>JAWNPH010000061.1:600000-930935 GCA_035047645.1 Drosophila merina | reverse complement strand
GTATTGCTTGCGGCATTCTTTAGACATGCTTACAATTTATTTATTTTATATCAATAAATAAATGAAACAATATGATTTTGGTTATGAAAATAAGTTTCGTGTGCCATAAAGCCATACACATTTCGCTGTCAACGTCGCAGTCGACGTCGCGCAATGCGTGTTTTGCTGCGCTTCAGCTTCCCTTGCCATAGATTTTGCATGTGGCATAACTTCCGTGTTTCTTATCCGATTTGGTTCAAATTGATAGCTTTTATAGGCACAAATGCATATGCCGAATTGCATAGCATTAGGTTTATAATTGTGGGCGTGGCAGATTTTTGCGGTTTGCGGGGATTGTGGTCGTGTCAGTTTTTTGTTGTTTGCGGGGGAACGGGGGGTGATATCAAAATAAAAAAACAAACTTGTACTGCGTATGGTAATTACCTAGCCAACGATATATGACACATGTCTGTAGCCTTTATAGTTTCTGAGATCTAGGCGTTGATACGGATAGACGGACGGACGGACGGACGGACATGGCTATATCGACTCGGCTGTTGATGCTGATTAAGAATATATATACTTTATGGGGTCGGAGATGCTTCCTTCTGCCTGTTACATACATACATTTGCACCATATTATGATACCCTTTTCACCCATTTTTAATGGGTACAGGGTATAACAAGTCTTTGTATGGAAAACTTTTTTTGTTTTCCAAGCTATTGCAACTGAATTCAACATTTATTTATGTGACGTAGCCATACATGATTTGTAAAAGTTTGTTCCGGATCTATCCACTATATCATATAGCTGCCATACAAACGAGCGATATGAAATCAAGTCTTTGTATGGAAAACTTTTTTGTTTTCCAACCTCTTGCACCCGAATTCAACATTTATTCACTTGACATAGCCATACACGATTTTTAAAAGTTTGGTCAGGATCGGACCACTATATCATATAGCTGCCATACAAACGACCGATTAGAAATCAAGTCTTTGTATGGAAAACTTTTTTGTTTTCCAAGCTATTGCAACCGAAATCAACATTTATTCATTTAACATAGCCATACACGATTTGTAACAGTTTGGTCCGGATCGGACCACTATATCATATAGCTGCCATACAAACGACCGATATGAAAACAAAGTATTTGTATGGAAAACTTTTTTGTTTTCCAAGCTATTGCAACTGAATTCAACATTTATTCATTTGACATAGCCATACACGATTTGTAATAGTTTGGTCCGGATCGGACCACTATATCATATAGCTGCCATACAAACGACCGATATGAAATCAAGTCTTTGTATGGAAAATTTTTTTGTTTCTACTATAGCATATACCTGCCATACAAACGACCGATTTGAAAACAAGTCTTTGTATGGAAAACTTTTTTGTTTTCAAGGGTATACCATCTTCGGCAAGCCGAAGATAACTTTCTTACTTGATATACCCTTGAAAAAGTGTATTATAATGTTGTCCAGAAATGTGTAACGCATTAAAGAAAGCATCTCCGACCCCACAAAGTATATATATTCTTGATCAGAATCAACAGCCGAGTCGATATAGCCATGTCCGTCTGTCCGTCAGTTTCTATGCAAAAAATAGACAGTAGTTTTAAAACTAGCGTTTTGAAATTTTTACCAGATCATTACTTTTGTTGGACGCAGATCAAGTTTAAAAATGGATCGGATCGGACCACTATATCATACAGCTGCCATACAAACGACCGATATGACAACAAATCTTTGTATGGGAAACTTTTTTGTTTTCCAAGCTATTGCAACTGAATTCAACATTTATTTATTTGACATAGCCATACATGATTTGTAAAAGTTTGGTTCGGATTGGATCACTATATCATATAGCTGCCATACAAACGACCGATTTGAAAACAAGTCTTTGTATGGAAAACTTTTTTGTTTTCAAGGGTATACCATCTTTGGCAAGTCGAAGATAACTTTCTTACTTGATATACCCTTGAAAAAGGGTATTATAATTTTGTCCAGAAATGTGTAACGCATTAAAGGAAGCATCTCCGACCCCACAAAGTATATGTATTCTTGATCAGCATCAACAGCCGAGTCGATATAGCCATGTCCGTCTGTCCGTCTGTCCCTCTGTCCGTCTGTCCGTCTGTTTCCATGCAAAAAATAGACAGTAGTTTTAAAGCTAGCGTTTTGAAATTTTTACCAGATCTTTATTTTTGTTGCACGCAGATCATGTTTAAAAATCGGTCGGATCGAACAACTACCATACACGATTTGTAATAGTTTGGTCCGGATCGGACCACTATATCATATAGCTGCCATACAAACGACCGATGTGAAAACAAATCTTTGTATGGGAAACTTTTTTGTTTTCCAAACTATTGCAACTGAAGTCAACATTTATTTATCTGATATAGCCATACACGATTTGTGAAAGTTTGGTCCGGATCGGACAACTATATTATATAGCTGCCATACAAACGACCGATATGAAATCAAGTCTTTGTATGGAAAACTTTTTTGTTTTCCAAGCTATTGCAACCGAAATCAAAATTTATTCATTTGGTATAGCCATACACGATATGTAATAGTTTGGTCCGGATCGGACCACTATATCATATAGCTGCCATAAAACGACCGATATGAAAACAAGTCTTTGAATGGAAAATTTTTTTGTTTTCCAAGCTATTGCAATTGAATTGTGAAAGTTTGATCCGGATCGGATCACTATATCATAGAGCTGCCATACAAACGACCGATATGAAAACAAAGTATTTGTATGGAAAACTTTTTTGTTTTCCAAGCTATTGCAACTGAATTCAACATTTATTCATTTGACATAGCCATACACGATTTGTAATAGTTTGGTCCGGATCGGACCACTATATCATATAGCTGCCATACAAACGACCGATATGAAAACAAGTATTTGTATGGAAAACTTTTTGTTTTCCAAGCTATTGCAACTAAATTCAACATTTATTCATTTGACATAGCCATACACGATTTGTAATAGTTTGGTCCGGATCGGACCACTATATCATATAGCTGCCATACAAACGACCGATATGAAATCAAGTCTTTGTATGGAAAATTTTTTTGTTTCTACTATAGCATATACCTGCCATACAAACGACCGATTTGAAAACAAGTCTTTGTATGGAAAACTTTTTTGTTTTCAAGGGTATACCATCTTCGGCAAGCCGAAGATAACTTTCTTACTTGATATACCCTTGAAAAAGGGTATTATAATGTTGTCCAGAAATGTGTAACGCATTAAAGAAAGCATCTCCGACCCCACAAAGTATATATATTCTTGATCAGAATCAACAGCCGAGTCGATATAGCCATGTCCGTCTGTCCGTCTGTTTCTATGCAAAAATTAGACAGTAGTTTTAAAACTAGCGTTTTGAAATTTTTACCAGATCATTACTTTTGTTGGACGCAGATCAAGTTTAAAAATGGATCGGATCGGACCACTATATCATACAGCTGCCATACAAACGACCGATATGACAACAAATCTTTGTATGGGAAACTTTTTTGTTTTCCAAGCTATTGCAACTGAATTCAACATTTATTTATTTGACATAGCCATACATGATTTGTAAAAGTTTGGTTCGGATTGGATCACTATGTCATATAGCTGCCATACAAACGACCGATTTGAAAACAAGTCTTTGTATGGAAAACTTTTTTGTTTTCAAGGGTATACCATCTTTGGCAAGTCGAAGATAACTTTCTTACTTGATATACCCTTGCAAAAGGGTATTATAATTTTGTCCAGAAATGTGTAACGCATTAAAGGAAGCATCTCCGACCCCACAAAGTATATGTATTCTTGATCAGCATCAACAGCCGAGTCGATATAGCCATGTCCGTCTGTCCCTCTGTCCGTCTGTCCGTCTGTTTCCATGCAAAAAATAGACAGTAGTTTTAAAGCTAGCGTTTTGAAATTTTTACCAGATCTTTATTTTTGTTGCACGCAGATCATGTTTAAAAATCGGTCGGATCGAACAACTATATCATATAGCTGCCATACAAACGACCGATGTGAAAACAAATCTTTGTATGGGAAACTTTTTTGTTTTCCAAACTATTGCAACTGAAGTCAACATTTATTTATCTGATATAGCCATACACGATTTGTGAAAGTTTGGTCCGGATCGGACAACTATATTATATAGCTGCCATACAAACGACCGATATGAAATCAAGTCTTTGTATGGAAAACTTTTTTGTTTTCCAAGCTATTGCAACCGAAATCAACATTTATTCATTTGGTATAGCCATACACGATATGTAATAGTTTGGTCCGGATCGGACCACTATATCATATAGCTGCCATAAAACGACCGATATGAAAACAAGTCTTTGAATGGAAAATTTTTTTGTTTTCCAAGCTATTGCAATTAAATTGTGAAAGTTTGATCCAGATCGGATCACTATATCATAGAGCTGCCATAAAACGACCGATATGAAAACAAGTCTTTGTATGGAAAATTTTTTTGTTTTCCAAGCTATTGCAATTGAATTGTGAAAGTTTGATCTTATTAGAATGACAGTTTATTTGTGACTAACTAATACATAAAATGATGCGTTACTCATGACGCGCTTAAAGAGAATAAACAAAAGAGAAAGATCAATTAGAGTTACAAGACATTCGCGTTGCACTCTTAATTCAGATTTCAACACTCCTTCTCAAAGAGACATGCCTTAACAATTTAACTTAAATATACATTTTTTTTCTATACATAATTTTCAATTCAATTTAAACCTAACTGTTTAACAAAACCTTAAATATACATTTTTCTTCTAAACATAATTTTCAATTCAATTTAAACCTAACTGTTTAACAAAACATGTATGCTTGATCTTATTTAAGTTTTTTGTTAAAATATCAGAAATCATATTTTTCTGTTGAAACATATTTTATATCAATAACATTTTCCTTATATAATTATCTTACAAAATGGTACTTAATATCAATATGTTTGCTTCGTGCATGAAACTTGGAGTCTTTTGCCAGACATTGTGCGCTTTGATTATCGCTGTAGATAACCATCTTTGGAACCAATCCTATTCCTATCTCCTCCACCAGCTTTTTAATGTAAACTGCCTCTTTTGCTGCTGTTGAAAGCGCCACATACTCAGCTTCAGTGGAACTAAGTGCCACAATGGTCTGCTTTTTGGACTCCCACGAAATCGCCGCACCAGCCATGATGAATTCCCAACCAGTGAAGGATTTGCGATCTGTGCTATCGCCAGCCCAGTCTGCATCGACGAAACAATGGACATGTACACCTGTACGTTTGTAACATAGCCTCATGTCAGCTGTGCCCTTAAGGTACCTTAAGACACGCTTTGCAGCCACTTCGTGCTCCTTGTGAGGATCAGCATTTCTTTTTGTGCCAATTTAGCCACACTATGCATGATGTCTGGTCTTGTCGTCATAGCCAAATAGATTAAAGAACCAATGAGAGATTGGTACTTCTTCTGATCCACTTTTGTGCAGCTTTCATCCTCGCACTTAACTTGAAAGCCCGCCTCCAGAGGAATCGCGTTGGGTTTGCAGTCTTCCATACCATAGTCCTCTAGTAGACCAGCAATAAATTGTTTATGGCCTATAGTGACACTGCCAGTTTCGCCACTCCTCTCTATCTCCATGCCTAGGAAATGTTTCAGTCTCCGCCATCTACAACATCAAACTCGTCTGATATCTGCTTCTTGATGCTAAGGAGGTCATCTTTTCTGGAACAAGCAAGAATTAGATCATCAACATATACAACAATAATGTTTAGGTTTTCCCCAATTTTCTTCGTGTATATGCAAGGCTCGCTGGGACAAGAAATGAATCCAATTTTGTTGAGAACCTCATCTAGCCTCCAGTTCCACTCGCGTCCACTCTGCTTTAGACCGTATAAGGACCTATGCAATCGCAGGACTCGATCTGGGTGTTTTGCGTCTACAAAACCTTCAGGTTGTCTCATGTAGACCTCATCCTTCAGTTCACTGTTTAGGTACGCTGCTGACACGTCCATTTGGTGCATAATCATGCCATGCTCGACAGCCAATGCAATCACTAACCTTATTGACGAGTAACGTGCCACCGGGGAAAATGTTTCCAGGTAATTCACCCCATACTGCTGTCCGCAACCTTTCGCTACTAACCTCGATTTGAGTCAATCAACTTTACTATTTTTGTCACGTTTAATGGTAAACACCAACTTGCACCCGATTGCTTTCTGCTCTTCAGGAAGGTCAACCAAGCTCCAAGTGTTTGTAGCTCGCAAGTGATGAAACTCCTTCTGCATCGAGATTCTCCATTCATCAGAATGTTCTCCAGACAATGCCACCATATTATTTCCGGCTATAACATTTAGCATATTGTACTCTTTTCGTGGACGGCCCACTGATCCCACTGCCCACTGAGCCCACTGATGTTCGGACTATCTTGGGGCGACCTGGGCCCCTCTTCTGCGATGTTTTTTGTTCTGTCCCAGACTCTTCGTCGTCATCACTGCCTTGAACATCCAACGACTGTTCATTGTTGCCAATATGATCTTCTCGGTTTCCAGCAGACTCATCCAATTCAATGATTACTTCTCCTGGAACTGATGCTCTATCATCCTCTATAAACACAACATCTCGGTAAGCCTTAGAAGTTTGAGAATAGCCTACTAATATGTGCTCTTCTCCCTTTGGACGAAACTTCTTGCTATGTGTTTTGTTCAATACGATCGCTTTGCAACCAAACACACGTAGATGAGATACACTTGGCTTCTTTCCAAACCAGGCTTCAAATGGTGTTATATTAGCTAGTGTCGACGTCTCTGCTCTGTTCCGCAAGTATGCCGCTGTCATTATAGCCTCTCCCCAAAAACTCTCACCCACTCCAGCATGAGTTAACATACTGCGAGCCATTTCCAGGAGGGTTCTGTTAGCACGTTCTGCAACTCCGTTTTGTTGAGGAGTATAGGGTACTGTTAGCTGTCTTTGTATGCCTTGACTCACCAGGTATTCTTCAAACTTTCGGGAAACATATTCTCGACCGTTGTCACTACGGATCCTTTTTATCTTCTTTCCTGTTTGCTTCTCGACCAACGATTGGAACTCTTTAAATTTTTCAAAAACCGCATCTTTAGTGTTTAACATGTAGACCGACATGTACCGTGTTTTGTCATCGATGAAAGTTGCAAAGAACCGTGCACCACCATTTGATTTTGTGTTTATTGGACCACATATGTCCGTGTGTATAAGTCCTAACAATTCACTCTCGCGGCTTTCCGACGCGTTTGGAAACTGTTTTACACAAATTTTGCATTTGGCACACGTCTCGCATACGAAACCGTTCAAATCACACGAATTTATTTTCAGACCGTACACCATGTCTTTGTTAATCATTTTCTGCATACTATTCAAGTTCAAATGTCCAAACCGATTATGCCACTTAATCATTTCATGCTTTTCTCCATTAATTGCAAACACTTTTTCTGATTTATTTTCAAATAAGAACAATTCATTTTTGCGTTTAGCAACTAGTAAAGTGTCTCCGTCAGTGTCTATTACTTTCGCTTCGTTCTTATTAAAAATCACTTTCAATCCTTTTGAAGTTGCCTTTTTGCACCGAAATAAAGTTACATTGCAAATTTTTTACGTACAATACATCAAGCAGTTTGATCGTATTCTCTCCATAGCACAAATTCACTGTACCGCGCCCTTCGGCTTCTACCTAATTATCGCCTGCTAACATTATTTTTTCCTTGTGTTCACGCATTGATACAAACATTGTTTTTTCCGCGCACAAATGAGTTGTTGCTCCACTGTCTAGACACCATGTACTTTTACTGTCTATTTCGTTTTTAACTGCACCGAAAACCGAAAACGCTTTTGGTTTATTCCCGTTTGAATTTCCTTCTTTTGCTTTGTTATGTTTTGTGAATTTTTCTTTCGATCTACACTTTGCAGCAATATGCCCGCGCTTTCCACATGACCAACATTCGACACCTTTTTCGATATTTCTTTTTGAGTATTGTATTTCCGCACCCGCCGCGAACATTTTCTGTTCCTTTCCGATCACCGTTTCGTTTGTCTTGCGCCTCTCTCCCTCTTCTAGAAGTTTAACCTTGAGAGAGGTCAGTCCCGGCAATGTGTCGCGCGTCTCTATGGCAACAACAAAATTTTCAAACGAGTCACACAAGCTCGAAAGCAAAATTATGAAGAGCATTTCTTCTGGCACACTTTGTTCAATTTCTTGCAGCTTTTCTACCAATGCACTGAATTTATTTAAATGTTCCTCCACACTTTCCGTCTCACTCATTTTTATGTACAACAACTGCTTAAACAAATGTATGCGTCTCGCTGGACCGGATGGCATATGAATTTCACCAAGTTTTTTCCAAGCCTCCTTAGCAGTTACACAATGTCTCACATGATTAATTTGCGTCGGCTTTATACATAGCATAATACTTGCAAGTGCCTTTTCGTCTTTAGCATCGAAAGAGGCTTTTTGTTCTGCAGTGTCATTTTTATTTTTTATCAAACGGCCACTGTGACCACTGACCATAATTCGGCGTGTATCAGCCCACTTTTCATCTAAATAGACCACACACTATAGTTTTCATTGTCCAGTTTCTCAATCGAGTATATGTAATAGTTTGGTCCGGATCGGACCACTATATCATATAGCTGCCATAAAACGACCGATATGAAAACAAGTCTTTGAATGGAACATTTTTTTGTTTTCCAAGCTATTGCAATTGAATTGTGAAAGTTTGATCCGGATCGGATCACTATCTCATAGAGCTGCCATAAAACGACCGATATGAAAACAAGTCTTTGTATGGAAAATTTTTTTGTTTTCCAAGCTATTGCAATTGAATTGTCAAAGTTTGATCTGGATCGGATCACTATATCATAGAGCTGCCATAAAACGACCGATATGAAAACAAGTCTTTGAATGGAAAATTTTTTTGTTTTCCAAGCTATTGCAATTGAATTGTGAAAGTTTGATCCGGATGGGATCACTATATCATAGAGCTGCCATAAAACGACCGATATGAAAGCAAGTCTTTGTATGGAAAATTTTTTTGTTTTCCAAGCTATTGCAATTGAATTGTGAAAGTTTGATCTGATCGGATCACTATATCATATAGCTGCCATACAAACGACCGATATGAAAACAAGTCTTTGAATGGAAAATTTTTTTGTTTTCCCACCTCTTGCAACCGAATTCAATATTTGTTTTTTTGACATAGCCGTACATTCTTCGTGAAAGTTTGGTCCGGATCGGACAACTATATCATATAGCTGCCATACAATCGACCGATATGAAAACAAGTCTTTGTATGGAAAACCTTTTTATTTTCCAAGCTATTGCAACCGAAATCAACATTTATTTATTTGGTATAGCCATACATAATATGTAATAGTTTGGTCCGGATCCGACCACTATATCATATAGCTGCCATACAAACGACCGATTTGAAAACAAGTCTTTGTATGGAAAACTTTTTTGTTTTCAAGGGTATACCATCTTCGGCAAGCCGAAGATAACTTTTCTCACTTGTTTTTTTACGCCCATAAAAACGGTATTATAATGTTGTCGAGAAATGTGTAACGCATTAAAGGAAGCATCTCCGACCCCACAAAGTATATATATTCTTGATCAGAATCAACAGCCGAGTCGATATAGCCATGTCCGTCTGTCCGTCTGTTTCTATGCAAAAAATAGACAGTAGTTTTAAATCTAGCGTTTTGAAATTTTTACCAGATCATTATTTTTGTTGCACGCAGATCAAGTTTAAGAATCGATCGGATCGGACCACTATATCATATAGCTGCCATACAAACGACCGATATGAAAACAAGTCTTTGTATGGAAAATTTTTTTGTTGTCCAATTTATTGCAACCGAATTCAACATTTTTTCATTTGGCATAGCCATACACAATTTGTAAAAGTTTGGTCCGGATCGGACCACTATATCATATAGCTGCCATACAAACGACCGATTTAAAACAAGTCTTTGTATGGACAATTTTTGGTTTTGCCACCTATTGCAACCAAATTCAACAATTATTCATTTGACATAGCCATACATGATTTGTGAAAGTTTGATCCGGATTGGATCACTATATCATATAGCTGCCATACAAACGACCGATATAAAAACAAGTGAGAAAAGTTATCTTCGGCTTGCCGAAGATGGTATACCCTTGAAAACAAAAAGTTTTCCATACATAGACTCCTTTTTTTCATATCGGTCGTTTGTATGGCAGCTATATGATATAGTGGTCCGATCGGACAAACTTTCACAAATCATGTATGCCTATGTCAAATGGATAAATGTTGAATTCGGTTGCAATAGCTTGGAAAACAAAAAGTTTTCCATACACAGACTTGTTTTCATATCGGTCGCTTATATGGCAGCTATATGATATAGTGGTCCGATCCGACCGAGTCTTAAACTTGATATGCGTGCAATAAAAGTAATGATCTGGTAAAAATTTCAAAACGCTAGCTTTAAAACTACTGTCTATTTTTTGCATAGAAACAGATGGACAGACGGACAGAGGGACAGACGGACAGACGGACATGGCTATATCGACTGGGCTGTTGATGCTGATCAAGAATATATATACTTTGTGGGGTCGGAGATGCTTCCTTTAATGCGTTACACATTTCCTGACAAAATTATAATACCCTTTTCAAGGGTATAACAAGTCTTTGTATGGAAAATTTTTTTGTTTTCCCACCTCTTGCAACCGCATTCAATATTTATTCCTTTGACATAGCCATACATTATTCGTGAAAGTTTGGTCCGGATCGACTCACTAACGACCGATATGAAAACAATTCTTTGTATGGAAAACTTTTTTGTTTTCAAGGGTATACCATCTTCGGCAAGCCGAAGATACCTTTTCTCGCTTGTTTTTTTATACCCATAAAAAGGGTATTATAATTTTGTCCAGAAATGTGTAACGCATTAAAGGAAGCATCTCCGACCCCACAAAGTATATTTATTGTTGATCAGCATCAACAGCCGAGTCGATATAGCCATGTCCGTCTGTCCGTCTGTTTCTATGCAAAAAATAGACACTAGTTTTAAATCTAGCGTTTTGAAATTTTTTACCAGATCATATTATTTTTGTTGCTCGCAGATCAAGTTTAAGAATCGATCGGATCGGACCACTATATCATATAGCTGCCATTCAAACGACCGATATGAAAACAAGTCTTTGTATGGAAAATTTTTTTGTTGTCCAATCTATTGCAACCGAATTCAACATTTTTTCATTTGACATAGCCATACACATTTTGTGAAAGTTTGGTCCGGATCGGATCACTATATCATATAGCTGCCATGCAAGCGACCGATATAAAAAGTAGTCTTTATATGGAAAACTTATTTGTTTTTGCCACCTATTGCAACCGAATTCAACATTTATTCATTTGACATAGCCATACATGATTTGTAAAAGTTTGGTCCGGATTGGATCACTATATCATAAGCTGCCATACAAACTTTTTTGTTTTCCAATCTATTCCAACCGAATTCAACATTTTTTCATTTGACATAGCAATACATTATTTTTGAATGTTTGGTCCGGATCGGATCACTATATCATATAGCTGCGATACAAACGACCGATATGAAAACAAGTCTTTGTATGGAAAACTTTTTTGTTTTGCAACCTATTGCAACCGAATTCAACATTTTTATACCCTTGAAAAAGGATATTATAATTTTGTCCAGAAATGTGTAACGCCTTAAAGGAAGCATCTCCGACCCCACAAAGTATATATATTCTTGATCAGCATCAACAGCCGAGTCGATATAGCCATGTCCATCTGTCCGTCTGTTTCTATGCAAAAAATAGACAGTAGTTTTAAATCTAGCGTTTTGAAATTTTTACCAGATCATAACTTATGTTGGACGCAGATCAAGTTTAAAAATGGGTCGGATCGGACCACTATATCATACAGCTGCCATACAAACGACCGATATGAAAACAAATCTTTGTATGGAAAACTTTTATGGTTTCCAAGCTATTGCAACTGAATTCAACATTTATTTATTTGACATAGCCGTACACGATTTGTGAAAGTTTTGTCCGGATCGGACAACTATATCATATAGCTGCCATACAAACGAGCGATGTGAAAACAAGTCTTTGTATGAAAAACTTTTTGTTTTCAAGGGTATACCATCTTCGGCAAGCCGAAGATAACTTTTCTCACTTATTTTTTTATTCCCATAAAAAGATATTATAATTTTGTCCAGAAATGTATAACGCATTAAGGGAAGAATCTCCGACCCCACAAGGTATATATATTCTTGATCAGCATCAACAGCCGAGTCGATATAGCCATGTCCGTCTGTCCATCTGTTTCTATGCAAAAAATAGACAGTACTTTTAAAGCTAGCGTTTTGAAATTCTTACCAGATCATTATTTTTGTTGCACGCAGATCAAGTTTAAGAATCGGTCGGATCGGACCACTATATCATATAGCTGCCAAACAAACGACCGATATGAAAACAAATCTTTGTACGGGAAACTTTTTTGTTTTCCAAGCTATTGCAACTGAATTCAACATTTATTCATTTGGTATAGCCATACACGATTTCTAAAAGTTTTGTCCGGAGCGGACCACTATATCATATAGCTGCCATACAAACGACCGATATGAAAACAAGTCTTTGTAGGAAAAACTTTTTTGTTTTTCAACCTATTGCAACCGAATTCAACATTTATTCATTTGGTATAGCCATACACAATTTCTGAAAGTTTTGTCCGGAGCGGACCACTATATCATATAGCTGCCATACAAACGACCGATATGAAAACAAGTCTTTGTATGAAAAACTTTTTTGTATTCAAGGGTATACCATCTTCGGCAAGCCGAAGATAACTTTTCTCACTTGTTATACCCTTGAAAAAGGGTATTATAATTTTGTCCAGAAATGTGTAACGCATTAAAGGAATCATCTCCGACCCCACAAAGTATATATATTCTTGATCAGCATCAACAGCCGAGACGATATAGCCATGTCCGTCTGTTTCTATGCAAAAAATAGACAGTAGTTTTAAAGCTAGCGTTTTGAAATTTTTACCAAATCATTATTTTTGTTGCACGCAGATCAAGTTTAAGAATCGGTTGGATCGGACCACTATATCATACAGCTGCCATAGAAACGACCGATATGAAAACAAATCTTTGTACGGGAAACTTTTTTGTTTTCCAAGCTATTGCAACTGAATTCAACATTTATTTATTTGACATAGCCATACATGACTTGTAAAAGTTTGGTCCGGATGGGACCAATATATCAACGACCGATATGAAAACAAGTCTTTGTAAGGAAAACTTTTTGTTGTCCAATCTATAGCAACCACATGTATAATTTAACACCTGAAAGAGCATTAGTTGACGTTAACACTACCCTAGAAACTAAGTAGCTTCAAATAAATAATGCTGACGCGCCCCAACTGAGTTCAGCGCTCTGCGCTAAGAACGGTCAGCAGTGGCAATTGGATACCCATCTTCTGGGGTATCGAAATGCGCTGCATAAATGCTGAGTGGGCTTGCCGACCATGGGTTTATGGCGTGATGCATTAAAGCTAGGGTAGATTCATATTTTTCCATTCCCTTGTATTCAGTTCTGTCTAAGATACGAAAGCTTACGCTTCATCAATAAAACATAGCTCCGGCATTGCCGTAAAACCTTGTCTCATTATTGACATAAATACCGAGCCACAAGGCCGGTGATCAGAGAGGAAGTAAACTCTCCAACATAAACTTCGTAAGAAGACTGGTCCCACAACAGCAGTACCACTGCGTGATTCCACGATAGCAGCTAACGCCGCTGGACTACACCTCAACCTGCCACGCCTCCTACATCGACGCGGGACAGGATTATATAATTAGCAGCTAACGCCGCTGGACTACACCTCAACCTGCCACGCCTCCTACATCGACGCGGGACAGGATAAGCTAACTGGCGCCCAACGTTCATCAAGGACCTAGGAGTATCCTAACAAGATAGTTAAGAGGATAAAACATGTAAGTTTGATTAGTGAAGTCAATTCGGCAGCATAGGAATTGTTTTTTGTTTTTTTTTTTTTTAATTACTATTTATTGAGACATACAGGGTATCTTAAAACCCCTTTGTGGCCTTGGCATCTATTAATACTGCCCGAGGGGCTCGCCGGCTAAGTGTGCTTAGCGTTACCAATTATAACTAAATTTAAACTTATAGACTAACAATATTTACAAAACTTAAGAACAAAAAATATAAAAAAACAAGTGAGAAAAGTTATCTTCGGCTTGCCGAAGATGGTATACCCTTGAAAACAAAAAGTTTTCCATACAAAGCCTTGTTTTCATATCGGTCATTTGTATGGCAGCTATATGATATAGTAGTCCGATCCGGACCAAACCTTCACAAATCGTGTATGGCTACGTCAGATGAATAAATGTTAAATTCGGTTGCAATAGTTTGGAAAACAAAAAAGTTTCCCATACAAAGACTTGTTTTCATATCGGTCGTTTGTATGGCAGCTGTATGATATAGTTGTCCGCTCCGGACCAAAGTTTCACAAATCATGTATAGCTATGTCAAATGAATAAATGTTAAATTCGGTTGCAATAGCTTGGAAAACAAAAAGTTTCCCATACAAAGACTTGTTTTCATATCGGTCGTTTGTATGGCAGCTATATGATATAGTGGTCCGATCCGACCGATTCTTAAACTTGATCTGCGTGCAACAAAAATAATGATCTGGTAAAAATTTCAAAACGCTAGCTTTAAAACTACTGTCTATTTTTTGCATAGAAACAGACGGACAGACGGACAGACAGACGGACAGACGGACAGAGAGACGGACAGACGGACAGACGGACATGGCTATATCGATTCGGCTGTTGATGCTGATCAAGAATATATATACTTTGTGGGGTCGGAGATGCTTCCTTTAATGCGTTACACATTTCTGGACAAAATTATAATACCCTTTTTCAAGGGTATAAAAAAAAAAAAAAAAAAAAAAAAAAAAAAAAAAAAAAAAAAAAAAAAAAAAATAGAAGAAAGAAAGACGATATATCGGTATATATCGGTATATCGTTTAGCTTATCATCATCTTGTTGTGCGTCTTGTTGGCAGCCGGTCAATTAGATCCCTAGGGAGTCGCCTGTTGAGCCTTCTTTGTGGGCGGGGTCTGGTGCGACCCTTAGCGAGTCGGTTGCGATGGCGCTCCAGTCGGTCATTGTAGCGGCTGGAGTGGAAATTTATGGTCTCAAAGACCGTTAGCAGCTTTAGGTCACTGTGGAGGGTGGTGTTCCTTACATACCACTCGCAGCCAGTGATCGTCCTCGCCATCTTATTTTGGATGCTCTGGATTCTGCGGATCTGGCTGTCACACGCCAGGCCCCAAATTTGGCACGCATATCTCCAAATAGGAGCTATAATTTGATTATATATGGTCAACTTGTTTTATAGCGACAGTTTGCTACGCGGGCCCATGAGCCAGTAGTGCTTTGACGCCGCGGCCCGTATGCGTATTCTCAATTCACTCACTTGTTTCGAGAACGTGAGCCGGCGGTCGAGTATGACTCCCAGGTATTTGGCTGAATCAACCTGTTCCACAGGGGTGTCGTCAATGAGCACTGCTGGTGGCGTTCTCCGTTTGAGAGTGTAGCAAACATTCGTGGACTTGTTTCCATTTATGCCAATATTCCATCTCCTAGCCCAGTCGGAAAATCTTGTTGCGTAGTTTTGGATACCGTTGGCGGCCTCCTGCTCGCACCTGGACCTGTACGTTATGCACACGTCGTCGGCAAATGTGGCCAGCATTGACGTTCCGTAGATGCTGTCAGCCGGGCGCCGCATGTCATGGCTATAGAGGCAGTATAGTAGCGGACCTAGGACGATTCCCTGGGGTACTCCAGCTGCCGCATTATACTCGGTTGAGAGCGCAGAGTGGGAACGGACCGCAAATCTCCTATTCCTAAGATACGACGCCAGGAGACAGTAGTAAGACGCAGGCAGGGTATTCTTGATTTTAAGTAGCATACCAGGATGCCACACACGGTCAAACGCCTCCCGGACATCGAGGAAAAGAGCGTTGAGTATTCGTCGCAGTCGAAGGCCGTTAAAATTTGCTCGACCACTCGATACAGTTGCTCCGCCGTGCAGTGACCAGCACGGAATCCGAACTGGTGTTCTGGCGTTATTCCCTGGGCCTCCATAAACCTGACCATCCGGGCGGCAATCAGCCTCTCAAACACCTTTGAGATCGATGGGAGGAGACTAATCGGCCGGTAGGATCCAGGGTCCTTCTCCGGCTTGCCAGCTTTACGTATCATAGAGACGATTCCCAGTTTCCACTGAGGAGGGAAGTATTGCAGCCTCACAATAGCATTAAAAAGCATCGCTACGTAGCGGATCGATCTGCTCGTTAGGGCCTTTAGAGTGGCGTTGCATATTGCATCATGGCCTGGTGCTTTTTTAGAGTTTTGCTGGGCGATAACATCAGCTATTTCAACAGGATCGAAGGGTTGGATCGGCATGTACATTTGGAGAGCTTGGGACAGCTGATCGTGAGTCTCTTCAACCTGCTGCGGACTGGCGAGGTTAAAAGGTTGGAACCGCTCGGCCAGGTGCGCGGCAAACGCTTCTGCTTGCTCCGAATCGGTTTGGCACCATACCCCGTTGCTGTTTACCAATGGTGCTTTCCTTAGGCAGCGTCTTTGAATCGCACGTGTGGCCTTCTAGAGCGAGTGCATCGCGTCGGCTTCGGTACCCGTGTTTGCTAACCTGTCATCGAATCATGCTGCTTTGTGTTCCACCAGTGCATGATGGAGGATAGACTTCGCTTTGTAAAAATCAGCTTTGTCCAGCGGGTGGTGCGATCTCATCCATCTGGAGCGTAAACGCCTCTTCTCTGCAATGAGCATCAGAATCTCTCTGGGGACCGGTATTCTGGCAGCTGCGGGTCCCAGTCCTGGGGTGTGAGTGGCCAATCTAGCTGCTACTTGGATGTTGTGGGTGAGAGAGTCGATTGCAGCTTCAATGTCCCGCTCGGAGTTCAGCACCATGTCAAGGTTCAGTGACGACTCGAGGTGCTCTTGAAAACGTTCCATGTTAGTGCGCCTGCTGATAAGCCGCTCGACTTTGGGATAGGCTGTAGCTGTTGTGTCCAGAGTGATGATGAGGGGTAAGTGGTCAGAGCAGAGCTCGCAACCGACCGGATATCTGAGTGTAAACCCAGGATACCTCTAGTCAGCGCAAAATCGAGAGCTGGAGACCCTCTACTGCCAAAAGGGAACCTTGTGGTGCCACCTGTTGCTAGCGAGTTTACATCAGAGTTAAAGATTAGATTTGCCAGGGCATGACCTCTTTGGTTACACCTCCCTGCTCCCCAAAGCCAGTGGGACGCATTCCAGTCGCCTGCTACAATGAATTTATGCTGTTGTTACTCCAATATGGATTTGAAGTTGTCTGTGGTCCAAACAAATCTCGGTGGGCAGTAGACCGCGCCGAAGTTTATAATGCCGTCCCCAGTTTCTATAGTTGCAGACGCAAGTTGCACCCTATCAGTGGCTACTGAAGGAAGAGGAAAATGAACCAAACTTGATTTGATCATAATCGCTGATCCACCTTTAGCGTTACCCTCACCCGGGTCGTTTGCAGTATAGGCCTCGTAACCATACAGCTTGGGCTTGACTACATCTTTGCAATGTGTTTCACTAATAAGCAAAACATCAATCTCGTATCGCCGCACAAAGCATTCAACTTCGGGCAGTTTCGCGGAGACGCCGTTGGCGTTCCATACTAAAATTCGCAGTGGCTTCATTTTGTCGCTGTCTGCGCGTGTATATCAGTGAGCAGTTGGATCATCTGCCCTTGCTGTAGTAGCATCATCCTCGTTTGTTCAATCTGCTGTTCCTGAAGGGAGCGCAGAGCGTTCATGCTTTCGTTTAGCGTCTGCAGGATGCTAAAAGTGTTATTGTCCAAAGGGGGCTGATGTCCGCCTCTAGACCGACTCCTTTGTCGGCTGTGTTTCCTGGTCTCAGGTTGCTGCTGGAAGGGCTGTTGCTGAACCTGCTTGGGGCCCATCCAGGCTTTAGCTACATCTGCGTAGGAGACTCCGCTTCGGAGAGGTGCAATCGGCATGCATCCAGTAGGAACGTGGGACATAGGTCGATTGTTGACTTCGCTTCTTCCGCCCATACCTCTTTTTGGCCTAGAGCGCTGAAGGAATGCCTGGAGTTTGGAGCATCCGGATTAATTCGCTGGATGCTGTTCACCACAGTTATAGCAAGTGCATGGCTCGCTTTCGTGGTCGCGTACAGTCTTTGGCAGGATGTTCGCCGGCGCATTTGAGGCATTTGGCGCGGTGTCGAGGGGTGCGATCGCTGCGATCAGACCACTCTCAGAAGCCCTTAAGACAGGACTCCTTGTGTTTGAGCGAGAAAAGTTATGGGATTGGAGCAGGAGCACCTGGCTCGTTTCGCTTTTCGGCGTAAAAACGTCTAGCACCTGTGGCGAGATTTGAGTTCATCAAGATTTGATGATGGAGCGTACTGTGGTGGAGTCCTTTAACGAGACTCGGTATGGCCTGTCCTCCTGAGTTGGTAACAGGAAACTCAAGTTTCGGTCTCGAGCCAGCTGACTATACTGCGGAAGGGCAGGTCTGCCGCGTAGGCTCAATCCGCCCATCGATGCTTGGCAGAACCTTGCTCAGATCAGGATTTTGAGATTTTGTCCATCAGCTGGGGACGCTTTCCCTATCTTCCAAAACTATTGGAGGAGGTTAGGTTGGCCGGAGTAGCACTGAGATCCAGAAGAGGCTGCATCAGTTTGGCAGCAGCAAACCTGCTTGATGGTGAATGGGCTCGCTCAGGTCCTCGGTTTGCGCTAGACCCAAAGCGGTTGATGCCGCGAGGTGGGCACAGGAATTTTGTTATCCAGTATTGCCTTCTTCTTGGCATTCATGGAGATCCATTGCCTTCCTCTGATGACTTGCATCGTGAGGCTGGCTTAATAGTTTTGGCCACTTTGGAGTCCGTTTCGCTCAGAGGCTTTGTTCACGCGAATTAAAGAGCTCGCCGAGGCTGAGTAAGCGCTCGGAAGGAGCGGGCATCATAGTTTTGCATTAGGGTCCATAAAGCAATTTCAAAGTTTATAAACAAACTTCGATCAGCTGTGAACAGGGCTTCAACAGCTGAATTTTTGTTGTGCCGCTGTTCAGCGGGCCCACAATGAGATTGTTGCAGCAAGGTTTTATCTCGCGCTTGAGTGTTTTTACCTGATAGGAGTCAGGGGACACTCTTCACAGTTTTGCCACTATTGTGGGCTTGCTTGTTATATTACGTCGAAATTAATATTTTCCCGCTTGTGGTGTTAATAAAGTGCAACTCGTCGCAAGGGTTGCCACTCCGGTATATCAGGAATTGTTTATTAAATAAATAAAAAAGCCAAAAGCCTTTTTTGTATGCCAGTATTATTTCCACTGCATACTTTTACCAAAAAAGAAAAATTTGTAGCATACCCAAATTATCTTGTTGTTTTTCATTGCATACCTAGAGCATAAATTCTATAACATACCCTACGGAGTGGTATTTTGCACTGCATACTTTTAGCAAAAACGAATTCTGTAGCATACCTTGTTGTTTCACATTCGTGAATTAATAAGAAATAATTATTTTTTTTGCACAGACCCTTCGTGGCGACGAGTTGAACTTTATTAGCAACACAAACGGGAAAATATTAATTTCGACGTAATATACCAAGCAAAGCCCACAATAGTGGCAAAACTAGAAGAGTGTCCCCTGGACTCACTATCAGGTAAAAAACACTCAAGCGCAGAGATAAAACGTTGCTGCAAACAATCACATCGTGGGCCGCTGAACAGCGGCACAACAAAAATTCAGCTGTAAAACACAGATCAAATGAAAACTTGAAATTGCATTAGGACCCTAATGAAAAACTAGAGCCCGCTCTACGAGCGCTTACTCAGCCTCGGCGAGCTTAAATCGCAGTGAACAAAGCCTCTGAACGAAACGGACGTCAAAGGCCAACAAACCAGCGCCTCGCGGATACAAGAGCAAGGATCTCCAAAAGCCAAGAAGAGGCAAACGAAACAAAATTCCTGTGCCCACCCAGCGGCAGCTCAACCGCTTTGCAGCGCAAACCGAGGACCTGAACGAGCAGCAGACCACCATCAAGCACTCTGCTGCCAAACTGTGCAGCCTCTTCCATCATCAGGCTACTCCAAGGCACAACCTAAACCCCTCCAAAGTTGGAAGATATGGAAAGCGTACCCCAGGAGACAAAATCTCAAAAATCACTGATCTGAGCAAGGTCTCTGCCAAATCGATGGGCGGAGTCTGAGGCTCACGGCAGACGCAGCACCTTCCGCAGTAAGTCAGCTGGCTCAGACCGAAAAGCGGTTTCACGTTACCAACTCAAGGGCCGGTCTGCGTTGCTCCACCACAGACGCTCCATCATCAAATCATTGAGAACTCAAAAGTCTCGCCACAGGCTAGACGTTTATACGCCGAAAGGGAAACAGCCAGTGCTCCTGCTCCAATCCCAACATATCTTTGAATACGCTGCTGACAAACAACAAGAGACCGCTCTTTTAGCCACGAGTCATCGAGCCTAGAAATACGACACCCCCATCGATGCCAGCAATTTGGTCACACGGCCAAGTACTGCCGTAAACCACATCTCTCTGCCCACATCCCCAAAACTCGCACCCGACCATCACTCTATAACTGGGTGAACACATCCAGAATATCGGATGCTCCACGGCATTCCTCGCGCTCTCAAAAGTGGGATCAACAATCGCCTAGCCGACGTTCCCTGGAAGCCGTTACCTCTCAACGAGTCTCCTACCATGGCTAAACCTCCCCCCTCAACAGGTGCGCAGCCCTCCAGCAGAACCGAACCAGACACGCCGGCAACGGCGACATCCCCCCTTACAACTTTAGCATCCGCAGCGCTAAACGAAAACAGAAAGCTCTGTCTCCTCAGGAACAGCATGGAACAAACAGGCGAGCTCTACAGCATCCAACGCTCCCTCACGCGCAACACACAAAAGACCACGCGCATCGCACCGACTCGCTAAGGGTCTCACCAGACCCCGCCCACAAGGAAGGCTCAACAGGCGACTCCCTAGGACCTAATTGACCGGCTGCCAACAAGACGCACAGCAAGATGAGGATAAGCTAAACGATATACTCCCCATCGTCTTTCTTTCTTTTATATTTTTTGTTCTTAAGTTTTGTAAATATTGTTAGTCTGTAAGTTTAAATTTAGTTATAACTGGTAACGCTAAGCACACTTAGCCGGCGAGCCCCTCGGGCAGTATTAATAGATGCCAAGGCCACAAAGGGGTTTTAAGATACCCTGTATGTCTCAATAAATAGTAATTAAAAACAAGTGAGAAAAGTTATCTTCGGCTTGCCGAAGATGGTATACCCTTGAAAACAAAAAGTTTTCCATGCAAAGACATTTTTTTCATATCGGTCGTTTGTATGGCAGCTATATGATATAGTGATCTGATCCGGATCAAACTTTCACAAATCATGTATGGCTATGTCAAATGGATAAATGTTGAATTCGGTTGCAATAGCTTAGAAAACAAAAAAGTTTTCCATACAGAGACTTGTTTTCATATCGGTCATTTATATGGCAGCTATATGATATAGTGGTCCGATCCGACCGATTCTTAAACTTGATCTGCGTGCAACAAAAATAATGATCTGGTAAAAATTTCAAAACGCTAGCTTTAAAACTACTATCTATTTTTTGCATAGAAACAGACGGACAGACGGACAGAGGGACAGACGGACAGACGGAAATGGCTATATCGACTCGGCTGTTGATGCTGATCAAGAATATATATACTTTGTGGGGTCGGAGATGCTTCCTTTAATGCGTTGCACATTTCTGGACAAAATTATAATACCCTTTTTCAAGGGTATAAAAAAAAAAAAAGACCCTTCGTTTTTAACAAAAAAAAAAAAAAAAATTTTTTTTTTGTCTTTGTGTCGCATTCTACTTTTCGCGCGTGTAATAATTAATCGCACTTCGTATAGCAATCAACCGTGCTCGAAAAAAATTTAATTGCGCGGTGCCAGCCAATGGTAAATGAGTTGGGCATATAGAAACATCAAAGTCGAATACGAGATTGACGACGAGTCGGAATTAGAATCAGAAGGTTTTCGGCCTAGTACGACAAATAACACAACAGTCATGGATGCTGCTGGAGCCGTTAGCCAGGCCTTAGCTCAGCAAGAAGTGAGATTGAAACAGGCATTCCAGACACAGTTAGATGAGATGAAACAGCAAATGAAAAGCTTGTGCGTGGAAGCACCACAAGTATAGGCTTACGAAAGGATAAAGCCGGACCCTAGTATTTGATGTGAAGTCAAGCATGACATCGTAAAAACTATACCGGATTTTACGGGAGAACAAGATGACTATGTGTCATGGCGGCAGTCAGCCGTAGACGCATACGAGATCTTCAAACCATATTATGGTAGCGAAGCGCATTATCAGGCCGTTTCGATTATCAGAAATAAAATCAGGGGGTCGTCAAGATGGCTACTAGTTGCCCATAACACAGTCTTAAATTTCGATGCCATTATTGCTCCATTAGACTGCATTACGCGGACAAAACGTCGCTGCGTGTCCTTAGGCAGGGACTTGAAACAGTTAGGCAAGGGGAGCTTAGCCTAATGCAGTATTACGACTAGGTAAAAAAACGATTAACGTTGATAACAAACAATATCGTTATGACACACGAACCGGACAGTGCTATTCTGTTCAATAATGAAGTTAGAGAAGATGCTCTCCATGCATTTATTGCAGGCCTTAGAAAACCCTTGAGGGCCATAGTCTTGCCAGCGCAGCCCAAGGATTTGCCCTCAGCTTTGGCTTTGGCTAGGGAATCCGAGGCTACCATAGAGTGCACTACCTTCGCTGCCACGTATGCAAAGGCTTTGGAGGACAAGACACTCCTCTATGAGCACCGAAAAAATCAAAACCGCTCAAGGGAGCCGCAGGGAAAACATAGCAGGGCCGAAAATGACCAAGGGAAAAACCCTCATTTCTACAGAAAGAAAAATTGGCCCCAACACAATAGTTCTGCACAGAACACGGGCAACTACCGTAATCAGTCGCCTGAGCCTATGGAGTTAGGGTCCACCATGACTCAATTTAGGCAACCGACTTCCTTTGAAAGCGGTCAGCCTACAAATACCAAGGCCGAGAGTGCTCGGGGCCATAAAAGATTTGGCTCCGCACGCATGACCGGTCAAAGGCGTCAGAGATTGCAACACACCATGCAACAGGCTGACGATAAAAATGACAGCGAATATGAAGGCGCGGCAGCAGCGGCCGTTACCGAGATAGACGAAGGGTCTGATCCATATATGATCAGATCAATATTTTAGGGAGCGCTCCCGACTGCCGTTCATTGAACGACAGCTACAAGGGAGGAAACTAAAAATTTTAATCGACACAGGGGCGGCAAAGAACTACATCAAGCCCGTAAAGGAGCTTAAAAATGTGATGCCGGTCGATTCCCCTTTCACAGTTAGTTCCATTCATGGTTCTAACAGAGTTCACCAGAAATGTTTGATGAACATTTTTGGAAAAACATCTGCGTTCTTTCTTTTAGACGCGCTAACACCATTCGATGGTATTATAGGATTTGACCTCCTAGCTCAAGTGGGAGCAAAACTCGACGCAGAGAAAGGTACGATAAATTATGGTTCTGTTTCTGAAAAGCTTCAGCATCATAATTGCGACAATGTGAATTTTACTAACGTAAATGACATCGCCGTACCAGAACATGTAAAAGATCAATTTCGCAACATGATCGCAAACAGATCTAAGGCATTTTCAGCCTCTAACAAGGCACTGCCGTTTAACACTTCTTTTGTTGCCACAATTGCACAAGCGACGAAAAGCCGGTATATTCCAAATTATACCCGCACCCCATGGGTGTGTCTGAGTTTGTTAAGCGAGAAATCGCAGACTTACTGCAGAAAGGCATTATTAGAACCTCAAGGTCACCGTACAACAATCCAACATGGGTTGTGGACAAAAAAGGCAATGATGAGCTGGGGAACAAAAATAAGCGTCTGGTTATAGACTTTAGGAAACTTAACGAAAAAACCATCGCTGATAAGTACCCAATGCCAAACATCCCCATGATACTGGCAAACTTAGGAAAAGCCAAGTACTTTACAACGTTAGATTTAAAGTCCGGCTACCACCAGATATACTTGGCCGAGCACGACCGTGAGAAGACCTCTTTTTCGGTAAACGGCGGAAAGTATGAGTTTTGTCGATTACCGTTCGGGTTGAAGAATGCGGGAAGTATCTTCCAAAGAGCGATCGACGACGTCTTACGGGAACAGATTGACAAATCGTGCTATGTCTACGTAGATGACGTCATTATTTTTTCTGAAAATGAAGACGACCATGTTAGGCACATAGATTGGGTTTTAAAAAGCCTGTGTGATGCCAACATGAAGGTATCCAACGAAAAGACGCACTTTTTTAAGCAAAGCGTTGAATATCTGGGATTTATTGTCACCAATGGAGGTGCAAAAACCGACCCAGAAAAAGTAAAGGCCATAAAGGAATACCCAGAGCCTACAAATCTGTATGAGCTTAGATCATTTTTGGGTCTAGCCAGTTATTACCGATGTTTCGTTAAAGACTTCGCGGCGATCGCGAGGCCTTTGACAAGCTTGATGAAAGGAGAAAATGGTTCTGTCAGCAAGCACATGTCTAAGAAGACTCCTATTGAGTTCGGTGACTTGCAGAGAGATGCATTCGAGAGGCTGAGAAATATCTTGGCTTCCGAGGATGTAATTCTCAGATACCCTGATTTCAGGAAGCCATTCGACCTGACAACGGATGCTTCCGCGAACGGTATCGGTGCGGTTCTATCGCAAGACAAAAGACCCATCACAATGATCTCTAGGACCCTCAAAGAGAGCGAGTCACACTACGCCACGAATGAAAGCGAATTATTGGCCATAGTGTGGGCTTTAGGCAAGTTACAACACTACCTGTACGGCACTCGCGATATTAATATTTATACGGACCATCAACCGTTGACATTCGCGGTGTCCGATCGAAATCCAAATCCGAAAATAAAAAGATGGAAAGCGTATATTGATGATCATAACGCAAAAATCCACTACAAACCGGGTAAAGACAACCATGTAGCCGACGCTCTTTCCAGGCAGAACATTAATCCCTTACAAGATGAGCCTCAGTCGGACGCTGCGACTATTCACAGTGAAATTTCACTGACCTACACGGTCGAGGCAACAGACCAACCAGTAAACTGCTTCAGAAACCAAATTGTTATAGAAGAAGCACGTTTCCAACTAAAGCGAAGCTTGGTGTTGTTTCGTAGCAAAACTCGTCACTTATTTAATTTCGCCGACAAAAGCACCATTTTGGAAATGCTGAAGGAAGTCGTGAACCCCGAGGTCGTAAATGCAATACACTGCGACCTACCCACCCTGGCAAGTTTTCAACATGACTTAATTGCTAATTTCCCGGCTACGCAGTTTCGATATTGTAAAAATATTGTAATAGACGTTACCAATAGAAACGAGCAGTTTGAGATTGTCACGACAGAACACAATCGTGCACACAGGGCGGCTCAGGAGAATACCAAGCAAGTCCTCCGCGATTACTATTTCCCCAAAATGAGCGGCCTAGCAAAGGAGGTGGTTGAAAATTGCAAAATATGCACCAAAGCCAAATATGACAGGCACCCAAAAAAACAGGAGCTTGGGGAAACACCCATACCGAGCTACACCGGCGAAATGTTGCACATTGATATCTTCTCAACCGATAAGAAGCAATTCTTAACATGCGTTGACAAATTCTCGAAGCTTGCAATAGTGCAGCCAGTGCTGTCCAGAACAATAGTGGACGTCACAGGGCCCTTGCTTCAACTCGTAAACTTGTTCCCCAAAACCAGAACAATATATTGCGACAATGAGGCCGCCTTCAATTCGGAAACGATCACCTCTTTACTTAAAAACAATTACCACATTGACATCGTGAACGCGGCCCCGCTTCATAGCCTGTCAAACGGTCAAGTGGAACGATTCCACAGCACCTTGACAGAAATCGCCAGATGTCTTAAGCTAGATAAAAAAGTCAGCGATACGGTAGAGCTAATCTTGAGGGCAACGATAGAATATAATAAAACAATACATTCTGTCACTCAGGAGAAACCGGTCGAGATCCTCCACACTGGTTCCGATGATCGCTGCCTAGGCATTAAAGACAGGTTGATAAAGGCCCAGCAAATCAATATCGAAAGATGTAACCCAGCTAGGCGAAACCGTGTTTTTGAGGTAGGAGAAGAGGTTTTTGTTAAAAACAACAAAAGGTTAGGAAACAAGCTAACCCCATTGTGCACAGAACAAAAAGTGCAGGCAGACCTAGGAACGTCTGTTCTTATTAAGGGGAGGGTGGTCCATAAGGACAACCTCGAAAAAATTTCCCCACTTTTAATTTACTTATACCATACCCTTTAATAGTAAGCTAGGTTTTAGTAAAAAAGCCGTGGTCTCATTCTACGTTTGGATTGCAGGTTCGCCTTCGTAACGCTCATCACCCTGGCAATACGCGATCACCGACTTTTCTCACGCCAAATACATTCCCGTCGCAGATGGAGATGTACTGGTGTTTGAACAACGTGACTGCTTGAGGCACTCGAGCAACCTTTCGGAACTTATTAGTATGGTAGATGAGACAGAAAAATTGTCCGAGTCTTTTCCGCAGTCGCATATGCGCAAATTACTAGACGTTGATACAGATCATTTGAGAAACTTGTTGTCCGTTCTAAAAATACACCACCGAATTGCGAAGAGTATAGACTTCTTAGGTACAGCTCTTAAGGTAGTTGCAGGAACTCCCGATGCCTCAGATTTCCTAAAAATCAAGATGACAGAAGCTCAGCTAGTGGACTCAAGCTCCAGGCAGATTAACATAAATTTAGAGACTTAAAAACAGATAAACAAACTGACCGACACCATTAATAAAATATTAAGGCCCGGAATAACAATTTGGTTGACACCCCGCACCTGTATGAAGCACTACTAGCGAGAAATAGAATGCTGACGACAGAGATACAAAATTTAATTCTAACCATAACATTGGCTAAGGCTGATATAATAAATCCCACTATCCTTAGTCATGCCGATCTGAAATCACTAATTGAACAAGACACTCCAATAGTTAGTTTATTAGAAGCAGCTAAAATTAGAGTTCTTCAGTCCGATAATATTATCCATATACTAATAGCCTACCCTAGAGTTAAGGTCAGATGTAAAAAAGTCCTCATATACCCGGTATCACATAATCAAATAATCCTACGGCTCGACGAAAACATTTTGGCGGAATGTGAAGAAGACACCTTTGCGGTCACAGAGTGCACGGAAACAACGCACAGCACCTTCTGTGAGCGGTCGCGACGCGAAACCTGCGCCCGCTCGCTCCATGCGGGAATCTCGGCCCACTGCTACACTCAACCCAGCCACCTGGGAGCAGTAATGCCTATAGATGACGGCATCGTTGTCATTAACGAAGCGACAGCCCGCTTCAGCACGGACGGCGGCCCAGAGGTTCTCGTCAAAGGGACGCACCTAATAACCTTCGAGCGGTCAGCTACAGTCAACGGATCGGAATTCATAAATTTTCAAAAGACATTAGATAAGCAGCCTGGCGTAGCAAGATCACCACTACTGAACATCGTCGGCCATGACCCAGTATTGAGCATGCCCTTGCTACACCGCATGAACAACGACAATCTGCGCTTTATCCAAGGGTTCAAGGACGAGGTTGACGCCGCGGGCTCCCCTAAACTTTGGTTCGCGGCTGGAGTAATCCTGAACGTTGCTCTGATTGGTTCACTCATCCTTTTTTTGGCATTAAGGAAAAGGCGAGCCTCCATCGAAATACAACAAACCATCGATAAACTCAATATAACCGAGGACGGTCATAATCTGAAGGGGGAGCAGTTAACACCTGAAAGAGCATAAGTTGACGTTAACACTACCCTAGAAACTAAGTAGCTTCAAATAAATAATGCTGACGCGCCCCAACTGAGTTCAGCGCTCTGCGCTAAGAACGGTCAGCATTGGCAATTGGATACCCATCTTCCGGGGTATCGAAATGCGCTGCATAAATGCTGAGTCGGCTTGCCGACCATGGGTTTATGGCGTGATGCATTAAAGCTAGGGTAGATTCATATTTTTCCATTCAATTGTATTCAGTTCTGTCTAAGATACGAAAGCTTACGCTTCATCAATAAAACATAGCTCCGGCATTGCCGTAAAACCTTGTCTTATTATTGACATAATTACCGAGCCACAAGGCCGGTGATCAGAGAGGAAGTAAACTCTCCAACATAAACTTCGTAAGAAGACTGGTCCCACAACAGCAGTACCACTGCGTGATTCCAGGATAGCAGCTAACGCCGCTGGACTACACCTCAACCTGCCACGCCTCCTACATCGACGCGGGACAGGATTATATAATTAGCAGCTAACGCCGCTGGACTACACCTCAACCTGCCACGCCTCCTACATCGACGCGGGACAGGATAAGATAATTTATATATAGATCTATGCATAAAATAAACAGTAGTTTTAAAGCTAGCGTTTTGAAATTTTTAGAAGATCATTATTTTTGTTGCAAGCAGATCAAGTTTAAAAATCGGTCGGATCGAACAACTATATCATATAGCTGCCATACAAACGACCGATATGAAAACAAGTCTTTGTATGGAAAATTTTTTTGTTTTCAAGGGTATACCATCTTGGATAAGCCGAAGATAACTTTTCTCACTTGTTTTTTTATACCCATAAAAAGGGTATTATAATTTTGTCCAGAAATGTATAACGCATTAAGGGAAGCATCTCCGACCCCACAAAGTATATATATTCTTGATCAGCATCAACAGCCGAGTCGATATAGCCATGTCCGTCTGTCCATCTGTTTCTATGCAAAAAATAGACAGTACTTTTAAAGCTTGCGTTTTGAAATTCTTACCAGATCATAACTTATGTTGGACGCAGATGAAGTTTAAAAATCGGTCGGATCGGACCACTATATCATACAGCTGCCATACAAACGACCGATATGAAAACAAATCTTTGTATGGAAAACTTTTATGTTTTCCAAGCTATTGCAACTGAATTCAACATTTATTTATTTGACATAGCCGTACACGATTTGTGAAAGTTTTGTCCGGATCGGACAACTATATCATATAGCTGCCATACAAACGAGCGATGTGAAAACAAGTCTTTGTATGAAAAACTTTTTTTGTTTTCAAGGGTATACCCGTCACCGGAGTGGCAACCCTTGCGACGAGTTGCACTTTATTAACACCACAAGCGGGAAAATATTAATTTCGACGTAATATAACAAGCAAAGCCCACAATAGTGGCAAAACTGTGAATAGTGTCCCCTGGACTCACTATCAGGTAAAAAACACTCAAGCGCAGAGATAAAACCTTGCTGCAAACAATCTACATTGTGGGCCCGATGAACAGCGGCCACAACAAAAATTCAGCTGTTGAAAGCACCTGTTCACAGCTGATCGAAGTTTGTTTATAAACTTTGAAATTGCATTTATGGACCCTAATGCAAAAACTATGATGCCTCCTACCGGCGCTTACTCAGCCTCGGCGAGCTCTTTAATATCGCAGTTAACAAAGCCTCTGAGACGAAACGGACGTCCAAAGTGGCCAACACTATTAAGCCAGCGCCTCAGCGGATGCAAGTCATCAAGAGGAAGGCAAGTGGATCTCCAATGAATGCCAAGAAGAAGGCAATACTGGATAACAAAATTCCTGTGCCCACCTACAGCGGCAGCTCAAACCGCTTTGGGTTGCTAGCGCAAACCGAGGACCTGAGCGAGCAGCCCAGTACCAGCCATCAAGCAGCTATTGCTGCTGCCAAACATGATGCAGCCTCTTCTGGCATCATCAGTGCTACTACCAAGGCACAACCTAAACCTCCTCCAATAGTTTTGGAAGGTATGGAAAGCGTACCCCAGCTGATGGACAAAATCTCAAAAATCACTGATCTAAGCAAGGTCTCTGCCAAGGCATCGATGGGCGAGTTCTGAGGCTCTACGCGGCAGACGCTAGCACCTTCCGCAGTATAGTCAGCTGGCTCGAGGCCGAAAAGCTTGATTTCACTTTACCAACTCAAGGAGGACAGGCCATACCGAGTCTGCGTTAAAGGACTCCACCACAGTACGCTCCATCATCAAATCATTGATGAACTCAAAAGTCTCGGCCACAAGGTGCTAGACGTTTTTACGCCGAAAAGGCGAAACGAGCCAGGTGCTCCTGCTTCCAATCCCATAAACATATTCTTTTTGAAATCGCTGCTCTACAAACAACAAGAGATCCTGGCTCTTAAGGGCTTATGCCACATGAGAGTGGTCATCGAGCCCCTTCGCAAGCGAAATACGACAACCCAATGCCATCGATGCCAGCAATTTGGTCACACGGCCAAGTACTGCCGTAAAGCGCACATCTGCCTCAAATGCGCCGGCGAACATCCTGCCAAAGACTGTACGCGACCACGAAGCGAGCCATGCACTTGCTATAACTGTGGTGAACAGCATCCAGCGAATTATTCCGGATGCTCCAAACTCCAGGCATTCCTTCAGCGCTCTAGGCCAAAAAGAGGTGTGGGCGGAAGAAGCGAAGTCAACAATCGACCTATGCCCGACGTTCCCACTGGATGCATGCCGATTGCACCTCTCCGAAGCGGAGTCTCCTACGCAGGTGTAGCTAAAGCCTGGATGGGCCCCACGCAGGATCAGCAACAGGTGCCGCAGCCCTTCCAGCAGCAACCTGAGACCAGGAAACACAGCCGGCAAAGGAGTCGGTCTAGAGGCGGACATCAGCCCCCTTTGGACAATAACACTTTTAGCATCCTGCAGACGCTAAACGAAAACATGAAAGCTCTGCTCTCCCTCCAGGAACAGCAGATGGAACAAACGAGGATGATGCTACTACAGCAAGGGCAGATAATCCAACTGTTCACTGCTATACACGCGCAGACAGCGACAAAATGAAGCCACTGCGCATCGCAACCGACTCGCTAAGGGTCTCACCAGACCCCGCCCACAAAGAAGGCTCAACAGGCGACTCCCTAGGGACCTAATTGACCGGCTGCCAACAAGATGCACAGCAAGATGAGGATAAGCTAAACGATATACTTTCTTTCTTTTATATTTTTTGTTCTTAAGTTTTGTAAATATTGTTAGTCTGTAAGTTTAAATTTAGTTATAACTGGTAACGCTAAGCACACTTAGCCGGCGAGCCCCTCGGGCAGTATTAATAGAAGGGGTTTTAAGATACCCTGTATGTCTCAATAAATAGTAATTAAAAAAAAAAAAAAAATAATAATAATAATTATTTTTTTTGCACAGACCATTCGTTTTAAAAAAAAAAAAAAAAAAAAAAATTTTTTTTTTGTCTTTGTGTCGCATTACTTTTCGCGCGTGTAATAATTAATCGCACCTCGTATAGCAATCAACCGTGCTCGAAAAAATTTAATTGCGCGGTGCCAGCCAATGGTAAATGAGTTGGGCATATAGAAACGTTAAAGTCGAGTACGAGAGTGACGACGAGTGGGAATTAGAATCAGAAGGTTTTCGGCCTAATACGGCAAATAACACAGCAGTCATGGACGCTGCCCATTTAGAAGCAGTTATAGCTGGAGCCGTTAGCCAGGCCTTAGCCCAGCAAGAAGTTAGATTGAAGCAGGCATTCCAGGCACAGTTAGATGATAAAGCTGATAAAGGATAAAGCCGGACCCTAGTATTCGATGTGAAGTCAAGCTTGACATCGTAAAAACTATACCGGATTTTACGGGAGAGCAAGATGACTATGTGTCATGGCGGCAGTCAGCCGTAGACGCATACGAGATCTTCAAACCGTATTATGGTAGCGAAGAGCATTATCAGGCCGTTTCGATTATCAGAAATAAAATCAGGGGGTCGGCAAGAGGGCTACTAGTTGCCCATAACACAGTCTTGAATTTCGATGCCATTATTGCTCGATTGGACTGCACTTACGCGGACAAAACGTCGCTGAGTGTCCTTAGGCAGGGACTTGAAACAGTTAGGCAAGGGGAGCTTAGTCTGATGCAGTATTATGACGAGGTAGAAAAACGATTAACGTTGATAACGAACAAGATCGTTATGACACACGAACCGGACAGTGCTATTCTGTTCAATAATGAAGTTAGAGAGGATGCTCTCCATGCATTTATTGCAGGCCTTAGAAAACCCTTGAGGGCTATAGTCTTGCCAGCGCAGCCCAAGGATTTGCCCTCAGCTTTGGCTTTGGCTAGGGAATCCGAGGCTACCATAGAGCGCACTACCTTCACTGCCACGTATGCAAAGGTTTTGGAGGACAAGACAGTCCTCTATGAGCACCGAAAAAATCAAAACCGCTCAAGGGAGCCGCAGGGAAAACATAGCAGGGCCGAAAATGACCAAGGGAAAAACCCTCATTTCTACAGAAAGAAAAATTGGCCCCAACACAATAGTTCTGCACAGAACACGGGCAACTACCGTAATCAGTCGCCTGAGCCTATGGAGTTAGGGTCCACCATGACTCAATTTAGGCAACCGACTTCCTTTGAAAGCGGTCAGCCTACAAATACCAAGGCCGAGAGTGCTCGGGGCCATAAAAGATTTGGCTCCGCACGCATGACCGGTCAAAGGCGTCAGAGATTGCAACACACCATGCTACAGGCTGACGATAAAAATGACAGCGAATATGAAGGCGCGGCAGCAGCGGCCGTTACCGAGATAGACGAAGGGTCTGATGATAATGATCAGATCAATTTTTTAGGGAGCGCTCCCGACTGCCGTTCGTTGAACGACAGCTACAAGGGAGGAAACTAAAAATTTTAATCGACACAGGGGCGGCAAAGAATTACATCAAGCCCGTAAAGGAGCTTAAAAATGTGATGCCGGTCGATTCCCCTTTCACAGTTAGTTCCATTCATGGTTCTAACAGAGTTCACCAGAAATGTTTGATGAACATTTTTGGAAAAACATCTGCGTTCTTTCTTTTAGACGCGCTAACACCATTCGATGGTATTATAGGATTTGACCTCCTAGCTCAAGTGGGAGCAAAACTCGACGCAGAGAAAGGTACGATAAATTATGGTTCTGTTTTTGAAAAGCTTCAGCATCATAATTGCGACAATGTGAATTTTACTAACGTAAATGACATCGCCGTAACAGAACATGTTAAAGATCAATTTCGAAACATGATCGCAAACAGATCTAAGGCATTTTCAGCCTCTAACGAGGCACTGCCGTTTAACACTTCTGTTGTTGCCACAATTCGAACAAGCGACGAAAAGCCGGTATATTCCAAATTATACCCGCACCCCATGGGTGTAGCTGAGTTTGTTAAGCGAGAAATCGCAGACTTACTGCAGAAAGGCATTATCAGAACCTCAAGGTCACCGTACAACAATCCAACATGGGTTGTGGACAAAAAAGGCCATGATGAGCTGGGGAACAAAAATAAGCGTCTGGTTATAGACTTTAGGAAACTTAACGAAAAAACCATCGCTGATAAGTACCCAATGCCAAACATCCCCATGATACTGGCAAACTTAGGAAAAGCCAAGTACTTTACAACGTTAGATTTAAAGTCCGGCTACCACCAGATTTACTTGGCCGAGCACGACCGTGAGAAGACCTCTTTTTCGGTAAACGGCGGAAAGTATGAGTTTTGTCGATTACTGTTCGGGTTGAAGAATGCGGGAAGTATCTTCCAAAGAGCGATCGACGACGTCTTACGGGAACAGATTGGCAAATCGTGCTATGTCTACGTAGATGACGTCATTATTTTTTCTGAAAATGAAGACGACCATGTTAGGCACATAGATTGGGTTTTAAAAAGCCTGTGTGATGCCAACATGAAGGTATCCAACGAAAAGACGCACTTTTTTAAGCAAAGCGTTGAATATCTGGGATTTATTGTCACCAATGGAGGTGCAAAGACCGACCCAGAAAAAGTAAAGGCCATAAAGGAATACCCAGAGCCTACAAATCTGTATGAGCTTAGATCATTTTTGGGTCTAGCCAGTTATTACCGATGTTTCGTTAAAGACTTCGCGGCGATCGCGAGGCCTTTGACAAGCTTGATGAAAGGAGAAAATGGCTCTGTCAGTAAGCACATGTCTAAGAAGACTTCTATTGAGTTCGGTGACTTGCAGAGAGATGCGTTCGAGAGGCTGAGAAATGTCTTGGCTTCCGAGGATGTAATTCTCAGATACCCTGATTTCAGGAAGCCATTCGACCTGACAACGGATGCTTCCGCGAACGGTATCGGTGCGGTTCTATCGCAAGACAAAAGACCCATCACAATGATCTCTAGGACCTTCAAAGAGAGCGAGTCACACTACGCCACGAATGAAAGCGAATTATTGGCCATAGTGTGGGCTTTAGGCAAGTTACAACACTACCTGTACGGCACTCGCGATATTAATATTTATACGGACCATCAACCGTTGACATTCGCGGTGTCCGATCGAAATCCAAATCCGAAAATAAAAAGATGGAAAGCGTATATTGACGATCATAACGCAAAAATCCACTACAAACCGGGTAAAGACAACCATGTGGCCGACGCTCTTTCCAGGCAGAACATTAATGCCTTACAAGATGAGCCTCAGTCGGACGCTGCGACTATTCACAGTGAAATGTCACTGACCTACACGGTCGAAGCGACAGACCAACCAGTAAACTGCCAAATAAACCAAATTGTTATAGAAGAAGCACGTTTCCAGCTAAAGCGAAGCTTGGTGTTGTTCCGTAGCAAAACTCGTCACTTATTTAATTTCGCCGACAAAAGCACCATTTTGGAAATGCTGAAGGAAGTCGTGAACCCCGAGGCCGTAAATGCAATACACTGCGACCTACCCACCCTGGCAAGTTTTCAACATGACTTAATGGCTCATTTCCCGGCTACGCAGTTTCGATATTGTAAAAATATTGTAATAGACGTTACCAATAGGAACGAGCAGTTGGAAATTGTCACGACAGAACACAATCGTGCACACAGGGCGGCTCAGGAGAATACCAAGCAAGTCCTCCGCGATTACTATTTCCCCAAAATGAGCGGCCTAGCAAAGGAGGTGGTTGCAAATTGCAAAAAATGCACCAAAGCCAAATATGACAGGCACCCAAAAAAACAGGAGCTTGGGGAAACACCCATACCGAGCTACACCGGCGAAATGTTGCACATTGATATCTTCTCAACCGATAAGAAGCAATTCTTAACATGCGTTGACAAATTCTCGAAGCTTGCAATAGTGCAACCAGTGCTGTCCAGAACAATAGTGGACGTCACAGGCCCCTTGCTTCAACTCGTAAACTTGTTCCCCAAAACCAGAACAATATATTGCGACAATGAGGCCGCCTTCAATTCAGAAACGATCACCTCTTTACTTAAAAACAATTACCACATTGACATCGTGAACGCGGCCCCGCTTCATAGCTTGTCAAACGGTCAAGTGGAACGATTCCACAGCACCTTGACAGAAATCGCCAGATGTTTTAAGCTAGATAAAAAAATCAGCGATACGGTAGAGCTAATCTTGAGGGCAACGATAGAATATAATAAAACAATACATTCTGTCACTCAGGAGAAACCGGTCGAGATCCTCCACGCAGGTTCCGATGATCGCTGCCTAGGCATTAAAGACAGGTTGATAAAGGCCCAGCAAATCAATATCGAAAGATGTAACCCAGCTAGACGAAACCGTGTTTTTGAGGTAGGAGAAGAGGTTTTTGTTAAAAACAACAAAAGGTTAGGAAACAAGCTAACCCCATTGTGCACAGAACAAAAAGTGCAGGCAGACCTAGGAACGTCTGTTCTTATTAAGGGGAGGGTGGTCCATAAGGACAACCTCAAATAAATTCCCCCACTTTTAATTTACTTATACCATACCCTTTAATAGTAAGCTAGATTTTAGTAAAAAAGGCGTGGTCTCATTCTACGTTTGGATTGCAGGTTCGCCTTCGTAACGCTCATCACCCTGGCATCACCGACTTTTCTCACGCCAAATATATTCCCGTCGCAGATGGAGATGTACTGGTGTTTGAACAACGTGACTGCTTGAGGCACTCGAGCAACCTCTCAGAACTTATTAGTATGGTAGATGAGACAGAAAAATTGTCCGAGTCTTTTCCTCAGTCGCATATGCGCAAATTACTAGACGTTGATACAGATCATTTGAGAAACTTGTTGTCCGTTCTAAAAATACACCACCGCATTGCGAGGAGTTTAGACTTCTTAGGCACAGCTCTTAAGGTAGTTGCAGGAACTCCCGATGCCTCAGATTTCCTAAAAATCAAGATGACAGAAGCTCAGCTAGTGGACTCAAACTCCAGGTAGATTAATATAAACTCAGAGACTCAAAAACAGATAAACAAACTGACCGACACCATTAATAAAATTATTAAGGCCCGAAATAACAATTTGCTTGACACCCCGCACCTGTATGAAGCACTACTAGCGAGAAATAGAATGCTGACGACAGAGATACAAAATTTAATTCTAACCATAACATTGGCTAAGGCTGATATTATAAATCCCACTATCCTTAGTCATGCCGATCTGAAATCACTAATTGAACAAGACACTCCAATAGTTAGTTTATTAGAAGCAGCTAAAATTAGAGTTCTTCAGTCCGATAATATTATCCATATACTAATAGCCTACCCTAGAGTTAAGGTCAGATGTAAAAAAGTCCTCATATACCCGGTATCACATAATCAAATAATCCTACGGCTCGACGAAAACATTTTGGCGGAATGTGAAGAAGACACCTTTGCGGTCACAGAGTGCACGGAAACAACGCACAGCACCTTCTGTGAGCGGTCGCGACGCGAAACCTGCGCCCGCTCGCTCCATGCGGGAATCTCGGCCCACTGCTACACTCAACCCAGGCACCTGGGAGCAGTAATGCCTATAGATGACGGCATCGTTGTCATTAACGAAGCGACAGCCCGCGTCAGCACGGACGGCGGCCCAGAGGTTCTCGTCAAAGGGACGCACCTAATAACCTTCGAGCGGTCAGCTACAGTCAACGGATCGGAATTCATAATTAGATAAGCAGCCTGGCGTAGCAAGATCACCACTACTGAACATCGTCGGCCATGACCCAGTATTGAGCATGCCCTTGCTACACCGCATGAACAACGACAATCTGCGCTTTATCCTAGGGTTCAAGGACGAGGTTGACGCCGCGGGCTCCCCTAAACTTTGGTTCACGGCTGGAGTAATCCTGAACGTTGCTCTGATTGGTTCACTCATCCTTTTTTTGGCATTAAGGAAAAGGCGAGCCTCCATCGAAATACAACAAACCATCGATAAACTCAATATAACCGAGGACGGTCATAATCTGAAGGGGGAGCAGTTAACACCTGAAAGAGCATTAGTTGACGTTAACACTACCCTAGAAACTAAGTAGCTTCAAATAAATAATGCTGACGCGCCCCAACTGAGTTCAGCGCTCTGCGCTAAGAACGGTCAGCAGTGGCAATTGGATACCCATCTTCTGGGGTATCGAAATGCGCTGCATAAATGCTGAGTCGGCTTGCCGACCATGGGTTTATGGCGTGATGCATTAAAGCTAGGGTAGATTCATATTTTTCCATTCCCTTGTATTCAGTTCTGTCTAAGATACGAAAGCTTACGCTTCATCAATAAAACATAGCTCCGGCATTGCCGTAAAACCTTGTCTTATTATTGACATAATTACCGAGCCACAAGGCCGGTGATCAGAGAGGAAGTAAACTCTCCAACATAAACTTCGTAAGAAGACTGGTCCCACAACAGCAGTACCACTGCGTGATTCCAGGATAGCAGCTAACGCCGCTGGACTACACCTCAACCTGCCACGCCTCCTACATCGACGCGGGACAGGATTATATAATTAGCAGCTAACGCCGCTGGACTACACCTCAACCTGCCACGCCTCCTACATCGACGCGGGACAGGATAAGATAATTTATATATAGATCTATGCATAAAATAAACAGTAGTTTTAAAGCTAGCGTTTTGAAATTTTTAGCAGATCATTATTTTTGTTGCAAGCAGATCAAGTTTAAAAATCGGTCGGATCGAACAACTATATCATATAGCTGCCATACAAACGACCGATATGAAAACAAGTCTTTGTATGGAAAATTTTTTTGTTTTCAAGGGTATACCATCTTGGATAAGCCGAAGATAACTTTTCTCACTTGTTTTTTTATACCCATAAAAAGGGTATTATAATTTTGTCCAGAAATGTATAACGCATTAAGGGAAGCATCTCCGACCCCACAAAGTATATATATTCTTGATCAGCATCAACAGCCGAGTCGATATAGCCATGTCCGTCTGTCCATCTGTTTCTATGCAAAAAATAGACAGTACTTTTAAAGCTAGCGTTTTGAAATTCTTACCAGATCATTATTTTTGTTGCACGCAGATCAAGTTTAACAATCGGTCGGATCGGACCACTATATCATATAGCTGCCATACAAACGACGGATATGAAAACAAATCTTTGTACGGGAAACTTTTTTGTTTTCCAAGCTATTGCAACTGAATTCAACATTTGTTTATTTGACATAGCCATACATGATTTGTAAAAGTTTGGTCCGGATCGGACCACTATATCAACGACCGATATGAAAACAAGTCTTTGTAAGGAAAACTTATTTGTTTTCCAATCTATAGCAAGATCTATATATAGATATATGCAAAAAATAAACAATAGTTTTAAAGGTAGCGTTTTGAAATTTTTAGCAGATCAATATTTTTGTAGCACGCAGATCGAGTTTTAAAATCGGTCGGATCGGACCACTATATCATATAGCTGCCATACAAACGAACGATATGAAAAACAGTCTTTGTATGGAAACTTTTTTGTTTTCCAAGCTATTGCAACTGAATTCAACATTTATTCATTTGGTATAGCCATACACGATTTCTGAAAGTTTTGTCCGGAGCGGACCACTATATCATATAGCTGCCATACAAACGACCAATATGAAAACAAGTCTTTGTATGAAAAACCTTTTTTGTTTTCCAACCTATTGCAACCGAATTCAACATTTATTCATTTGGTATAGCCATACACGATTTCTGAAAGTTTTGTCCGGAGCGGACCACTATATCATATAGCTGCCATACAAACGACCGATATGAAAACAAGTCTTTGTATGAAAAACCTTTTTTGTTTTCAAGGATATACCAACTTCGGCAAGCCGAAGATAACTTTTCTCACTTGTTATACCCTTGAAAAAGGGTATTATAATTTTGTCCAGAAATGTGTAACGCATTAAAGGAAGCATCTCCGACCCCACAAAGTATATATATTCTTGATCAGCAGCCGAGTCGATATAGCTATGTCCGTCTGTCCGTCTGTCCGTCTGTTTCTATGCAAAAAATAGACAGTAGTTTTAAAGCTAGCGTTTTGAAATTTTTACCAAATCATTATTTTTTTGCACGCAGATCAAGTTTAAGAATAGGTCGGATCGGACCACTATATCATACTGCTGCCATACAAACGACCGATATGAAAACAAATCTTTGTATGGGAAACTTTTTTGTTTTCCAAGCTATTGCAACTGAATTCAACATTTATTCATTTGGTATAGCCATACACAATTTGTAAAAGTTTGGTTCGGATCGGACCACTATATCATATAGCTGCTATACAAACGACCGATATGTAAACAAGTCTTTGTAAGGAAAACTGTTTTGTTTTCCAACCTAATGCAACTGAATTCAAAATTTATTCATGTGGTATAGCCATACACAATTTTTGAAAGTTTTGTCCGGATCAGACCACTCTATCATATAGCTGCCATACAAACGACCGATATGAAAACAAGTCTTTGTATGAAAAACTTTTTTGTTTTCAAGGGTATCCCATCTTCGGCAAGCCGAAGATAACTTTTCTCACTTGTTATACCCTTGAAAAAGGGTATTATAATTTTGTCCAGAAATGTGTAACGCATTAAAGGAAGCATCTCCGACCCCACAAAGTATATATATTCTTGATCAGCATCAACAGCCGAGTCGATATAGCCATGTCCGTCTGTCCGTCTGTCCCTCTGTTTCTATGCAAAAAATAGACAGTAGTTTTAAAGCTAGCATTTTGAAATTTTTACCAAATCATAATTTTTGTTGCACGCAGATCAAGTTTAAGAATCGGTCGGATCGGACCACTATATCATACAGCTGCCATACAAACGACCGATATGAAAACAAATCTTTGTATGGGAAACTTTTTTGTTTTCCAAGCTATTGCAACTGAATTCAACATTTGTTTATTTCACATAGCCATACATGATTTGTAAAAGTTTGGCCCGGATCGGACCTCTATATCAACGACCGATATGAAAACAAGTCTTTGTAAGGAAAACTTTTTTGTTGTCCAATGTATAGCAACCGAATGTATATAAGATCTATGCAAAAAATAGACAGTAGTTTTAAAGCTAGCGTTTTGAAATTTTTACCAAATCATAATTTTTGTTGCACGCAGATCAAGTTTAAGAATCGGTCGGATCGGACCACTATATCATATAGCTGCCATACAAACGAACGACATGAAAACCAATCTTTGTATGGAAAACTGTTTTGTTTTCCAAGCTATTGCAACTGAATTCAACATTTGTTTATTTGACATAGCCATACATGATTTGTAAAAGTTTGGTCCGGATCGGACCACTATATCAACGACCGATATGAAAACAAGTCTTTGTAAGGAAAACTTTTTTGTTGTCCAATATATAGCAACCGAATGTATATAAGATCTATGCAAAAAATAGACAGTAGTTTTAAAGCTAGCGTTTTGAAATTTTTACCAAATCATAATTTTTGTTGCACGCAGATCAAGTTTAAGAATCGGTCGGATCGGACCTATATCATACAGCTGCCATACAAACGACCGATATGAAAACAAATCTTTGTATGGGAAACTTTTTTGTTTTCCAAGCTATTGCAACTGAATTCAACATTTGTTTATTTGACATAGCCATACATGATTTGTAAAAGTTTGGTCCGGATCGGACCACTATATCAACGACCGATATGAAAACAAGTCTTTGTAAGGAAAACTTTTTTGTTGTCCAATGTATAGCAACCGAATGTATATAAGATCTATGCAAAAAATAGACAGTAGTTTTACAGCTAGCGTTTTGAAATTTTTACCAAATCATAATTTTTGTTGCACGCAGATCAAGTTTGAGAATCGGTCGAATCGGACCACTATATCATATAGTTGCCATACAAACGACCGATATGAAAACAAGTCTTTGTAAGGAAAACTTTTTTGTTTTCCAACCTATTGCAACCGAATTCAACATTTTTTCATTTGCACGATTTCTGAAAGTTTTGTCCGGAGCGGACCACTATATCATATAGCTGCCATACAAACGACCGATATGAAAACAAGTCTTTGTATGAAAAACCTTTTTGTTTTCAAGGATATACCAACTTCGGCAAGCCGAAGATAACTTTTCTCACTTGTTATACCCTTGAAAAAGGGTATTATAATTTTGTCCAGAAATGTGTAACGCATTAAAGGAAGCATCTCCGACCCCACAAAATATATATATTCTTGATCAGCAGCCGAGTCGATATAGCCATGTCCGTCTGTCCGTCTGTTTCTATGCAAAAAATAGACAGTAGTTTTAAAGCTAGCGTTTTGAAATTTTTACCCAATCATAATTTTTGTTGCACGCAGATCAAGTTTAAGAATCGGTCGGATCGGACCACTATATCATACAGCTGCCATACAAACGACCGATATGAGAACAAATCTTTGTATGGGAAACTTTTTTGTTTTCCAAGCTATTGCAACTGAATTCAACATTTATTTATTTGACATAGCCATACATGATTTGTAAAAGTTTGGTCGGGATCGGACCACTATATCAACGGCCGATATGAAACAAGTCTTTGTAAGGAAAACTTTTTTGTTGTCCAATCTATAGCAACCGAATGTATACATAGATCTATGCAAAAAAGAAACAGTAGTTTTAAAGCTAGCGTTTTGAAATTTTTAGCAGATCATTATTTTTTGTTGCACGCAGATCAAGTTTAAAAATCGGTCGGATCGGACCACTATATCATATAGCTGCCATACAAACGACCGATATGAAAACAAGTCTTTGTATGGAAAATTTTTTTGTTTTCCAACCTCTTGCAACCGAATTCAGTATTTATTTCTTTGACATAGCCATACATTATTTGTAAAAGTTTGGTCCGGATCGGACCACTATATCATAAAGCTGCCATACAAACGAACGATGTGAAAACAAGTCTATGTATGGAAAATTCTTTTTGTTTTCAAGGGTATACCATCTTGGGAAAGCCGAAGATAACTTTTCTCACTTGTTCTTTCTTAAGACAGTCCAATCTTGTCGCAGACAATCCTTAGTTGAGTGCTGGGGATCGGCTTGGTCATCACATCGGCGAGCTGTTGTTCTGTCGGAATTTGCTCAATCTTGAATTCCCCCTCGGCGGTTTTCTCACGGATGAAGAAATGCTTGTTGGCGATATGCTTAGTCCGGCGATGAAATTCCGGGTTCTGAGCCAACTTCATGGCTGCAGTGTTATCGACCTGAAGAATCGGGACTCGGTTCAAACTGTCGATTTCCTGAAACAATCTTTTTAACCAAATTATTTCTTTAGCAGCCTCATTAGCTGCTACTATTTCAGCGTCTGTCGTGGACGTGGCCACCGTTGCTTGTCTTTGACTTTTCCAGGAGATTATTCCTGAGGCAAACTTGATAATAATCCCGGAGGTAGATCTTCCTGTCTTTGTACAGCCACCAAAGTCTGCATCGCTGTAACATTCGAGGATCCCCTCCTTCTGTCTCCGATAAGTTACTCCGAGGTCGACGGTTCCGGAAATATATCGAAAAACCCTCTTTACTTGGGCGACATTTTCGTTTGTAGGGTTTTCTAGTGACCTTGAATGCCAAGTCTGGCCTTGTTCCGAGCATAAGGTACATAACTGCTCCGATGGCTTGGCGATAAGGGAACGCAGTTGGCTTTGATTCTTTCCCTGCTGACGAAATCTCCGAATTCTTGACAAGTGGGGAAGAAACTGCTTTGCATTCCGAAAACTGAAAACGCTCCAGAATCTTTTTGGCATATCCTTGTTGACCAATTTTTATTCCGTTCTCTTGCTTCTTGATTTCGAGTCCTAAGAAGCACTTGGCCTTGTTCGTGATTATTTTAAATTCTGCTTTTAGTTCATTTAGAAAAACTTCCAAATCTTGAACATCCGTCGCTGCGACGAGTCCGTCGTCTACATAAATAACAAGTAGAATCCTTTTGTTATTTCTTTCCCTGATGTGAAGACATGGATCCGCCTCGCTGTCTTTGAAACCGAGTTTCTACAGGAAACCTCCAAAGCGCTTTTGCCAACATCTTGGTCCTTGTTTGAGTCCATAAAGGCTCTTTATCAATCTGCAAACCAACCCTTGTCCTTGCTCGTATCCTTCAGGTTGTTGCATGTAGATCTCTTTGTCGTCCAATTCTCCGTACAGGAAAGCAGGCGAGACGTCGAACTGGGCCAAAAACATGTCATTCTTCGCTGTAACACTCAACACTGAGCGAATTGTCTCCATTCTTGCGACGGAACTAAAAGTTTGATCGTAATCAATCCCTCGTCTTTGAGCAAATCCTTTTATGACCAAATTTTATTTATCAATATTTCCGTCGGGGTGGGTTTTAACTCGATAGACCCATTTGCACGGGAGTGCTTTCGAACCTTTTGGAAGTCTTGTCAATTTCCAGGTTTCATTTTCGTGTAAAGACTTAATTTCCTTGTCCATTGCTTTCTTCCACTCGAAGTTGCTGTTGACGGCTGGACTCTCCAACACGAAATTCTCACCTGCTGATACGTAATCATCCAGATGTCCTGGCCTTTTTAACAACGAACGATCTCTCAACCTCATCGACTGTATTCCTCTTTTGTCAATTTCTTCGTCGAAGCTCGTTTCTCCTCCTGTCTCGTAATTGTCTTCGCTTTCTGTCTTAGTTGTGTTTTCTTCGAAGTCTTCCTTCTTAATCGTATCTTCGTCCTCGCTTTTGTGTGAACATACGTCGTATTCTTCCTTATTGTCTTCTACGACATCTTTCTTCTTGGAATCTTTGAAAGGAAGGTTGACACTTGAATCACATTCGCTGAATTTTTCTTGAAATTTTACATCTCTCGACACAATTACTTTGTGCTCCTCTGGTAAGTAAACACGATATCTTTCATCACCGTCGTAACCCACCAAGTACCCCTTCTTTGCTTTTTCGTCCATCTTTCTTCTTTTCTGCGATGGAATGTGTACATAGCACGTTGATCCGACGATTCGGAGATGTTTAATCCTTGGCTTATTGGACAACCACAGTTCGTAAGGCGTTCTTCCTTTCAGCGATGATTTTCCCGTCCTGTTGAGAATGTAGACTGCTGTGCTGACTAGTTCGGCCCAAATTGCCTCTGGAAATTTAGTTTCAGGATTAGAATACTTAAAGGTCCTTGCCATTTCGACTATAGTACGATTCTCTCTTTCAACACCCCCGTTTTGCTCTGGAGTATAGGGAGCAGTTAGTCGAAAAGTTATTCCAACTTCCTGAAGAATTTCACGCACTCCTGAACAGTTAAATTCTCCTCCGTTGTCGCTCAGAAATTCTTGAATTACGTGCCCTTGTTGCTTAGCGTGAGAGATCATGTGTCGCAGCACATCTTTGACCTCTGATTTCTGCTTGACGATGTACCCGTAACGAAATCTCGTGAAATGGTCCTTGAAGACCACGAGGTACCTTTTCATCTGGAAAGAATTCTCAAATGGGCCGCAAACATCCCCTGATATCAATTCACCTGGCTTCGTTGTTGTTTTCCTTGTTCCAAATGGCAATCGATGTGCTTTTCCATAGATGCAAGACTCACAAAGATTGCTTTCAAGCTTGACTTCAATGCCCATTTCTCTTTTGAGCATCTCCCTAATGTGGTTCTTGTCCTGATGTCCCCACCTCTCGTGGTAGAGTTGAAGAGTTGAAAATCCTGAAGTTGCGAAATTGACCTCGACATTTCGTTCTGGTAAAATGGGCTCGATTGCTGCTTTGTAGAGTGTTCCTCCTACTTCTCTGGTCCCAGTGAGAACAATTTTGTGGTTCACCTTGAGACTGCATTCTGTTGCTGACGACTCAAATCGACTACTAAGATTTTTGTCTTGGGCAGACAGTACTGAAAACTGATTTTTTGTTATTTTGGGAACAAACCAAACATTTTTCAAGGACATAAAAAATGTTTTTCCATGGACAATCGTTCTGACTTTGATTGTACCCTGGCCCAAAGCTGACAAGGTTTCATTTCCCGCAGCTTTAATCCAACTAGGTTTCTCAAATTTCTCGTAATGCTCAAACTTTGCCGATTTCACCACATGTTTTGTTGCTCCGTTGTCTATCCACCAGTCGTCTTCTGAGGTTGCCTCTGCTGCAAACACGTCGTTGTGAACTGAGACAAGAGTTAGCTTTGGTTCTGCACAGTTTCCTACTTCAGCATCCTTATTCTTCGGCTTCGGACGTCCATCCTTCTTCCATTTTATACAATTCCTGACCCAGTGCCTGACCCAGTTCTTGCAGTAGCAGTTGCAGGCATCGTATTTCCGACCATTTGCTCCTGAATCGTGAGGATTTTCCTTTTGTGCTCTGGATACCAATGCCTCTTGACCCGTCTTTTCTTCGTCCATTTTTGACCTAAAGTTCCTCTCAGACATAACAAGTTGGTTCGTTAGTTCATCAAATGTCTTTTCTTCTTCTTTTGTCAAGAGCATCCAACTCTGACGGAACGTTTCAAAAGATTTTGCCAAAATTTGCAATGTTTTACAAACTAGAATTAAATCTGGGAGCTCATTTTCATTTTTAGTCTTTAAGGCAAGATTTAATTCATTCCAGAGACCGCGTAATTTTGCTATGTGAGTTGATACATCGTTACCTGGATTCCAAGAAAAGGCGAAAAACTCGTTACAGATCCTGAAAACTTGATCCTTTGCTGTTGCTTCAAACAGATTTTTCAAGTCATCCCATGTATCGTAAGCTGTATTCTTGTCCATAATTTTCTGGTAGACTGAATCCGTGACCGCAGTGGTGATCATGGATTTTGCGTAGCTGTTGGCCTTCCGGAAAAAGTCGCTCTGCTCCTTGTGCTTCTTATCATCTGCTGCTGAAGCGTCTTCTGACAATGGTTCCGGTTTGACAATCTTTCCGTCTAACGCGTCGAGAGCACCATCGTGGTAGTCAATCAAGTCTCGGATTTTTCTTTTCCAAATCGGCCAATCGGTCGCACCTGAGAGCTTCGTGATGTGCTTCGCCAAATCCATTGTAATCGAGCGTAATTCACTTTTTCTACAGACTTTAAATTGAACAAATCGTTCCTGGGCCCATAACCTATTATAACTTTAGGTTCATTGTTATTTAGGCCAGTAAATAAACAATATTTCTTCTAAATTAACATTTGGTTTATTTACTCTCTTTGACAGTTTTCTTAGGTTATGTGTTACTTGAATCGATACATCGATAAGAAAAGATATTTTGGCAAAAAGCGCCCTCTATTTAAGGCGGGAAGTTTCTTTTGAATTTGAAACATCCTCAACAAAAACAAGTCTTTGTATCTGAAACTTTTTTGTTTTCCAAGCTACTGAATTGCAACTGAATTCAACATTTATTTATTTGACATAGCTTTACATAATTTGCAAAAGTTTGGTCCGGATCGGACCACTATATTATATAGCTGCCATACAAACGACCGATTAGAAAACAAGTCTTTGTATGGAAAACTTTTGTGTTTTCCAAGCTATTGCAACCAAATTCAACATTTATTTATTTGAAAAAGCCATACACGATTCAACATTTATTCCATTGACATAGCCATGCATAATTTTTGAAAGTTTCATCCGGATCAGATCACTGTATCATATAGCTGCCATACAAACGACCGATATGAAAACAAGTCTTTGTATGGAAAACATTTTGGTTTTCCAAGCTATTGCAACCGCATTCAAAATTTATTTATTTGACATAGCCGTACATGATTTTGAAAAGTTTGATCTGGATCGGACCACTATATCATATAGCTGCCATACAAACGACCGATATGAAAACAAGTCTTTGTATTGAAAACTTTTTTATTTTCCAGGCTATTGCAACCGATTTCAACATTTATTTATTTAACAAAGCCATACATGATTTTTAAAAGTTTAATTTGGATCGGACCACTATATCATATAGCTGCCATACAAACGACCGATATGAAAACAAGTCTTTGTATTGAAAACTTTTTATTTTCCAGGCTATTGCAACCGATTTCAACATTTATTTATTTAACAAAGCCACACATGATTTTTTAAAAGTTTGATTTGGATCGGACCACTATATCATATAGCTGCCATACAAACGACCGATGTGAAAACAAGTCTTTGTATAAGAAACTTTTTTGTTTTCCAAGCTATTGCAACTGAATTCAACATTTATTTATTTAACAAAGCCATACATGATTTTTAAAAGTTTGATTTGGATCGGACCACTATATGATATAGCTGCCATACAAACGACCGATTAGAAAACAAGTCTTTGTATGGAAAACTTTTGTGTTTTCCAAGCTATTGCAACCAAATTCAACACTTATTTATTTGGCTTAGCCATACACGATTCAACATTTATTCCATTGACATAGCCATACATAATTTTTGAAAGTTTCATCCGGATCAGATCACTATATCATATAGCTGCCATACAAACGACCGATATCAAAACAAGTCTTTGTATGGGAAACTTTTTGTTTTCCACGCTATTGCAAATTCAACATTTATTTATTTGAAATAGCCATACATTATTTTTGAAAGTTTGGTCCGGATCGGACTACTAGATCATATAGCTGCCATACAAACGACCGATATGAAAACAAGTCTTTGTATTGAAAACTTTTTATTTTCCAGGCTATTGCAACCGATTTCAACATTTATTTATTTGACATAGCCATACATAATTTTTGAAAGTTTGGTCCGGATCGGACCACTATATCATATAGCTGCCAACAAACGACCGATATGAAAACAAGTCTTTGTATTGAAAACTTTTTTGTTTTCCAACCTATTGCAACTGCATTCAACATTTATTTATTTGACTCAGCCATACATCATTTTTGAAACTTTTATCCGGATCAGATCACTATATCATATAGCTGCCATACAAACGACCGATATGAAAACAAGTCTTTGTATGGAAAACATTTTGGTTTTCCAAGCTATTGCAACCGCATTCAAAACTTATTTATTTGACATAGCCGTACATGATTTTGACAAGTTTGGTCTGAATCGGACCAATATATGATATAGCTGCCATACAAACGACCGATTAGAAAACAAGTCTTTGTATGGAAAACTTTTTTGTTTTCCACGCTATTGCAACCGAATTCAAAATTTATTTATTTAGCAAAGCCATACATGATTTTTAAAAGTTTGATTTGGATCGGACCACTATATCATATAGCTGCCATACAAACGACCGATATGAAAACCAGTCTTTGTATAAAAAACTTTTTTGTTTTCCAAGCTATTGCAACTGAATTCAACATTTATTTATGTGGCTTAGCCATACACGATTTGTGAAAGTTTGGCGCGGATCAGACCACTATATGATATAGCTGCCATAAAAACGACCGATTAGAAAACAAGTCTTTGTATGGAAAACATTTTGGTTTTCCAAGCTATTGCAACCGCATTCAAAATTTATTTATTTGACATAGCTGTACATGATTTTGAAAAGTTTGATCTGGATCGGACCACTATATCATATAGCTGCCATACAAACGACCGATATGAAAACAAGTCTTTGTATGGAAAACTTTTTTGTTTTCCACGCTATTGCAACCGAATTCAAAATTTATTTATTTAACAAAGCCATACATGATTTTTAAAAGTTTGATTTGGATCGGACCACTATATCATATAGCTGCCATACAAACGACCGATATGAAAACAAGTCTTTGTATAAGAAACTTTTTTGTTTTCCAAGCTATTGCAACTGCATTCAACATTTATTTATTTGGCTTAGCCTTACACGATTTGTGAAAGTTTGGCGCGGATCAGACCACTATATGATATAGCTGCCATACAAACGACCGATTAGAAAACAAGTCTTTGTATGGAAAACTTTTGTGTTTTCCAACCTATTGCAACCAAATTCAACATTTATTTATTTGAAATAGCCATACACGATTCAACATTCATTCCATTGACATAGCCATACATAATTTTTGAAAGTTTCATCCGGATCAGATCACTATATCATATAGCTGCCATACAAACGACCGATATGAAAACAAGTCTTTGTATGGAAGACATTTTGGTTTTCCAAGCTATTGCAACCGCATTTAAAATTTATTTATTTGACATAGCCGTACATGATTTTGAAAAGTTTGATCTGGATCGGACCACTATATCATATAGCTGCCATACAAACGACCGATATGAAAACAAGTCTTTGTATGGAAAACTTTTTTGTTTTCCAAGCTATTGCAACCGAATTCAAATATTATTTATTTGACGTAACCATAATTTGCGAAAGTTTGGTTCGGATTGGACAAGTATATCATATACCTGCCATACAAACGACCGATATCAAAACAAGTCTTTGTATGGGAAACTTTTTTGTTTTCCACGCTATTGCAAATTCAACATTTATTTATTTGAAATAGCCATACATAATTTTTGAAAGTTTGGTCCGGATCGGACTACTAGATCATATAGCTGCCATACAAACGACCGATATGAAAACAAGTCTTTGTATTGAAAACTTTTTATTTTCCAGGCTATTGCAACCGCTTTCAACATTTATTTATTTGACATAGCCATACATAATTTTTGAAAGTTTGGTCCGGATCGGACCACTATATCATATAGCTGCCATACAAACGACCGATATGAAAACAAGTCTTTGTATGGAAAACATTTTGGTTTTCCAAGCTATTGCAACCGCATTCAAAATTTATTTATTTGACATAGCCGTACATGATTTTGAAAAGTTTGATCTGGATCGGACCACTATATGATATAGCTGCCATACAAACGACCGATTAGAAAACAAGTCTTTGTATGGAAAACTTTTTTTGTTTTCCACGCTATTGCAACCGAATTCAAAATTTATTTATTTAACAAAGCCATACATGATTTTTAAAAGTTTGATTTGGATCGGACCACTATATCATATAGCTGCCATACAAACGACCGATATGAAAACAAGTCTTTGTATAAGAAACTTTTTTGTTTTCCAAGCTATTGCAACTGAATTCAAAATTTATTTATTTGGCTTAGCCATACACGATTTGTGAAAGTTTGGCGCGGATCAGACCACTATATCATATAGCTGCCATACAAACTACCGATATCAAAACAAGTCTTTGTATGGGAAACTTTTTTGTTTTCCACGCTATTGCAAATTCAACATTTATTTATTTGAAATAGCCATACATAATTTTTGAAAGTTTGGTCCGGATCGGACTACTAGATCATATAGCTGCCATACAAACGACCGATATGAAAACAAGTCTTTGTATTGAAAACTTTTTTTTTCCAGGCTATTGCAACCGATTTCAACATTTATTTATTTGACATAGCCATACATAATTTTTGAAAGTTTGGTCCGGATCGGACCACTATATCATATAGCTGCCAACAAACGACCGATATGAAAACAAGTCTTTGTATTGAAAACTTTTTTGATTTCCAACCTATTGCAACTGCATTCAACATTTATTTATTTGACTTAGCCATACATCATTTTTGAAACTTTTATCCGGATCAGATCACTATATCATATAGCTGCCATACAAACGACCGATATGAAAACAAGTCTTTGTATGGAAAACATTTTGGTTTTCCAAGCTATTGCAACCGCATTTGAAATTTATTTATTTGACATAGCCGTACATGATTTTGAAAAGTTTGATCTGGATCGGACCACTATATCATATAGCTGCCATACAAACGACCGATATGAAAACAAGTCTTTGTATAGAAAACTTTTTTGTTTTCCAAGCTATTGCAACTGAATTTAACATTTATTTATTTGACTTAGCCATACATGATTTGTGAAGGTTTGGCGCGGATCAGACCACTATATGATATAGCTGCCATACAAACGACCGATTACGACTTTTTTGTTTTCCAAGCTATTGCAACCAAATTCAACATTTATTTATTTGAAATAGCCATACACGATTCAACATTTACTCCATTGACATAGCCATACATAATTTTTGAAAGTTTCATCCGGATCAGATCACTACATCATATAGGTGCCATACAAACGACCGATATGAAAACAAGTCTTTGTATGGAAAACATTTTGGTTTTCCAAGCTATTGTAACCGCATTCAAAATTTATTTATTTGACATAGCCATACATGATTTTTAAAAGTTTGATATGGATCGGACAACTATATCATATAGCTGCCATTCAAACGACCGATATGATAACAAGTCTTTGTATGGAAAACTTTTTTGTTTTCCAAGCTATTGCAACCGAATTCAAAATTTAATTATTTGACGAAGCCATACATGATTTGTGAAGGTTTGGCGCGGATCAGACCACTATATGATATAGCTGCCATACAAACGACCGATTAGAAAACAAGTCTTTGTATGGAAAACTTTTTTGTTTTCCAAGCTATTGCAACCGAATTCAAACATTATTTATTTGACGTAACCATACAAAATTTGTGAACGTTTGGCGCGGATCAGACCACTATATGATATAGTTGCTATACAAACGACCGATTAGAATACAAGTCTTTGTATGGAAAACTTTTTGTTTTCCAAGCTATTGCAACCGAATTCAACATTTTTATACCCTTGAAAAAGGGTATTATAATTTTGTCCAGTAATGTGTAACGCATTAATGGAAGCATCTCCGACCCCACAAAGTATTTATATTCTTGATCAGCATCAGCAGCCGAGTCGATATAGCCATGTCCGTCTGTCCGTCTCTCCGTCCATCCGTCTGTCCGTCTGTTTCTATGCAAAAAATGGACAGTAGTTTTAAAGCTAGCGTTTTGAAATTTTTACCAGATCATTATTTTTGTTGCACGCAGATCAAGTTTAAAAAGCGGTCGGATCGGAATACTATATCATATAGCTGCCAACAAACGACCGATATGAAAACAAGTCTTTGTATTGAAAACTTTTTGTTTTCCAACCTATTGCAACCGAATTCAACATTTATTCATTTGACATAGCCATACATAATTTTTAAAACTTTTATCCGGATCAGATCACTATATCATATAGCTGCCATACAAACGACCGATATGAAAACAAGTCTTTGTATGGAAAACTTTTTTGTTTTCCAAGCTATTGCAACCGAATTCAACATTTATTTATTTGACACAGCCATACTATACATGATTTGTGAAAGTTTTGTCCGGATCGGACAACTATGTCATATAGCTGCCAACAAACGACCGATACGAAAACAAGTCTTTGTATTGAAAACTTTTTTGTTTTCCAATCTATTGCAACTGCATTCAACATTTATTTATTTGACTTAGCCATACAAGATATGTGAAAGTTTGGCGCGGATCAGACCACTATATGATATAGCTGCCATACAAACGACCGATTAGAAAACAAGTCTTTGTATGGAAAACTTTTGTGTTTTCCAACCTATTGCAACCAAATTCAACATTTATTTATTTGAAATAGCCATACACGATTCAACATTTACTCCATTGACATAGCCATACATAATTTTTGAAAGTTTCATCCGGATCAGATCACTACATCATATAGGTGCCATACAAACGACCGATATGAAAACAAGTCTTTGTATGGAAAACATTTTGGTTTTCCAAGCTATTGTAACCGCATTCAAAATTTATTTATTTGACATAGCCATACATGATTTTTAAAAGTTTGATATGGATCGGACAACTATATCATATAGCTGCCATTCAAACGACCGATATGATAACAAGTCTTTGTATGGAAAACTTTTTTGTTTTCCAAGCTATTGCAACCGAATTCAAAATTTAATTATTTGACGAAGCCATACATGATTTTTAAAAGTTTGGTCCGGATCGGACAACTACATCATATAGCTGCCAACAAACGACCGATACGAAAACAAGTCTTTGTATTGAAAACTTTTTTGTTTTCCAACCTATTGCAACCGAATTCAACATTTATCCATTTGACATACCCATACATTATTTCTGAAAGTTTGGTCCGGATCAGACCACTATATCATATAGCTTCCATACAAACGACCGATTAGAAAACAAGTCTGTATGGAAAACTTTTGTGTTTTCCAAGCTATTGCAACCAAATTCAACATTTATTTATTTGAAATAGCCATACACGATTCAACATTTATTCCATTGACATAGCCATACATAATTTTTGAAAGTTTCATCCGGATCAGATCACTATATCATATAGCTGCCATACAAACGACCGATATGAAAACAAGTCTTTGTATGAAAACATTTTGGTTTTCCAAGCTATTGCAACCGCATTCAAAATTTATTTATTTGACATAGCCGTACATGATTTTGAAAAGTTGGATCTGGATCGGACCACTATATCATATAGCTGCCATACAAACGACCGATATGAAAACAAGTCTTTGTATGGAAAACTTTTTTGTTTTCCAAGCTATTGCAACTGAATTCAACATTTATTTATTTGAAATAGCCGTACACGATTTGTGAAAGTTTGGCGCGGATCAGACCACTATATGATATAGCTGCCATACAAACGACCGATATGAAAACAAGTCTTTGTATGGAAAACTTTTTTGTTTTCCAAGCTATTGCAACCGATTTCAACATTTATTTATTTGACTTAGCCGTACACGATTTGTGCAAGTTTGGCGCGGATCAGACCACTACATGATATAGTTGCTATACAAACGACCGATTAGAATACAAGTCTTTGTATGGAAAACTTTTTTGTTTTCCAAGCTATTGCAACCAAATTCAACATTTATTTATTTGAAATAGCCATACACGATTCAACAATAATTCCATTGACATAGCCATACATAATTTTTGAAAGTTTCATCCGGATCAGATCACTATATCATATAGCTGCCATACAAACGACCGATATGAAAACAAGTCTTTGTATGGAAAACATTTTGGTTTTCCAAGCTATTGCAACCGCATTCAAAATTTATTTATTTGACATAGCCGTACATGATTTTGAAAAGTTTGATCTGGATCGGACCACTATATCATATAGCTGCCATACAAACGACCGATATGAAAACAAGTCTTTGTATGGGAAACTTTTGTTTTCCAAGCTATTGCAACTGAATTCAACATTTATTTATTTGGCTTAGCCATACACGATTTGTGAAAGTTTGGCGCGGATCAGACCACTATATCATATAGCTGCCATACAAACGACCGATTAGAAAACAAGTCTTTGTATGGAAAACTTTTGTGTTTTCCAAGCTATTGCAACCAAATTCAACATTTATTTATTTGAAATAGCCATACACGATTCAACAATAATTCCATTGACATAGCCATACATAATTTTTGAAAGTTTCATCCGGATCAGATCACTATATCATATAGCTGCCATACAAACGACCGATATGAAAACAAGTCTTTGTATGGAAAACATTTTGGTTTTCCAAGCTATTGCAACCGCATTCAAAATTTATTTATTTGACATAGCCGTACATGATTTTGAAAAGTTTGATCTGGATCGGACCACTATATCATATAGCTGCCATACAAACGACCGATATGAAAACAAGTCTTTGTATGGAAAACTTTTTTTTTTCCAAGCTATTGCAACCGAATTCAAATATTATTTATTTGACGTAACCATACATAATTTGCGAAAGTTTGGTCCGGATTGGACAAGTATATCATATACCTGCCATACAAACGACCGATATCAAAACAAGTCTTTGTATGGGAAACTTTTTTGTTTTCCACGCTATTGCAAATTCAACATTTATTTATTTGAAATAGCCATACATAATTTTTGAAAGTTCATATCATCATATAGTTGCCATACAAACGACCGATATGAAAACAAGTCTTTGTATTGAAAACTTTTTTATTTTCCAGGCTATTGCAACCGATTTCAATATTTATTTATTTGACATAGCCATACATAATTTTTGAAAGTTTAGTCCGGATCGGACCACTATATCATATAGCTGCCAACAAACGAACGATATGAAAACAAGTCTTTGTATTGAAAACTTTTTTGTTTTCCAACCTATTGCAACTGCATTCAACATTTATTTATTTGACTTAGCCATACATCATTTTTGAAACTTTTATCCGGATCAGATCACTATATCATATAGCTGCCATACAAACGACCGATATGAAAACAAGTCTTTGTATGGAAAACTTTTTGTTTTCAAGCTATTGCAACCGAATTCAACATTTATTTATTTGACATAGCCATACATGATTTGTGAAAGTTTTGTCCGGATCGGACAACTATATCATATAGCTGCCAACAAACGACCGATACGAAAACAAGTCTTTGTATTGAAAACTTTTTTGTTGTCCAATCTATTGCAACCGAATTCAACATTTTTATACCCTTGAAAAAGGGTATTATAATTTTGTCCAGAAATGTGTAACGCATTAATGGAAGCATCTCCGACCCCACAAAGTATATATATTCTTGATCAGCATCAGCAGCCGAGTCGATATAGCCATGTCCGTCTGTCCGTCCATCCGTCTGTCCGTCTGTTTCTATGCAAAAAATGGACAGTAGTTTTAAAGCTAGCGTTTTGAAATTTTTACCAGATCATTATTTTTGTTGCACGCAGATCAAGTTTAAAAAGCGGTCGGATCGGAATACTATATCATATAGCTGCCAACAAACGACCGATATGAAAACAAGTCTTTGTATTGAAAACTTTTTTGTTTACCAACCTATTGCAACCGAATTCAAAATTTATTCATTTGACATAGCCATACATAATTTTTAAAACTTTTATCCGGATCAGATCACTATATCATATAGCTGCCATACAAACGACCGATATGAAAACAAGTCTTTGTATGGAAAACTTTTTTGTTTTCAAGCTATTGCAACCGAATTCAACATTTATTTATTTGACACAGCCATACATGATTTGTGAAAGTTTTGTCCGGATCGGACAACTATGTCATATAGCTGCCAACAAACAACCGACACGAAAACAAGCTATTGCAACCGAATTCAACATTTATTTATTTGACACAGCCATACATGATTTGTGAAAGTTTTGTCCGGATCGGACAACTATGTCATATAGCTGCCAACAAACAACCGACACGAAAACAAGTCTTTGTATTGAAAACTTTTTTGTTTTCCAAGCTATTGCAACTGCATTCAACATTTATTTATTTGACTTAGCCATACACGATTTGTGAAAGTTTGGCGCGGATCAGACCACTATATGATATAGCTGCCATACAAACGACCGCTTACGACTTTTTTGTTTTCCAAGCTATTGCAACCAAATTCAACATTTATTTATTTGAAATAGCCATACACGATTCAACATTTACTCCATTGACATAGCCATACATAATTTTTGAAAGTTTCATCCGGATCAGATCACTACATAATATAGGTGCCATACAAACGACCGATATGAAAACAAGTCTTTGTATGGAAAACATTTTGGTTTTCCAAGCTATTGCAACCGCATTCAAAATTTATTTATTTGACATAGCCGTACATGATTTTTAAAAGTTTAATATGGATCGGACAACTATATCATATAGCTGCCATACAAACGACCGATATGAAAACAAGTCTTTGTATGGAAAACATTTTTTTTTCCAGGCTATTGCAACCGATTTCAACATTTATTTATTTGACATAGCTATACATAATTTTTGAAAGTTTGGTCCGGATCGGACAACTACATCATATAGCTGCCAACAAACGACCGATACGAAAACAAGTCTTTGTATTGAAAACTTTTTTGTTTTCCAACCTATTGCAACCGAATTCAACATTTATTCATTTGACATAGCCATACATTATTTCTGAAAGTTTGGTCCGGATCAGACCACTATATGATATAGCTGCCATACAAACGACCGATTAGAAAACAAATCTGTATGGAAAACTTTTGTGTTTTCCAAGCTATTGCAACCAAATTCAACATTTATTTATTTGAAATAGCCATACACGATTCAACATTATTCCATTGACATAGCCATACATAATTTTTGAAAGTTTCATCCGGATCAGATCACTATATCATATAGCTGCCATACAAACGACCGATATGAAAACAAGTCTTTGTATGGAAAACATTTTGGTTTTCCAAGCTATTACAACCGCATTCAAAATTTATTTTTTTGACATAGCGGTACATGATTTTGAAAAGTTTGATCTGGATCAGACCACTATATGATTTAGCTGCCATACAAACGACCGATTAGAAAACAAGTCTTTGTATGGAAAACTTTTTGTTTTCCAAGCTATTGCAACTGAATTCAACATTTATTTATTTGACTTAGCCATACACGATTTGTGAAAGTTTGGCGCGGATCAGACCACTATATGATATAGCTGCTATACAAACGACCGATTACAATACAAGTCTTTGTATGGAAAACTTTTTTGTTTTCCAAGCTATTGCAACCGATATCAAAATTTATTTATTTAACAAAGCCATACATGATTTTTAAAAGTTTGGCGCGGATCAGACCACTATATGATATAGCTGCCATACAAACGACCGATTAGAAAACAAGTCTGTATGGAAAACTTTTGTGTTTTCCAAGCTATTGCAACCAAATTCAACATTTATTTATTTGAAATAGCCATACACGATTCAACATTATTCCATTGACATAGCCATACATAATTTTTGAAAGTTTCATCCGGATCAGATCACTATATCATATAGCTGCCATACAAACGACCGATATGAAAACAAGTCTTTGTATGGAAAACATTTTGGTTTTCCAAGCTATTACAACCGCATTCAAAATTTATTTTTTTGACAGAGCCGTACATGATTTTTAAAAGTTTGATTTGGATCGGACCACTATATCATATAGCTGCCATACAAACGACCGATATGAAAACAAGTCTTTGTATGGGAAATTTTTTTGTTTTCCAAGCTATTGCAACTGTATTCAACTTTTATTAATTTGACTTAGCCATACACGATTTGTGAAAGTTTGGCGTGGATCAGACCACTATATGATATAGCTGCCATACAAACGACCGATTAGAAAACAAGTCTTTGTATGGAAAACTTTTTGTTTTCCAAGCTATTGCAACTGAATTCAACATTTATTTATTTGACTTAGCCATACACGATTTGTGAAAGTTTGGCGCGGATCAGACCACTATATGATATAGCTGCTATACAAACGACCGATTAGAATACAAGTCTTTGTATGGAAAACTTTTTTGTTTTCCAAGCTATTGCAACCGGTATCAAAATTTATTTATTTAACAAAGCCATACATGATTTTTAAAAGTTTGGCGCGGATCAGACCACTATGTGATATAGCTGCCATACAAACGACCGATTAGAAAACAAGTCTGTATGGAAAACTTTTGTGTTTTCCAAGCTATTGCAACCAAATTCAACATTTATTTATTTGAAATAGCCATACACGATTCAACATTATTCCATTGACATAGCCATACATAATTTTTGAAAGTTTCATCCGGATCAGATCACTATATCATATAGCTGCCATACAAACGACCGATATGAAAACAAGTCTTTGTATGGAGAACATTTTGGTTTTCCAAGCTATTGCAACCGCATTCAAAATTTATTTATTTAACTTAGCCATACACGATTTGTGAAAGTTTGGCGCGGATCAGACCACTATATTATATAGCTGCCATACAAACGACCGATTAGAAAACAAGTCTTTGTATGGAAAACTTTTTGTTTTCCAAGCTATTGCAACTGAATTCAACATTTATTTATTTGACTTAGCCATACACGATTTGTGAAAGTTTGGCGTGGATCAGACCACTATATGATATAGCTGCCATACAAACGACCGATTAGAAAACAAGTCTTTGTATGGAAAACTTTTGTGTTTTCCAAGCTATTGCAACCAAATTCAACATTTATTTATTTGAAATAGCCATACACGATTCAACATTTATTCCATTGACATAGCCATACATAATTTTTGAAAGTTTCATCCGGATCAGATCACTATATCATATAGCTGCCATACAAACTACCGATATGAAAACAAGTCTTTGTATGGAGAACATTTTGGTTTTCCAAGCTATTGCAACCGCATTCAAAATTTATTTTTTTGACATAGCCATACATGATTTTGAAAAGTTTGATCTGGATCGGACCACTATATCATATAGCTGCCATACAAACGACCGATATGAAAACAAGTCTTTGTATGGAAAACTTTTTTGTTTTCCAAGCTATTGCAACTGAATTTAACAGTTATTTATTTGACTTAGCCATACATGATTTGTGAACGTTTGGCGCGGATCAGACCACTATATGATATAGCTGCCATACAAACGACCAATTAGAAAACAAGTCTTTGTATGGAAAACTTTTTTGTTTTCCAAGCTATTGCAACCGCATTCAAAATTTATTTTTTTGACATAGCCGTACATGATTTTGAAAAGTTTGATCTGGATCGGACCACTATATCATATAGCTGCCATACAAACGACCGATATGAAAACAAGTCTTTGTATGGAACACTTTTTTGTTTTCCAAGCTATTGCAACTGAATTCAACATTTATTTATTTGACTTAGCCATACACGATTTGTGAAAGTTTGGCGCGGATCAGACCACTATATGATATAGCTGCCATACAAACGACCGATTAGAAAACAAGTCTTTGTATGGAAAACTTTTTGTTTTCCAAGCTATTGCAACTGAATTCAACATTTATTTATTTGACTTAGCCATACACGATTTGTGAAAGTTTGGCGCGGATCAGACCACTATATGATATAGCTGCTATACAAACGACCGATTAGAATACAAGTCTTTGTATGGAAAACATTTTGGTTTTCCAAGCTATTGCAACCGGTATCAAAATTTATTTTTTTGACATAGCCGTACATGATTTTGAAAAGTTTGATCTGGATCGGACCACTATATCATATAGCTGCCATACAAACGACCAATTAGAAAACAAGTCTTTGTATGGAAAACTTTTTTGTTTTCCAAGCTATTGCAACCGCATTCAAAATTTATTTTTTTGACATAGCCGTACATGATTTTGAAAAGTTTGATCTGGATCGGACCAATATATCATATAGCTGCCATACAAACGACCGATATGAAAAAAAGTCTTTGTATGGAAAACATTTTGGTTTTCCAAGCTATTACAACCGCATTCAAAATTTATTTTTTTGACATAGCGGTACATGATTTTGAAAAGTTTGATCTGGATCAGACCACTATATGATTTAGCTGCCATACAAACGACCGATTAGAAAACAAGTCTTTGTATGGAAAACTTTTTGTTTTCCAAGCTATTGCAACTGAATTCAACATTTATTTATTTGACTTAGCCATACACGATTTGTGAAAGTTTGGCGCGGATCAGACCACTATATGATATAGCTGCTATACAAACGACCGATTACAATACAAGTCTTTGTATGGAAAACTTTTTTGTTTTCCAAGCTATTGCAACCGATATCAAAATTTATTTATTTAACAAAGCCATACATGATTTTTAAAAGTTTGGCGCGGATCAGACCACTATATGATATAGCTGCCATACAAACGACCGATTAGAAAACAAGTCTGTATGGAAAACTTTTGTGTTTTCCAAGCTATTGCAACCAAATTCAACATTTATTTATTTGAAATAGCCATACACGATTCAACATTATTCCATTGACATAGCCATACATAATTTTTGAAAGTTTCATCCGGATCAGATCACTATATCATATAGCTGCCATACAAACGACCGATATGAAAACAAGTCTTTGTATGGAGAACATTTTGGTTTTCCAAGCTATTGCAACCGCATTCAAAATTTATTTATTTGACATAGCCGTACATGATTTTGAAAAGTTTGATCTGGATCGGACCACTATATCATATAGCTGCCATACAAACGACCGATATGAAAACAAGTCTTTGTATGGAAAACTTTTTTGTTTTTCAAGCTATTGCAACTGAATTTAACATTTATTTATTTGATTTAGCCATACATGATTTGTGAACGTTTGGCGCGGATCAGACCACTATATGATATAGATGCCATACAAACGACCGATTAGAAAACAAGTCTTTGTATGGAAAACTTTTTTGTTTTCCAAGCTATTGCAACCGCATTCAAAATTTATTTTTTTGACATAGCCGTACATGATTTTGAAAAGTTTGATCTGGATCGGACCACTATATCATATAGCTGCCATACAAACGACCGATATGAAAACAAGTCTTTGTATGGAAAACTTTTTTGTTTTCCAAGCTATTGCAACTGAATTCAACATTTATTTATTTAACTTAGCCATACACTATTTGTGAAAGTTTGGCGCGGATCAGACCACTATATGATATAGCTGCCATACAAACGACCGATTAGAAAACAAGTCTTTGTATGGAAAACTTTTTGTTTTCCAAGCTATTGCAACTGAATTCAACATTTATTTATTTGACTTAGCCATACACGATTTGTGAAAGTTTGGCGTGGATCAGACCACTATATGATATAGCTGCCATACAAACGACCGATTAGAAAACAAGTCTTTGTATGGAAAACTTTTGTGTTTTCCAAGCTATTGCAACCAAATTCAACATTTATTTATTTGAAATAGCCATACACGATTCAACATTTATTCCATTGACATAGCCATACATAATTTTTGAAAGTTTCATCCGGATCAGATCACTATATCATATAGCTGCCATACAAACGACCGATATGAAAACAAGTCTTTGTATGGAGAACATTTTGGTTTTCCAAGCTATTGCAACCGCATTCAAAATTTATTTTTTTGACATAGCCGTACATGATTTTGAAAAGTTTGATCTGGATCGGACCACTATATCATATAGCTGCCATACAAACGACCGATATGAAAACAAGTCTTTGTATGGAAAACTTTTTGTTTTCGAAGCTATTGCAACTGAATTTAACAGTTATTTATTTGACTTAGCCATACACGATTTGTGAAAGTTTGGCGCGGATCAGACCACTATATGATATAGCTGCCATACAAACGACCGATTAGAAAACAAGTCTTTGTATGGAAAACTTTTTTGTTTTCCAAGCTATTGCAACCGCATTCAAAATTTATTTTTTTGACATAGCCGTACATGATTTGTGAAAGTTTGATCTGGATCGGACCACTATATCATATAGCTGCCATACAAACGACCGATATGAAAACAAGTCTTTGTATGGAAAACTTTTTTGTTTTCCAAGCTATTGCAACTGAATTTAACAGTTATTTATTTGACTTAGCCATACATGATTTGTAAACGTTTGGCGCGGATCAGACCACTATATGATATAGCTGCCATACAAATGACCAATTAGAAAACAAGTCTTTGTATGGAAAACTTTTTTGTTTTCCAAGCTATTGCAACCGCATTCAAAATTTATTTTTTTGACATAGCCGTACATGATTTTGAAAAGTTTGATCTGGATCGGACCACTATATCATATAGCTGCCATACAAACGACCGATATGAAAACAAGTCTTTGTATGGAAAACTTTTTTGTTTTCCAAGCTATTGCAACTGAATTCAACATTTATTTATTTGACTTAGCCATACACGATTTGTGAAAGTTTGGCGCGGATCAGACCACTATATGATATAGCTGCTATACAAACGACCGATTACAATACAAGTCTTTGTATGGAAAACTTTTTTGTTTTCCAAGCTATTGCAACCGATATCAAAATTTATTTATTTAACAAAGCCATACATGATTTTTAAAAGTTTGGCGCGGATCAGACCACTATATGATATAGCTGCCATACAAACGACCGATTAGAAAACAAGTCTGTATGGAAAACTTTTGTGTTTTCCAAGCTATTGCAACCAAATTCAACATTTATTTATTTGAAATAGCCATACACGATTCAACATTATTCCATTGACATAGCCATACATAATTTTTGAAAGTTTCATCCGGATCAGATCACTATATCATATAGCTGCCATACAACCGACCGATATGAAAACAAGTCTTTGTATGGAGAACATTTTGGTTTTCCAAGCTATTGCAACCGCATTCAAAATTTATTTATTTGACATAGCCGTACATGATTTTGAAAAGTTTGATCTGGATCGGACCACTATATCATATAGCTGCCATACAAACGACCGATATGAAAACAAGTCTTTGTATGGAAAACTTTTTTGTTTTTCAAGCTATTGCAACTGAATTTAACATTTATTTATTTGACTTAGCCATACATGATTTGTGAACGTTTGGCGCGGATCAGACCACTATATGATATAGATGCCATACAAACGACCGATTAGAAAACAAGTCTTTGTATGGAAAACTTTTTTGTTTTCCAAGCTATTGCAACCGCATTCAAAATTTATTTTTTTGACATAGCCGTACATGATTTTGAAAAGTTTGATCTGGATCGGACCACTATATCATATAGCTGCCATACAAACGACCGATATGAAAACAAGTCTTTGTATGGAAAACTTTTTTGTTTTCCAAGCTATTGCAACTGAATTCAACATTTATTTATTTAACTTAGCCATACACTATTTGTGAAAGTTTGGCGCGGATCAGACCACTATATGATATAGCTGCCATACAAACGACCGATTAGAAAACAAGTCTTTGTATGGAAAACTTTTTGTTTTCCAAGCTATTGCAACTGAATTCAACATTTATTTATTTGACTTAGCCATACACGATTTGTGAAAGTTTGGCGTGGATCAGACCACTATATGATATAGCTGCCATACAAACGACCGATTAGAAAACAAGTCTTTGTATGGAAAACTTTTGTGTTTTCCAAGCTATTGCAACCAAATTCAACATTTATTTATTTGAAATAGCCATACACGATTCAACATTTATTCCATTGACATAGCCATACATAATTTTTGAAAGTTTCATCCGGATCAGATCACTATATCATATAGCTGCCATACAAACGACCGATATGAAAACAAGTCTTTGTATGGAGAACATTTTGGTTTTCCAAGCTATTGCAACCGCATTCAAAATTTATTTTTTTGACATAGCCGTACATGATTTTGAAAAGTTTGATCTGGATCGGACCACTATATCATATAGCTGCCATACAAACGACCGATATGAAAACAAGTCTTTGTATGGAAAACTTTTTGTTTTCCAAGCTATTGCAACTGAATTTAACAGTTATTTATTTGACTTAGCCATACATGATTTGTAAACGTTTGGCGCGGATCAGACCACTATATGATATAGCTGCCATACAAATGACCAATTAGAAAACAAGTCTTTGTATGGAAAACTTTTTTGTTTTCCAAGCTATTGCAACCGCATTCAAAATTTATTTTTTTGACATAGCCGTACATGATTTTGAAAAGTTTGATCTGGATCCAACCACTATATCATATAGCTGCCATACAAACGACCGATATGAAAACAAGTCTTTGTATGGAAAACTTTTTTGTTTTCCAAGCTATTGCAACTGAATTCAACATTTATTTATTTGACTTAGCCATACACGATTTGTGAAAGTTTGGCGCGGATCAGACCACTATATGATATAGCTGCCATACAAACGACCGATTAGAAAACAAGTCTTTGTATGGAAAACTTTTTGTTTTCCAAGCTATTGCAACCGCATTCAAAATTTATTTTTTTGACATAGCCGTACATGATTTTGAAAAGTTTGATCTGGATCGGACCACTATATCATATAGCTGCCATACAAACGACCGATATGAAAACAAGTCTTTGTATGGAAAACTTTTTTGTTTTCCAAGCTATTGCAACTGAATTCAACATTTATTTATTTGAAATAGCCATACACGATTCAACATTTATTCCATTGACATAGCCATACATAATTTTTGAAAGTTTCATCCGGATCAGATCACTATATCATATAGCTGCCATACAAACGACCGATATGAAAACAAGTCTTTGTATGGAGAACATTTTGGTTTTCCAAGCTATTGCAACCGCATTCAAAATTTATTTTTTTGACATAGCCGTACATGATTTTGAAAAGTTTGATCTGGATCGGACCACTATATCATATAGCTGCCATACAAACGACCGATATGAAAACAAGTCTTTGTATGGAAAACTTTTTGTTTTCCAAGCTATTGCAACTGAATTCAACATTTATTTATTAAACTTAGCCATACACGATTTGTGAAAGTTTGGCGCGGATCAGACCACTATATGATATAGCTGCCATACAAACGACCGATTAGAAAACAAGTCTTTGTATGGAAAACTTTTTTGTTTTCCAAGCTATTGCAACTGAATTCAACATTTATTTATTTGAAATAGCCATACACGATTCAACATTTATTCCATTGACATAGCCATACATAATTTTTGAAAGTTTCATCCGGATCAGATCACTATATCATATAGCTGCCATACAAACGACCGATATGAAAACAAGTCTTTGTATGGAGAACATTTTGGTTTTCCAAGCTATTGCAACCGCATTCAAAATTTATTTTTTTGACATAGCCGTACATGATTTTGAAAAGTTTGATCTGGATCGGACCACTATATCATATAGCTGCCATACAAACGACCGATATGAAAACAAGTCTTTGTATGGAAAACTTTTTTGTTTTCCAAGCTATTGCAACTGAATTCAACATTTATTTATTTAACTTAGCCATACACGATTTGTGAAAGTTTGGCGCGGATCAGACCACTAAATGATATAGCTGCCATACAAACGACCGATTAGAAAACAAGTCTTTGTATGGAAAACTTTTTGTTTTCCAAGCTATTGCAACTGAATTCAACATTTATTTATTTGACTTAGCCATACACGATTTGTGAAAGTTTGGCGTGGATCAGACCACTATATGATATAGCTGCCATACAAACGACCGATTAGAAAACAAGTCTTTGTATGGAAAACTTTTGTGTTTTCCAAGCTATTGCAACCAAATTCAACATTTATTTATTTGAAATAGCCATACACGATTCAACATTTATTCCATTGACATAGCCATACATAATTTTTGAAAGTTTCATCCGGATCAGATCACTATATCATATAGCTGCCATACAAACGACCGATATGAAAACAAGTCTTTGTATGGAGAACATTTTGGTTTTCCAAGCTATTGCAACCGCATTCAAAATTTATTTTTTTGACATAGCCGTACATAATTTTGAAAAGTTTGATCTGGATCGGACCACTATATCATATAGCTGCCATACAAACGACCGATATGAAAACAAGTCTTTGTATGGAAAACTTTTTTGTTTTCCAAGCTATTGCAACTGAATTCAACATTTATTTATTTAACTTAGCCATACACGAATTGTGAAAGTTTGGCGCGGATCAGACCACTATATGATATAGCTGCCATACAAACGACCGATTAGAAAACAAGTCTTTGTATGGAAAACTTTTTGTTTTCCAAGCTATTGCAACTGAATTCAACATTTATTTATTTGACTTAGCCATACACGATTTGTGAAAGTTTGGCGTGGATCAGACCACTATATGATATAGCTGCCATACAAACGACCGATTAGAAAACAAGTCTTTGTATGGAAAACTTTTGTGTTTTCCAAGCTATTGCAACCAAATTCAACATTTATTTATTTGAAATAGCCATACACGATTCAACATTTATTCCAGTGACATAGCCATACATAATTTTTGAAAGTTTCATCCGGATCAGATCACTATATCATATAGCTGCCATACAAACGACCGATATGAAAACAAGTCTTTGTAGGGAGAACATTTTGGTTTTCCAAGCTATTGCAACCGCATTCAAAATTTATTTATTTGACATAGCCGTACATGATTTTAAAAAGTTTGATCTGGATCGGACCACTATATCATATAGCTGCCATACAAACGACCGATATGAAAACAAGTCTTTGTATGGAAAACTTTTTTGTTTTCCAAGCTATTGCAACTGAATTTAACATTTATTTATTTGATTTAGGCATACATGATTTGTGAACGTTTGGCGCGGATCAGACCACTATATGATATAGCTGCCATACAAACGACCGATTAGAAAACAAGTCTTTGTATGGAAAACTTTTTTGTTTTCCAAGCTATTGCAACCGAATTCAAATATTATTTATTTGACGTAACCATACATAATTTGTGAACGTTTGGCGCGGATCAGACCACTATATGATATAGCTGCCATACAAACGACCGATTAGAAAACAAGTCTTTGTATGGAAAACTTTTTTGTTTTCCAAGCTATTGCAACCGAATTCAAATATTATTTATTTGACGTAACCATACATAATTTTTGAACGTTTGGCGCGGATCAGACCACTATATGATATAGCTGCCATACAAACGACCGATTAGAAAACAAGTCTTTGTATGGAAAACTTTTGTGTTTTCCAAGCTATTGCAACCAAATTCAACATTTATTTATTTGAAATAGCCATACACGATACAACATTTATTCCATTGACATAGCCATACATAATTTTTGAAAGTTTCGTCCGGATCAGATCACTATATCATATAGCTGCCATACAAACGACCGATATGAAAACAAGTCTTTGTATGGAGAACATTTTGGTTTTCCAAGCTATTGCAACCGCATTCAAAATTTATTTTTTTGACATAGCCGTACATGATTTTGAAAAGTTTGATCTGGATCGGACCACTATATCATATAGCTGCCATACAAACGACCGATATGAAAACAAGTCTTTGTATGGAAAACTTTTTTGTTTTCCAAGCTATTGCAACTGAATTCAACATTTATTTATTTAACTTAGCCATACACGATTTGTGAAAGTTTGGCGTGGATCAGACCACTATATGATATAGCTGCCATACAAACGACCGATTAGAAAACAAGTCTTTGTATGGAAAACTTTTGTGTTTTCCAAGCTATTGCAACCAAATTCAACATTTATTTATTTGAAATAGCCATACACGATTCAACATTTATTCCATTGACATAGCCATACATAATTTTTGAAAGTTTCGTCCGGATCAGATCACTATATCATATAGCTGCCATACAAACGACCGATATGAAAACAAGTCTTTGTATGGAGAACATTTTGGTTTTCCAAGCTATTGCAACCGCATTCAAAATTTATTTATTTGACATAGCCGTACATGATTTTGAAAAGTTTGATCTGGATCGGACCACTATATCATATAGCTGCCATACAAACGACCGATATGAAAACAAGTCTTTGTATGGAAAACTTTTTTGTTTTCCAAGCTATTGCAATTGAATTCAACATTTATTTATTTAACTTAGCCATACACGAATTGTGAAAGTTTGGCGCGGATCAGACCACTATATGATATAGCTGCCATACAAACGACCGATTAGAAAACAAGTCTTTGTATGGAAAACTTTTTGTTTTCCAAGCTATTGCAACTGAATTCAACATTTATTTATTTGACTTAGCCATACACGATTTGTGAAAGTTTGGCGTGGATCAGACCACTATATGATATAGCTGCCATACAAACGACCGATTAGAAAACAAGTCTTTGTATGGAAAACTTTTGTGTTTTCCAAGCTATTGCAACCAAATTCAACATTTATTTATTTGAAATAGCCATACACGATTCAACATTTATTCCAGTGACATAGCCATACATAATTTTTGAAAGTTTCATCCGGATCAGATCACTATATCATATAGCTGCCATACAAACGACCGATATGAAAACAAGTCTTTGTATGGAAAACTTTTTTGTTTTCCAAGCTATTGCAACTGAATTCAACATTTATTTATTTAACTTAGCCATACACGATTTGTGAAAGTTTGGCGTGGATCAGACCACTATATGATATAGCTGCCATACAAACGACCGATTAGAAAACAAGTCTTTGTATGGAAAACTTTTGTGTTTTCCAAGCTATTGCAACCAAATTCAACATTTATTTATTTGAAATAGCCATACACGATTCAACATTTATTCCATTGACATAGCCATACATAATTTTTGAAAGTTTCATCCGGATCAGATCACTATATCATATAGCTGCCATACAAACGACCGATATGAAAACAAGTCTTTGTATGGAGAACATTTTGGTTTTCCAAGCTATTGCAACCGCATTCAAAATTTATTTATTTGACATAGCCGTACATGATTTTGAAAAGTTTGATCTGGATCGGACCACTATATCATATAGCTGCCATACAAACGACCGATATGAAAACAAGTCTTTGTATGGAAAACTTTTTGTTTTCCAAGCTATTGCAACTGAATTTAACAGTTATTTATTTGACTTAGCCATACATGATTTGTGAAAGTTTGGCGCGGATCAGACCACTATATGATATAGCTGCCATACAAACGACCGATTAGAAAACAAGTCTTTGTATGGAAAACTTTTTTGTTTTCCAAGCTATTGCAACCGAATTCAAATATTATTTATTTGACGTAACCATACATAATTTGTGAACGTTTGGCGCGGATCAGACCACTATATGATATAGCTGCCATACAAACGACCGATTAGAAAACAAGTCTTTGTATGGAAAACTTTTTTGTTTTCCAAGCTATTGCAACCGCATTCAAAATTTTTTTTTGACATAGCCGTACATGATTTTGAAAAGTTTGATCTGGATCGGACCACTATATCATATAGCTGCCATACAAACGACCGATATGAAAACAAGTCTTTGTATGGAAAACTTTTTTGTTTTCCAAGCTATTGCAATTGAATTCAACATTTATTTATTTAACTTAGCCATACACGATTTGTGAAAGTTTGGCGCGGATCAGACCACTATATGATATAGCTGCCATACAAACGACCGATATGAAAACAAGTCTTTGTATGGAGAACATTTTGGTTTTCCAAGCTATTGCAACCGCATTCAAAATTTATTTTTTTGACATAGCCGTACATGATTTTGAAAAGTTTGATCTGGATCGGACCACTATATCATATAGCTGCCATACATACGACCGATATGAAAACAAGTCTTTGTATGGAAAACTTTTTTGTTTTCCAAGCTATTGCAATTGAATTCAACATTTATTTATTTAACTTAGCCATACACGATTTGTGAAAGTTTGGCGTGGATCAGACCACTATATGATATAGCTGCCATACAAACGACCGATTAGAAAACAAGTCTTTGTATGGAAAACTTTTGTGTTTTCCAAGCTATTGCAACCAAATTCAACATTTATTTATTTGAAATAGCCATACACGATTCAACATTTATTCTAGTGACATAGCCATACATAATTTTTGAAAGTTTCATCCGGATCAGATCACTATATCATATAGCTGCCATACAAACGACCGATATGAAAACAAGTCTTTGTATGGAGAACATTTTGGTTTTCCAAGCTATTGCAACCGCATTCAAAATTTATTTATTTGACATAGCCGTACATGATTTTAAAAAGTTTGATCTGGATCGGACCACTATATCATATAGCTGCCATACAAACGACCGATATGAAAACAAGTCTTTGTATGGAAAACTTTTTTGTTTTCCAAGCTATTGCAACTGAATTTAACATTTATTTATTTGATTTAGGCATACATGATTTGTGAACGTTTGGCGCGGATCAGACCACTATATGATATAGCTGCCATACAAAACGACCGATTAGAAAACAAGTCTTTGTATGGAAAACTTTTTTGTTTTCCAAGCTATTGCAACCGAATTCAAATATTATTTATTTGACGTAACCATACATAATTTGTGAACGTTTGGCGCGGATCAGACCACTATATGATATAGCTGCCATACAAACGACCGATTAGAAAACAAGTCTTTGTATGGAAAACTTTTTTGTTTTCCAAGCTATTGCAACCGAATTCAAATATTATTTATTTGACGTAACCATACATAATTTGTGAACGTTTGGCGCGGATCAGACCACTATATGATATAGCTGCCATACAAACGACCGATTAGAAAACAAGTCTTTGTATGGAAAACTTTTTTGTTTTCCAAGCTATTGCAACCGCATTCAAAATTTATTTTTTTGACATAGCCGTACATGATTTTGAAAAGTTTGATCTGGATCGGACCACTATATCATATAGCTGCCATACAAACGACCGATATGAAAACAAGTCTTTGTATGGAAAACTTTTTTGTTTTCCAAGCTATTGCAATTGAATTCAACATTTATTTATTTAACTTCGCCATACACGATTTGTGAAAGTTTGGCGCGGATCAGACCACTATATGATATAGCTGCCATACAAACGACCGATATGAAAACAAGTCTTTGTATGGAGAACATTTTGGTTTTCCAAGCTATTGCAACCGCATTCAAAATTTATTTTTTTGACATAGCCGTACATGATTTTGAAAAGTTTGATCTGGATCGGACCACTATATCATATAGCTGCCATACATACGACCGATATGAAAACAAGTCTTTGTATGGAAAACTTTTTTGTTTTCCAAGCTATTGCAATTGAATTCAACATTTATTTATTTAACTTAGCCATACACGATTTGTGAAAGTTTGGCGTGGATCAGACCACTATATGATATAGCTGCCATACAAACGACCGATTAGAAAACAAGTCTTTGTATGGAAAACTTTTGTGTTTTCCAAGCTATTGCAACCAAATTCAACATTTATTTATTTGAAATAGCCATACACGATTCAACATTTATTCTAGTGACATAGCCATACATAATTTTTGAAAGTTTCATCCGGATCAGATCACTATATCATATAGCTGCCATACAAACGACCGATATGAAAACAAGTCTTTGTATGGAGAACATTTTGGTTTTCCAAGCTATTGCAACCGCATTCAAAATTTATTTATTTGACATAGCCGTACATGATTTTAAAAAGTTTGATCTGGATCGGACCACTATATCATATAGCTGCCATACAAACGACCGATATGAAAACAAGTCTTTGTATGGAAAACTTTTTTGTTTTCCAAGCTATTGCAACTGAATTTAACATTTATTTATTTGATTTAGGCATACATGATTTGTGAACGTTTGGCGCGGATCAGACCACTATATGATATAGCTGCCATACAAAACGACCGATTAGAAAACAAGTCTTTGTATGGAAAACTTTTTTGTTTTCCAAGCTATTGCAACCGAATTCAAATATTATTTATTTGACGTAACCATACATAATTTGTGAACGTTTGGCGCGGATCAGACCACTATATGATATAGCTGCCATACAAACGACCGATTAGAAAACAAGTCTTTGTATGGAAAACTTTTTTGTTTTCCAAGCTATTGCAACCGAATTCAAATATTATTTATTTGACGTAACCATACATAATTTGTGAACGTTTGGCGCGGATCAGACCACTATATGATATAGCTGCCATACAAACGACCGATTAGAAAACAAGTCTTTGTATGGAAAACTTTTGTGTTTTCCAAGCTATTGCAACCAAATTCAACATTTATTTATTTGAAATAGCCATACACGATTCAACATTTATTCCATTGACATAGCCATACATAATTTTTGAAAGTTTCATCCGGATCAGATCACTATATCATATAGCTGCCATACAAACGACCGATATGAAAACAAGTCTTTGTATGGAGAACATTTTGGTTTTCCAAGCTATTGCAACCGCATTCAAAATTTATTTTTTTGACATAGCCGTACATGATTTTGAAAAGTTTGATCTGGATCGGACCACTATATCATATAGCTGCCATACAAACGACCGATATGAAAACAAGTCTTTGTATGGAAAACTTTTTTGTTTTCCAAGCTATTGCAACTGAATTCAACATTTATTTATTTAACTTAGCCATACACGATTTGTGAAAGTTTGGCGTGGATCAGACCACTATATGATATAGCTGCCATACAAACGACCGATTAGAAAACAAGTCTTTGTATGGAAAACTTTTGTGTTTTCCAAGCTATTGCAACCAAATTCAACATTTATTTATTTGAAATAGCCATACACGATTCAACATTTATTCCATTGACATAGCCATACATAATTTTTGAAAGTTTCATCCGGATCAGATCACTATATCATATAGCTGCCATACAAACGACCGATATGAAAACAAGTCTTTGTATGGAGAACATTTTGGTTTTCCAAGCTATTGCAACCGCATTCAAAATTTATTTATTTGACATAGCCGTACATGATTTTGAAAAGTTTGATCTGGATCGGACCACTATATCATATAGCTGCCATACAAACGACCGATATGAAAACAAGTCTTTGTATGGAAAACTTTTTTGTTTTCCAAGCTATTGCAACTGAATTTAACATTTATTTATTTGATTTAGGCATACATGATTTGTGAACGTTTGGCGCGGATCAGACCACTATATGATATAGCTGCCATACAAACGACCGATTAGAAAACAAGTCTTTGTATGGAAAACTTTTTTGTTTTCCAAGCTATTGCAACCGCATTCAAAATTTATTTTTTTGACATAGCCGTACATGATTTTGAAAAGTTTGATCTGGATCGGACCACTATATCATATAGCTGCCATACAAACGACCGATATGAAAACAAGTCTTTGTATGGAAAACTTTTTTGTTTTCCAAGCTATTGCAACTGAATTCAACATTTATTTATTTAACTTAGCCATACACGATTTGTGAAAGTTTGGCGTGGATCAGACCACTATATGATATAGCTGCCATACAAACGACCGATTAGAAAACAAGTCTTTGTATGGAAAACTTTTGTGTTTTCCAAGCTATTGCAACCAAATTCAACATTTATTTATTTGAAATAGCCATACACGATTCAACATTTATTCCATTGACATAGCCATACATAATTTTTGAAAGTTTCATCCGGATCAGATCACTATATCATATAGCTGCCATACAAACGACCGATATGAAAACAAGTCTTTGTATGGAGAACATTTTGGTTTTCCAAGCTATTGCAACCGCATTCAAAATTTATTTATTTGACATAGCCGTACATGATTTTGAAAAGTTTGATCTGGATCGGACCACTATATCATATAGCTGCCATACAAACGACCGATATGAAAACAAGTCTTTGTATGGAGAACATTTTGGTTTTCCAAGCTATTGCAACCGCATTCAAAATTTATTTTTTTGACATAGCCGTACATGATTTTGAAAAGTTTGATCTGGATCGGACCACTATATCATATAGCTGCCATACAAACGACCGATATGAAAACAAGTCTTTGTATGGAAAACTTTTTTGTTTTCCAAGCTATTGCAACCGAATTCAAATATTATTTATTTGAGGTAACCATACATAATTTGTGAACGTTTGGCGCGGATCAGACCACTATATGATATAGCTGCCATACAAACGACCGATTAGAAAACAAGTCTTTGTATGGAAAACTTTTTTGTTTTCCAAGCTATTGCAACCGAATTCAAATATTATTTATTTGAGGTAACCATACATAATTTGTGAACGTTTGGCGCGGATCAGACCACTATATGATATAGCTGCCATACAAACGACCGATTAGAAAACAAGTCTTTGTATGGAAAACTTTTTTGTTTTCCAAGCTATTGCAACCGCATTCAAAATTTATTTTTTTGACATAGCCGTACATGATTTTGAAAAGTTTGATCTGGATCGGACCACTATATCATATAGCTGCCATACAAACGACCGATATGAAAACAAGTCTTTGTATGGAAAACTTTTTGTTTTCCAAGCTATTGCAACTGAATTCAACATTTATTTATTTAACTTAGCCATACACGATTTGTGAAAGTTTGGCGCGAATCAGACCACTATATGATATAGCTGCCATACAAACGACCGATATGAAAACAAGTCTTTGTATGGAGAACATTTTGGTTTTCCAAGCTATTGCAACCGCATTCAAAATTTATTTTTTTGACATAGCCGTACATGATTTTGAAAAGTTTGATCTGGATCGGACCACTATATCATATAGCTGCCATACAAACGACCGATATGAAAACAAGTCTTTGTATGGAAAACTTTTTTGTTTTCCAAGCTATTGCAACTGAATTCAACATTTATTTATTTAACTTAGCCATACACGATTTGTGAAAGTTTGGCGTGGATCAGACCACTATATGATATAGCTGCCATACAAACGACCGATTAGAAAACAAGTCTTTGTATGGAAAACTTTTGTGTTTTCCAAGCTATTGCAACCAAATTCAACATTTATTTATTTGAAATAGCCATACACGATTCAACATTTATTCCATTGACATAGCCATACATAATTTTTGAAAGTTTCATCCGGATCAGATCACTATATCATATAGCTGCCATACAAACGACCGATATGAAAACAAGTCTTTGTATGGAGAACATTTTGGTTTTCCAAGCTATTGCAACCGCATTCAAAATTTATTTATTTGACATAGCCGTACATGATTTTGAAAAGTTTGATCTGGATCGGACCACTATATCATATAGCTGCCATACAAACGACCGATATGAAAACAAGTCTTTGTATGGAAAACTTTTTTGTTTTCCAAGCTATTGCAACTGAATTTAACATTTATTTATTTGATTTAGGCATACATGATTTGTGAACGTTTGGCGCGGATCAGACCACTATATGATATAGCTGCCATACAAACGACCGATTAGAAAACAAGTCTTTGTATGGAAAACTTTTTTGTTTTCCAAGCTATTGCAACCGAATTCAAATATTATTTATTTGAGGTAACCATACATAATTTGTGAACGTTTGGCGCGGATCAGACCACTATATGATATAGCTGCCATACAAACGACCGATTAGAAAACAAGTCTTTGTATGGAAAACTTTTTTGTTTTCCAAGCTATTGCAACCGCATTCAAAATTTATTTTTTTGACATAGCCGTACATGATTTTGAAAAGTTTGATCTGGATCGGACCACTATATCATATAGCTGCCATACAAACGACCGATATGAAAACAAGTCTTTGTATGGAAAACTTTTTTGTTTTCCAAGCTATTGCAACTGAATTCAACATTTATTTATTTAACTTAGCCATACACGATTTGTGAAAGTTTGGCGTGGATCAGACCACTATATGATATAGCTGCCATACAAACGACCGATTAGAAAACAAGTCTTTGTATGGAAAACTTTTGTGTTTTCCAAGCTATTGCAACCAAATTCAACATTTATTTATTTGAAATAGCCATACACGATTCAACATTTATTCCATTGACATAGCCATACATAATTTTTGAAAGTTTCATCCGGATCAGATCACTATATCATATAGCTGCCATACAAACGACCGATATGAAAACAAGTCTTTGTATGGAGAACATTTTGGTTTTCCAAGCTATTGCAACCGCATTCAAAATTTATTTATTTGACATAGCCGTACATGATTTTGAAAAGTTTGATCTGGATCGGACCACTATATCATATAGCTGCCATACAAACGACCGATATGAAAACAAGTCTTTGTATGGAAAACTTTTTTGTTTTCCAAGCTATTGCAACTGAATTTAACATTTATTTATTTGATTTAGGCATACATGATTTGTGAACGTTTGGCGCGGATCAGACCACTATATGATATAGCTGCCATACAAACGACCGATTAGAAAACAAGTCTTTGTATGGAAAACTTTTTTGTTTTCCAAGCTATTGCAACCGAATTCAAATATTATTTATTTGAGGTAACCATACATAATTTGTGAACGTTTGGCGCGGATCAGACCACTATATGATATAGCTGCTATACAAACGACCGATTAGAAAACAAGTCTTTGTATGGAAAACTTTTTTGTTTTCCAAGCTATTGCAACCGCATTCAAAATTTATTTTTTTGACATAGCCGTACATGATTTTGAAAAGTTTGATCTGGATCGGACCACTATATCATATAGCTGCCATACAAACGACCGATATGAAAACAAGTCTTTGTATGGAAAACTTTTTTGTTTTCCAAGCTATTGCAACTGAATTCAACATTTATTTATTTAACTTAGCCATACACGATTTGTGAAAGTTTGGCGCGAATCAGACCACTATATGATATAGCTGCCATACAAACGACCGATATGAAAACAAGTCTTTGTATGGAGAACATTTTGGTTTTCCAAGCTATTGCAACCGCATTCAAAATTTATTTTTTTGACATAGCCGTACATGATTTTGAAAAGTTTGATCTGGATCGGACCACTATATCATATAGCTGCCATACAAACGACCGATATGAAAACAAGTCTTTGTATGGAAAACTTTTTGTTTTCCAAGCTATTGCAACTGAATTCAACATTTATTTATTTAACTTAGCCATACACGATTTGTGAAAGTTTGGCGTGGATCAGACCACTATATGATATAGCTGCCATACAAACGACCGATTAGAAAACAAGTCTTTGTATGGAAAACTTTTGTGTTTTCCAAGCTATTGCAACCAAATTCAACATTTATTTATTTGAAATAGCCATACACGATTCAACATTTATTCCATTGACATAGCCATACATAATTTTTGAAAGTTTCATCCGGATCAGATCACTATATCATATAGCTGCCATACAAACGACCGATATGAAAACAAGTGTTTGTATGGAGAACATTTTGGTTTTCCAAGCTATTGCAACCGCATTCAAAATTTATTTATTTGACATAGCCGTACATGATTTTGAAAAGTTTGATCTGGATCGGACCACTATATCATATAGCTGCCATACAAACGACCGATATGAAAACAAGTCTTTGTATGGAAAACTTTTTTGTTTTCCAAGCTATTGCAACTGAATTTAACATTTATTTATTTGATTTAGGCATACATGATTTGTGAACGTTTGGCGCGGATCAGACCACTATATGATATAGCTGCCATACAAACGACCGATTAGAAAACAAGTCTTTGTATGGAAAACTTTTTTGTTTTCCAAGCTATTGCAACCGAATTCAAATATTATTTATTTGAGGTAACCATACATAATTTGTGAACGTTTGGCGCGGATCAGACCACTATATGATATAGCTGCCATACAAACGACCGATTAGAAAACAAGTCTTTGTATGGAAAACTTTTTTGTTTTCCAAGCTATTGCAACCGCATTCAAAATTTATTTTTTTGACATAGCCGTACATGATTTTGAAAAGTTTGATCTGGATCGGACCACTATATCATATAGCTGCCATACAAACGACCGATATGAAAACAAGTCTTTGTATGGAAAACTTTTTTGTTTTCCAAGCTATTGCAACTGAATTCAACATTTATTTATTTAACTTAGCCATACACGATTTGTGAAAGTTTGGCGCGAATCAGACCTCTATATCATATAGCTGCCATACAAACGACCGATATGAAAACAAGTCTTTGTATGGAGAACATTTTGGTTTTCCAAGCTATTGCAACCGCATTCAAAATTTATTTTTTTGACATAGCCGTACATGATTTTGAAAAGTTTGATCTGGATCGGACCACTATATCATATAGCTGCCATACAAACGACCGATATGAAAACAAGTCTTTGTATGGAAAACTTTTTTGTTTTCCAAGCTATTGCAACTGAATTTAACATTTATTTATTTAACTTAGCCATACAAGAATTGTGAAAGTTTGGCGCGGATCAGACCACTATATGATATAGCTGCCATACAAACGACCGATTAGAAAACAAGTCTTTGTATGGAAAACTTTTTGTTTTCCAAGCTATTGCAACTGAATTCAACATTTATTTATTTGACTTAGCCATACACGATTTGTGAAAGTTTGGCGTGGATCAGACCACTATATGATATAGCTGCCATACAAACGACCGATTAGAAAACAAGTCTTTGTATGGAAAACTTTTGTGTTTTCCAAGCTATTGCAACCAAATTCAACATTTATTTATTTGAAATAGCCATACACGATTCAACATTTATTCCATTGACATAGCCATACATAATTTTTGAAAGTTTCATCCGGATCAGATCACTATATCATATAGCTGCCATACAAACGACCGATATGAAAACAAGTCTTTGTATGGAGAACATTTTGGTTTTCCAAGCTATTGCAACCGCATTCAAAATCTATTTTTTTGACATAGCCGTACATGATTTTGAAAAGTTTGATCTGGATCGGACCACTATATCATATAGCTGCCATACAAACGACCGATATGAAAACAAGTCTTTGTATGGAAAACTTTTTTGTTTTCCAAGCTATTGCAACTGAATTTAACAGTTATTTATTTGACTTAGCCATACATGATTTGTGAACGTTTGGCGCGGATCAGACCACTATATGATATAGCTGCCATACAAACGACCGATTAGAAAACAAGTCTTTGTATGGAAAACTTTTTTGTTTTCCAAGCTATTGCAACCGCATTCAAAATTTATTTTTTTGACATAGCCGTACATGATTTTGAAAAGTTTGATCTGGATCGGACCACTATATCATATAGCTGCCATACAAACGACCGATATGAAAACAAGTCTTTGTATGGAAAACTTTTTTGTTTTCCAAGCTATTGCAACTGAATTCAACATTTATTTATTTAACTTAGCCGTACACGATTTGTGAAAGTTTGGCGTGGATCAGACCACTATATGATATAGCTGCCATACAAACGACCGATATGAAAACAAGTCTTTGTATGGAAAACTTTTTTGTTTTCCAAGCTATTGCAACTGAATTTAACATTTATTTATTTGATTTAGGCATACATGATTTGTGAACGTTTGGCGCGGATCAGACCACTATATGATATAGCTGCCATACAAACGACCGATTAGAAAACAAGTCTTTGTATGGAAAACTTTTTTGTTTTCCAAGCTATTGCAACCGAATTCAAATATTATTTATTTCACGTAACCATACATAATTTGTGAATGTTTGGCGCGGATCAGACCACTATATGATATAGCTGCCATACAAACGACCGATATGAAAACAAGTCTTTGTATGGAGAACATTTTGGTTTTCCAAGCTATTGCAACCGCATTCAAAATTTATATTTTTGACATAGCCGTACATGATTTTGAAAAGTTTGATCTGGATCGGACCACTATATCATATAGCTGCCATACAAACGACCGATATGAAAACAAGTCTTTGTATGGAAAACTTTTTTGTTTTCCAAGCTATTGCAACTGAATTCAACATTTATTTATTTAACTTAGCCGTACACGATTTGTGAAAGTTTGGCGTGGATCAGACCACTATATGATATAGCTGCCATACAAACGACCGATATGAAAACAAGTCTTTGTATGGAAAACTTTTTTGTTTTCCAAGCTATTGCAACTGAATTTAACATTTATTTATTTGATTTAGGCATACATGATTTGTGAACGTTTGGCGCGGATCAGACCACTATATGATATAGCTGCCATACAAACGACCGATTAGAAAACAAGTCTTTGTATGGAAAACTTTTTTGTTTTCCAAGCTATTGCAACCGAATTCAAATATTATTTATTTCACGTAACCATACATAATTTGTGAATGTTTGGCGCGGATCAGACCACTATATGATATAGCTGCCATACAAACGACCGATATGAAAACAAGTCTTTGTATGGAAAACTTTTTTGTTTTCCAAGCTATTGCAACTGAATTCAACATTTATTTATTTAACTTAGCCGTACACGATTTGTGAAAGTTTGGCGTGGATCAGACCACTATATGATATAGCTGCCATACAAACGACCGATATGAAAACAAGTCTTTGTATGGAAAACTTTTTTGTTTTCCAAGCTATTGCAACTGAATTTAACATTTATTTATTTGATTTAGGCATACATGATTTGTGAACGTTTGGCGCGGATCAGACCACTATATGATATAGCTGCCATACAAACGACCGATTAGAAAACAAGTCTTTGTATGGAAAACTTTTTTGTTTTCCAAGCTATTGCAACCGAATTCAAATATTATTTATTTCACGTAACCATACATAATTTGTGAATGTTTGGCGCGGATCAGACCACTATATGATATAGCTGCCATACAAACGACCGATATGAAAACAAGTCTTTGTATGGAAAACTTTTTTGTTTTCCAAGCTATTGCAACTGAATTTAACAGTTATTTATTTGACTTAGCCATACATGATTTGTGAACGTTTGGCGCGGATCAGATCACTATATGATATAGCTGCCATACAAACGACCGATTAGAAAACAAGTCTTTGTATGGAAAACTTTTTTGTTTTCCAAGCTATTGCAACCGCATTCAAAATTTATTTTTTTGACATAGCCGTACATGATTTTGAAAAGTTTGATCTGGATCGGACCACTATATCATATAGCTGCCATACAAACGACCGATATGAAAACAAGTCTTTGTATGGAAAACTTTTTTGTTTTCCAAGCTATTGCAACTGAATTTAACATTTATTTATTTAACTTAGCCATACACGAATTGTGAAAGTTTGGCGCGGATCAGACCACTATATGATATAGCTGCCATACAAACGACCGATTAGAAAACAAGTCTTTGTATGGAAAACTTTTTGTTTTCCAAGCTATTGCAACTGAATTCAACATTTATTTATTTGACTTAGCCATACACGATTTGTGAAAGTTTGGCGTGGATCAGACCACTATATGATATAGATGCCATACAAACGACCGATTAGAAAACAAGTCTTTGTATGGAAAACTTTTGTGTTTTCCAAGCTATTGCAACCAAATTCAACATTTATTTATTTGAAATAGCCATACACGATTCAACATTTATTCCATTGACATAGCCATACATAATTTTTGAAAGTTTCATCCGGATCAGATCACTATATCATATAGCTGCCATACAAACGACCGATATGAAAACAAGTCTTTGTATGGAGAACATTTTGGTTTTCCAAGCTATTGCAACCGCATTCAAAATTTATTTATTTGACATAGCCGTACATGATTTTGAAAAGTTTGATCTGGATCGGACCACTATATCATATAGCTGCCATACAAACGACCGATATGAAAACAAGTCTTTGTATGGAAAACTTTTTTGTTTTCCAAGCTATTGCAACTGAATTTAACAGTTATTTATTTGACTTAGCCATACATGATTTGTGAACGTTTGGCGCGGATCAGACCACTATATGATATAGCTGCCATACAAACGACCGATTAGAAAACAAGTCTTTGTATGGAAAACTTTTTTGTTTTCCAAGCTATTGCAACCGCATTCAAAATTTATTTTTTTGACATAGCCGTACATGATTTTGAAAAGTTTGATCTGGATCGGACCACTATATCATATAGCTGCCATACAAACGACCGATATGAAAACAAGTCTTTGTATGGAAAACTTTTTGTTTTCCAAGCTATTGCAACTGAATTCAACATTTATTTATTTAACTTAGCCATACACGATTTGTGAAAGTTTGGCGTGGATCAGACCACTATATGATATAGCTGCCATACAAACGACCGATATGAAAACAAGTCTTTGTATTGAAAACTTTTTTGTTTTCCAAGCTATTGCAACTGAATTTAACATTTATTTATTTGATTTAGGCATACATGATTTGTGAACGTTTGGCGCGGATCAGACCACTATATGATATAGCTGCCATACAAACGACCGATTAGAAAACAAGTCTTTGTATGGAAAACTTTTTTGTTTTCCAAGCTATTGCAACCGAATTCAAATATTATTTATTTGACGTAACCATACATAATTTGTGAACGTTTGGCGCGGATCAGACCACTATATGATATAGCTGCCATACAAACGACCGATTAGAAAACAAGTCTTTGTATGGAAAACTTTTTGTTTTCCAAGCTATTGCAACCGCATTCAAAATTTATTGCTTTGACATAGCCGTACATGATTTTGAAAAGTTTGATCTGGATCGGACCACTATATCATATAGCTGCCATACAAACGACCGATATGAAAACAAGTCTTTGTATGGAAAACTTTTTTGTTTTCCAAGCTATTGCAATTGAATTCAACATTTATTTATTTAACTTAGCCATACACGATTTGTGAAAGTTTGGTGCGGATCAGACCACTATATGATATAGCTGCCATACAAACGACCGATATGAAAACAAGTCTTTGTAAGGAAAACTTTTTTGTTTTCCAAGCTATTGCAACTGAATTTAACAGTTATTTATTTGACTTAGCCATACACGATTTGTAAAAGTTTGGCGCGGATCAGACCACTATATGATATAGCTGCTATACAAACAACCGATTAGAATACAAGTCTTTGTATGGAAAACTTTTTTGTTTTCCAAGCTATTGCAACCGAATTCAAATATTATTTATTTGACGTAACCATACATAATTTGTGAACGTTTGGCGCGGATCAGACCACTATATGATATAGCTGCCATACAAACGACCGATTAGAAAACAAGTCTTTGTATGGAAAACTTTTTTGTTTTCCAAGCTATTGCAACTGCATTCAAAATTTATTTTTTTGACATAGCCGTACATGATTTTGAAAAGTTTGATCTGGATCGGACCACTATATCATATAGCTGCCATACAAACGACCGATATGAATACAAGTCTTTGTATGGAAAACTTTTTTGTTTTCCAAACTATTGCAACTGAATTTAACAGTAATTTATTTGACTTAGCCATACATGATTTGTGAACGTTTGGCGCGGATCAGACCACTATATGATATAGCTGCCATACAAACGACCGATTAGAAAACAAGTCTTTGTATGGAAAACTTTTTGTTTTCCAAGCTATTGCAACTGAATTCAACATTTATTTATTTGACTTAGCCATACACGATTTGTGAAAGTTTGGCGTGGATCAGACCACTATATGATATAGCTGCCATACAAACGACCGATTAGAAAACAAGTCTTTGTATGGAAAACTTTTTTGTTTTCCAAGCTATTGCAACCAAATTCAACATTTATTTATTTGAAATAGCCATACACGATTCAACATTTATTCCATTGACATAGCCATACATAATTTTTGAAAGTTTCATCCGGATCAGATCACTATATCATATAGCTGCCATACAAACGACCGATATGAAAACAAGTCTTTGTATGGAGAACATTTTGGTTTTCCAAGCTATTGCAACCGCATTCAAAATTTATTTATTTGACATAGCCGTACATGATTTTGAAAAGTTTGATCTGGATCGGACCACTATATCATATAGCTGCCATACAAACGACCGATATGAAAACAAGTCTTTGTATGGAAAACTTTTTTGTTTTCCAAGCTATTGCAACCGCATTCAAAATTTATTTTTTTGATATAGCCGTACATGATTTTGAAAAGTTTGATCTGGATCGGATCACTATATCATATAGCTGCCATACAAACGACCGATATGAAAACAAGTCTTTGTATGGAAAACTTTTTTGTTTTCCAAACTATTGCAACTGAATTTAACAGTAATTTATTTGACTTAGCCATACATGATTTGTGAACGTTTGGCGCGGATCAGACCACTATATGATATAGCTGCCATACAAACGACCGATTAGAAAACAAGTCTTTGTATGGAAAACTTTTTGTTTTCCAAGCTATTGCAACTGAATTCAACATTTATTTATTTGACTTAGCCATACACGATTTGTGAAAGTTTGGCGTGGATCAGACCACTATATGATATAGCTGCCATACAAACGACCGATTAGAAAACAAGTCTTTGTATGGAAAACTTTTTTGTTTTCCAAGCTATTGCAACCGCATTCAAAATTTATTTTTTTGACATAGCCGTACATGATTTTGAAAAGTTTGATCTGGATCGGACCACTATATCATATAGCTGCCATACAAACGACCGATATGAAAACAAGTCTTTGTATGGAAAACTTTTTTGTTTTCCAAGCTATTGCAACCGCATTCAAAATTTATTTTTTTGATATAGTCGTACATGATTTTGAAAAGTTTGATCTGGATCGGATCACTATATCATATAGCTGCCATACAAACGACCGATATGAAAACAAGTCTTTGTATGGAAAACTTTTTTGTTTTCCAAACTATTGCAACTGAATTTAACAGTAATTTATTTGACTTAGCCATACATGATTTGTGAACGTTTGGCGCGGATCAGACCACTATATGATATAGCTGCCATACAAACGACCGATTAGAAAACAAGTCTTTGTATGGAAAACTTTTTGTTTTCCAAGCTATTGCAACTGAATTCAACATTTATTTATTTGACTTAGCCATACACGATTTGTGAAAGTTTGGCGTGGATCAGACCACTATATGATATAGCTGCCATACAAACGACCGATTAGAAAACAAGTCTTTGTATGGAAAACTTTTTTGTTTTCCAAGCTATTGCAACCAAATTCAACATTTATTTATTTGAAATAGCCATACACGATTCAACATTTATTCCATTGACATAGCCATACATAATTTTTGAAAGTTTCATCCGGATCAGATCACTATATCATATAGCTGCCATACAAACGACCGATATGAAAACAAGTCTTTGTATGGAGAACATTTTGGTTTTCCAAGCTATTGCAACCGCATTCAAAATTTATTTTTTTGATATAGTCGTACATGATTTTGAAAAGTTTGATCTGGATCGGATCACTATATCATATAGCTGCCATACAAACGACCGATATGAAAACAAGTCTTTGTATGGAAAACTTTTTTGTTTTCCAAACTATTGCAACTGAATTTAACAGTAATTTATTTGACTTAGCCATACATGATTTGTGAACGTTTGGCGCGGATCAGACCACTATATCATATAGCTGCCATACAAACGACCGATATGAAAACAAGTCTTTGTATGGAAAACTTTTTTGTTTTCCAAGCTATTGCAACCGCATTCAAAATTTATTTTTTTGATATAGTCGTACATGATTTTGAAAAGTTTGATCTGGATCGGACCACTATATCATATAGCTGCCATACAAACGACCGATATGAAAACAAGTCTTTGTATGGAAAACTTTTTTGTTTTCCAAGCTATTGCAATTGAATTCAACATTTATTTATTTAACTTAGCCATACACGATTTGTGAAAGTTTGGTGCGGATCAGACCACTATATGATATAGCTGCCATACAAACGACCGATATGAAAACAAGTCTTTGTAAGGAAAACTTTTTTGTTTTCCAAGCTATTGCAACTGAATTTAACAGTTATTTATTTGACTTAGCCATACACGATTTGTAAAAGTTTGGCGCGGATCAGACCACTATATGATATAGCTGCTATACAAACAACCGATTAGAATACAAGTCTTTGTATGGAAAACTTTTTTGTTTTCCAAGCTATTGCAACCGAATTCAAATATTATTTATTTGACGTAACCATACATAATTTGTGAACGTTTGGCGCGGATCAGACCACTATATGATATAGCTGCCATACAAACGACCGATTAGAAAACAAGTCTTTGTATGGAAAACTTTTTTGTTTTCCAAGCTATTGCAACTGCATTCAAAATTTATTTTTTTGACATAGCCGTACATGATTTTGAAAAGTTTGATCTGGATCGGACCACTATATCATATAGCTGCCATACAAACGACCGATATGAATACAAGTCTTTGTATGGAAAACTTTTTTGTTTTCCAAACTATTGCAACTGAATTTAACAGTAATTTATTTGACTTAGCCATACATGATTTGTGAACGTTTGGCGCGGATCAGACCACTATATGATATAGCTGCCATACAAACGACCGATTAGAAAACAAGTCTTTGTATGGAAAACTTTTTGTTTTCCAAGCTATTGCAACTGAATTCAACATTTATTTATTTGACTTAGCCATACACGATTTGTGAAAGTTTGGCGTGGATCAGACCACTATATGATATAGCTGCCATACAAACGACCGATTAGAAAACAAGTCTTTGTATGGAAAACTTTTTTGTTTTCCAAGCTATTGCAACCAAATTCAACATTTATTTATTTGAAATAGCCATACACGATTCAACATTTATTCCATTGACATAGCCATACATAATTTTTGAAAGTTTCATCCGGATCAGATCACTATATCATATAGCTGCCATACAAACGACCGATATGAAAACAAGTCTTTGTATGGAGAACATTTTGGTTTTCCAAGCTATTGCAACCGCATTCAAAATTTATTTATTTGACATAGCCGTACATGATTTTGAAAAGTTTGATCTGGATCGGACCACTATATCATATAGCTGCCATACAAACGACCGATATGAAAACAAGTCTTTGTATGGAAAACTTTTTGTTTTCCAAGCTATTGCAACCGCATTCAAAATTTATTTTTTTGATATAGCCGTACATGATTTTGAAAAGTTTGATCTGGATCGGATCACTATATCATATAGCTGCCATACAAACGACCGATATGAAAACAAGTCTTTGTATGGAAAACTTTTTTGTTTTCCAAACTATTGCAACTGAATTTAACAGTAATTTATTTGACTTAGCCATACATGATTTGTGAACGTTTGGCGCGGATCAGACCACTATATGATATAGCTGCCATACAAACGACCGATTAGAAAACAAGTCTTTGTATGGAAAACTTTTTGTTTTCCAAGCTATTGCAACTGAATTCAACATTTATTTATTTGACTTAGCCATACACGATTTGTGAAAGTTTGGCGTGGATCAGACCACTATATGATATAGCTGCCATACAAACGACCGATTAGAAAACAAGTCTTTGTATGGAAAACTTTTTTGTTTTCCAAGCTATTGCAACCGCATTCAAAATTTATTTTTTTGACATAGCCGTACATGATTTTGAAAAGTTTGATCTGGATCGGACCACTATATCATATAGCTGCCATACAAACGACCGATATGAAAACAAGTCTTTGTATGGAAAACTTTTTGTTTTCCAAGCTATTGCAACCGCATTCAAAATTTATTTTTTTGATATAGTCGTACATGATTTTGAAAAGTTTGATCTGGATCGGATCACTATATCATATAGCTGCCATACAAACGACCGATATGAAAACAAGTCTTTGTATGGAAAACTTTTTTGTTTTCCAAACTATTGCAACTGAATTTAACAGTAATTTATTTGACTTAGCCATACATGATTTGTGAACGTTTGGCGCGGATCAGACCACTATATGATATAGCTGCCATACAAACGACCGATTAGAAAACAAGTCTTTGTATGGAAAACTTTTTGTTTTCCAAGCTATTGCAACTGAATTCAACATTTATTTATTTGACTTAGCCATACACGATTTGTGAAAGTTTGGCGTGGATCAGACCACTATATGATATAGCTGCCATACAAACGACCGATTAGAAAACAAGTCTTTGTATGGAAAACTTTTTTGTTTTCCAAGCTATTGCAACCAAATTCAACATTTATTTATTTGAAATAGCCATACACGATTCAACATTTATTCCATTGACATAGCCATACATAATTTTTGAAAGTTTCATCCGGATCAGATCACTATATCATATAGCTGCCATACAAACGACCGATATGAAAACAAGTCTTTGTATGGAGAACATTTTGGTTTTCCAAGCTATTGCAACCGCATTCAAAATTTATTTATTTGACATAGCCGTACATGATTTTGAAAAGTTTGATCTGGATCGGACCACTATATCATATAGCTGCCATACAAACGACCGATATGAAAACAAGTCTTTGTATGGAAAACTTTTTTGTTTTCCAAGCTATTGCAACCGCATTCAAAATTTATTTTTTTGACATAGCCGTACATGATTTTGAAAAGTTTAATCTGGATCGGACCACTATATCATATAGCTGCCATACAAACGACCGATATGAAAACAAGTCTTTGTATGGAAAACTTTTTTGTTTTCCAAGCTATTGCAACTGAATTCAACATTTATTTATTTAACTTAGCCATACACAATTTGTGAAAGTCTGACGTGGATCAGACCACTATATGATATAGCTGCCATACAAACGACCGATTAGAAAACAAGTCTTTGTATGGAAAACTTTTTTGTTTTCCAAGCTATTGCAACCAAATTCAACATTTATTTATTTGAAATAGCCATACACGATTCAACATTTATTCCATTGACATAGCCATACATAATTTTTGAAAGTTTCATCCGGATCAGATCACTATATCATATAGCTGCCATACAAACGACCGATATGAAAACAAGTCTTTGTATGGAGAACATTTTGGTTTTCCAAGCTATTGCAACCGCATTCAAAATTTATTTATTTGACATAGCCGTACATGATTTTGAAAAGTTTGATCTGGATCGGACCACTATATCATATAGCTGCCATACAAACGACCGATATGAAAACAAGTCTTTGTATGGAAAACTTTTTTGTTTTCCAAGCTATTGCAATTGAATTCAACATTTATTTATTTAACTTAGCCATACACGATTTGTGAAAGTTTGGCGGGGATCAGACCACTATATGATATAGCTGCCATACAAACGACCGATTAGAAAACAAGTCTTTGTATGGAAACCTTTTTGTTTTCCAAGCTATTGCAACTGAATTCAAAATTTATTTTTTTGACATAGCCGTACATGATTTTGAAAAGTTTGATCTGGATCGGACCACTATATCATATAGCTGCCATACAAACGACCGATATGAAAACAAGTCTTTGTATGGAAAACTTTTTTGTTTTCCAAGCTATTGCAATTGAATTCAACATTTATTTATTTAACTTAGCCATACACGATTTGTGAAAGTTTGGCGCGGATCAGACCACTATATGATATAGCTGCCATACAAACGACCGATTAGAAAACAAGTCTTTGTATGGAAAACTTTTTGTTTTCCAAGCTATTGCAACTGAATTCAACATTTATTTATTTGACTTAGCCATACACGATTTGTAAAAGTTTGGCGTGGATCAGACCACTATATGATATAGCTGCCATACAAACGACCGATTAGAAAACAAGTCTTTGTATGGAAAACTTTTGTGTTTTCCAAGCTATTGCAACTGAATTTAACATTTATTTATTTGATTTAGGCGTACATGATTTGTGAACGTTTGGCGCGGATCAGACCACTATATGATATAGCTGCCATACAAACGACCGATTAGAAAACAAGTCTTTGTATGGAAAACTTTTTTGTTTTCCAAGCTATTGCAACCGCATTCAAAATTTATTTTTTTGACATAGCCGTACATGATTTTGAAAAGTTTGATCTGGATCGGACCACTATATCATATAGCTGCCATACAAACGACCGATATGAAAACAAGTCTTTGTATGGAAAACTTTTTTGTTTTCCAAGCTATTGCAATTGAATTCAACATTTATTTATTTAACTTAGCCATACACGATTTGTGAAAGTTTGGCGCGGATCAGACCACTATATGATATAGCTGCCATACAAACGACCGATTAGAAAACAAGTCTTTGTATGGAAACCTTTTTGTTTTCCAAGCTATTGCAACTGAATTCAACATTTATTTATTTGACTTAGCCATACGCGATTTGTGAACGTTTGGCGCGGATCAGACCACTATATGATATAGCTGCCATACAAACGACCGATTAGAAAACAAGTCTTTGTATGGAAAACTTTTTTGTTTTCCAAGCTATTGCAACCGAATTCAATTATTATTTATTTGACGTAACCGTACATAATTTGTGAACGTTTGGCGCGGATCAGACCACTATATGATATAGCTGCCATACAAACGACCGATTAGAAAACAAGTCTTTGTATGGAAAACTTTTTTGTTTTCCAAGCTATTGCAACCGCATTCAAAATTTATTTTTTTGACATAGCCGTACATGATTTTGAAAAGTTTGATCTGGATCGGACCACTATATCATATAGCTGCCATACAAACGACCGATATGAAAACAAGTCTTTGTATGGAAAACTTTTTTGTTTTCCAAGCTATTGCAATTGAATTCAACATTTATTTATTTAACTTAGCCATACACGATTTGTGAAAGTTTGGCGCGGATCAGACCACTATATGATATAGCTGCCATACAAACGACCGATTAGAAAACAAGTCTTTGTATGGAAAACTTTTTGTTTTCCAAGCTATTGCAACTGAATTCAACATTTATTTATTTGACTTAGCCATACACGATTTGTAAAAGTTTGGCGTGGATCAGACCACTATATGATATAGCTGCCATACAAACGACCGATTAGAAAACAAGTCTTTGTATGGAAAACTTTTGTGTTTTCCAAGCTATTGCAACCAAATTCAACATTTATTTATTTGAAATAGCCATACACGATTCAACATTTATTCCATTGACATAGCCATACATAATTTTTGAAAGTTTCATCCGGATCAGATCACTATATCATATAGCTGCCATACAAACGACCGATATGAAAACAAGTCTTTGTATGGAGAACATTTTGGTTTTCCAAGCTATTGCAAACGCATTAAAAATTTATTTATTTGACATAGCCGTACATGATTTTGAAAAGTTTGATCTGGATCGGACCACTATATCATATAGCTGCCATACAAACGACCGATATGAAAACAAGTCTTTGTATGGAAAACTTTTTTGTTTTCCAAGCTATTGCAACTGAATTTAACATTTATTTATTTGACTTAGGCATACATGATTTGTGAACGTTTGGCGCGGATCAGACCACTATATGATATAGCTGTCATACAAACGACCGATTAGAAAACAAGTCTTTGTATGGAAAACTTTTTTGTTTTCCAAGCTATTGCAACCGAATTCAAATATTATTTATTTGACGTAACCGTACATAATTTGTGAACGTTTGGCGCGGATCAGACCACTATATGATATAGCTGCCATACAAACGACCGATTAGAAAACAAGTCTTTGTATGGAAAACTTTTTTGTTTTCCAAGCTATTGCAACCGCATTCAAAATTTATTTTTTTGACATAGCCGTACATGATTTTGAAAAGTTTGATCTGGATCGGACCACTATATCATATAGCTGCCATACAAACGACCGATATGAAAACAAGTCTTTGTATGGAAAACTTTTTTGTTTTCCAAGCTATTGCAATTGAATTCAACATTTATTTATTTAACTTAGCCATACACGATTTGTGAAAGTTTGGCGGGGATCAGACCACTATATGATATAGCTGCCATACAAACGACCGATTAGAAAACAAGTCTTTGTATGGAAAACTTTTTGTTTTCCAAGCTATTGCAACTGTATTTGTGACACGATTTGTGAAAGTTTGGCGCGGATCAGACCACTATATGATATAGCTGCTATACAAACGACCGATTAGAATACAAGTCTTTGTATGGAAAACTTTTTTGTTTTCCAAGCTATTGCAACCGATATCAAAATTTATTTATTTAACAAAGCCATACATGATTTTGAAAAGTTTGATCTGGATCGGACCACTATATCATATAGCTGCCATACAAACGACCGATATGAAAACAAGTCTTTGTATGGAAAACTTTTTTGTTTTCCAAGCTATTGCAACTGAATTCAAAATTTATTTTTTTGACAAAGCCATACACGATTTGTGAAAGTTTGGCGCGGATCAGACCACTATATGATATAGCTGCCATACAAACGACCGATTAGAAAACAAGTCTTTGTATGGAAAACTTTTGTGTTTTCCAAGCTATTGCAACCGCATTCAAAATTTATTTTTTTGATATAGCCGTACATGATTTTGAAAAGTTTGATCTGGATCGGACCACTATATCATATAGCTGCCATACAAACGACCGATATGAAAACAAGTCTTTGTATGGAAAACTTTTTTGTTTTCCAAACTATTGCAACTGAATTTAACAGTTATTTATTTGACTTAGCCATACATGATTTGTGAACGTTTGGCGCGGATCAGACCACTATATGATATAGCTGCCATACAAACGACCGATTAGAAAACAAGTCTTTGTATGGAAAACTTTTTGTTTTCCAAGCTATTGCAACTGAATTCAACATTTATTTATTTAACTTAGCCATACACGATTTGTGAAAGTTTGGCGTGGATCAGACCACTATATGATATAGCTGCCATACAAACGACCGATTAGAAAACAAGTCTTTGTATGGAAAACTTTTGTGTTTTCCAAGCTATTGCAACCAAATTCAACATTTATTTATTTGAAATAGCCATACACGATTCAACATTTATTCCATTGACATAGCCATACATAATTTTTGAAAGTTTCATCCGGATCAGATCACTATATCATATAGCTGCCATACAAACGACCGATATGAAAACAAGTCTTTGTATGGAGAACATTTTGGTTTTCCAAGCTATTGCAACCGCATTCAAAATTTATTTATTTGACATAGCCGTTCATGATTTTGAAAAGTTTGATCTGGATCGGACCACTATATCATATAGCTGCCATACAAACGACCTATATGAAAACAAGTCTTTGTATGGAAAACTTTTTTGTTTTCCAAGCTATTGCAACCGCATTCAAAATTTATTTTTTTGACATAGCCGTACATGATTTTGAAAAGTTTGATCTGGATCGGACCACTATATCATATAGCTGCCATACAAACGACCGATATGAAAACAAGTCTTTGTATGGAAAACTTTTTTGTTTTCCAAGCTATTGCAACTGAATTCAACATTTATTTATTTAACTTAGCCATACACAATTTGTGAAAGTCTGGCGTGGATCAGACCACTATATGATATAGCTGCCATACAAACGACCGATTAGAAAACAAGTCTTTGTATGGAAAACTTTTTTGTTTTCCAAGCTATTGCAACCAAATTCAACATTTATTTATTTGAAATAGCCATACACGATTCAACATTTATTCCATTGACATAGCCATACATAATTTTTGAAAGTTTCATCCGGATCAGATCACTATATCATATAGCTGCCATACAAACGACCGATATGAAAACAAGTCTTTGTATGGAGAACATTTTGGTTTTCCAAGCTATTGCAACCGCATTCAAAATTTATTTATTTGACATAGCCGTACATGATTTTGAAAAGTTTGATCTGGATCGGACCACTATATCATATAGCTGCCATACAAACGACCGATATGAAAACAAGTCTTTGTATGGAAAACTTTTTTGTTTTCCAAGCTATTGCAACTGAATTTAACATTTATTTATTTGATTTAGGCGTACATGATTTGTGAACGTTTGGCGCGGATCAGACCACTATATGATATAGCTGCCATACAAACGACCGATTAGAAAACAAGTCTTTGTATGGAAAACTTTTTTGTTTTCCAAGCTATTGCAACCGCATTCAAAATTTATTTATTTGACATAGCCGTACATGATTTTGAAAAGTTTGATCTGGATCGGACCACTATATCATATAGCTGCCATACAAACGACCGATATGAAAACAAGTCTTTGTATGGAAAACTTTTTTGTTTACAAACGACCGATTAGAAAACAAGTCTTTGTATGGAAAACTTTTTGTTTTCCAAGCTATTGCAACTGAATTCAACATTTATTTATTTGACTTAGCCATACACGATTTGTGAACGTTTGGCGCGGATCAGACCACTATATGATATAGCTGCCATACAAACGACCGATTAGAAAACAAGTCTTTGTATGGAAAACTTTTTTGTTTTCCAAGCTATTGCAATTGAATTCAACATTTATTTATTTAACTTAGCCATACACGATTTGTGAAAGTTTGGCGCGGATCAGACCACTATATGATATAGCTGCCATAAAAACGACCGATTAGAAAACAAGTCTTTGTATGGAAAACTTTTGTGTTTTCCAAGCTATTGCAACCAAATTCAACATTTATTTATTTGAAATAGCCATACACGATTCAACATTTATTCCATTGACATAGCCATACATAATTTTTGAAAGTTTCATCCGGATCAGATCACTATATCATATAGCTGCCATACAAACGACCGATATGAAAACAAGTCTTTGTATGGAGAACATTTTGGTTTTCCAAGCTATTGCAACCGCATTCAAAATTTATTTATTTGACATAGCCGTTCATGATTTTGAAAAGTTTGATCTGGATCGGACCACTATATCATATAGCTGCCATACAAACGACCGATATGAAAACAAGTCTTTGTATGGAAAACTTTTTTGTTTTCCAAGCTATTGCAACCGCATTCAAAATTTATTTTTTTGACATAGCCGTACATGATTTTGAAAAGTTTGATCTGGATCGGACCACTATATCATATAGCTGCCATACAAACGACCGATATGAAAACAAGTCTTTGTATGGAAAACTTTTTTGTTTTCCAAGCTATTGCAATTGAATTCAACATTTATTTATTTAACTTAGCCATACACGATTTGTGAAAGTTTGGCGGGGATCAGACCACTATATGATATAGCTGCCATACAAACGACCGATTAGAAAACAAGTCTTTGTATGGAAAACTTTTTGTTTTCCAAGCTATTGCAACTGTATTTGTGACACGATTTGTGAAAGTTTGGCGCGGATCAGACCACTATATGATATAGCTGCTATACAAACGACCGATTAGAATACAAGTCTTTGTATGGAAAACTTTTTTGTTTTCCAAGCTATTGCAACCGATATCAAAATTTATTTATTTAACAAAGCCATACATGATTTTGAAAAGTTTGATCTGGATCGGACCACTATATCATATAGCTGCCATACAAACGACCGATATGAAAACAAGTCTTTGTATGGAAAACTTTTTTGTTTTCCAAGCTATTGCAACTGAATTCAAAATTTATTTTTTTGACAAAGCCATACACGATTTGTGAAAGTTTGGCGCGGATCAGACCACTATATGATATAGCTGCCATACAAACGACCGATTAGAAAACAAGTCTTTGTATGGAAAACTTTTGTGTTTTCCAAGCTATTGCAACCGCATTCAAAATTTATTTTTTTGATATAGCCGTACATGATTTTGAAAAGTTTGATCTGGATCGGACCACTATATCATATAGCTGCCATACAAACGACCGATATGAAAACAAGTCTTTGTATGGAAAACTTTTTTGTTTTCCAAACTATTGCAACTGAATTTAACAGTTATTTATTTGACTTAGCCATACATGATTTGTGAACGTTTGGCGCGGATCAGACCACTATATGATATAGCTGCCATACAAACGACCGATTAGAAAACAAGTCTTTGTATGGAAAACTTTTTGTTTTCCAAGCTATTGCAACTGAATTCAACATTTATTTATTTAACTTAGCCATACACGATTTGTGAAAGTTTGGCGTGGATCAGACCACTATATGATATAGCTGCCATACAAACGACCGATTAGAAAACAAGTCTTTGTATGGAAAACTTTTGTGTTTTCCAAGCTATTGCAACCAAATTCAACATTTATTTATTTGAAATAGCCATACACGATTCAACATTTATTCCATTGACATAGCCATACATAATTTTTGAAAGTTTCATCCGGATCAGATCACTATATCATATAGCTGCCATACAAACGACCGATATGAAAACAAGTCTTTGTATGGAGAACATTTTGGTTTTCCAAGCTATTGCAACCGCATTCAAAATTTATTTATTTGACATAGCCGTTCATGATTTTTAAAAGGTTGATCCGGATCGGACCACTATATCATATAGCTGCCGTACAAACGGCCGATATGAAAACAAGTCTTTGTATGGAAAACTTTTTTGTTTTCCAAGCTATTGCAATTGAATTCAACATTTATTTATTTAACTTAGCCATACACGATTTGTGAAAGTTTGGCGCGGATCAGACCACTATATGATATAGCTGCCATACAAACGACCGATTAGAAAACAAGTCTTTGTATGGAAAACTTTTGTTTTCCAAGCTATTGCAACTGAATTCAACATTTATTTATTTGACTTAGCCATACACGATTTGTAAAAGTTTGGCGTGGATCAGACCACTATATGATATAGCTGCCATACAAACGACCGATTAGAAAACAAGTCTTTGTATGGAAAACTTTTGTGTTTTCCAAGCTATTGCAACCAAATTCAACATTTATTTATTTGAAATAGCCATACACGATTCAACATTTATTCCATTGACATAGCCATACATAATTTTTGAAAGTTTCATCCGGATCAGATCACTATATCATATAGCTGCCATACAAACGACCGATATGAAAACAAGTCTTTGTATGGAGAACATTTTGGTTTTCCAAGCTATTGCAACCGCATTCAAAATTTATTTATTTGACATAGCCGTACATGATTTTGAAAAGTTTGATCTGGATCGGACCACTATATCATATAGCTGCCATACAAACGACCGATATGAAAACAAGTCTTTGTATGGAAAACTTTTTTGTTTTCCAAGCTATTGCAACTGAATTTAACATTTATTTATTTGACTTAGGCATACATGATTTGTGAACGTTTGGCGCGGATCAGACCACTATATGATATAGCTGTCATACAAACGACCGATTAGAAAACAAGTCTTTGTATGGAAAACTTTTTGTTTTCCAAGCTATTGCAACCGAATTCAAATATTATTTATTTGACGTAACCGTACATAATTTGTGAACGTTTGGCGCGGATCAGACCACTATATGATATAGCTGCCATACAAACGACCGATTAGAAAACAAGTCTTTGTATGGAAAACTTTTTGTTTTCCAAGCTATTGCAACCGCATTCAAAATTTATTTTTTTGACATAGCCGTACATGATTTTGAAAAGTTTGATCTGGATCGGACCACTATATCATATAGCTGCCATACAAACGACCGATATGAAAACAAGTCTTTGTATGGAAAACTTTTTTGTTTTCCAAGCTATTGCAATTGAATTCAACATTTATTTATTTAACTTAGCCATACACGATTTGTGAAAGTTTGGCGGGGATCAGACCACTATATGATATAGCTGCCATACAAACGACCGATTAGAAAACAAGTCTTTGTATGGAAAACTTTTGTTTTCCAAGCTATTGCAACTGTATTTGTGACACGATTTGTGAAAGTTTGGCGCGGATCAGACCACTATATGATATAGCTGCTATACAAACGACCGATTAGAATACAAGTCTTTGTATGGAAAACTTTTTTGTTTTCCAAGCTATTGCAACCGATATCAAAATTTATTTATTTAACAAAGCCATACATGATTTTGAAAAGTTTGATCTGGATCGGACCACTATATCATATAGCTGCCATACAAACGACCGATATGAAAACAAGTCTTTGTATGGAAAACTTTTTTGTTTTCCAAGCTATTGCAACTGAATTCAAAATTTATTTTTTTGACAAAGCCATACACGATTTGTGAAAGTTTGGCGCGGATCAGACCACTATATGATATAGCTGCCATACAAACGACCGATTAGAAAACAAGTCTTTGTATGGAAAACTTTTGTGTTTTCCAAGCTATTGCAACCGCATTCAAAATTTATTTTTTTGATATAGCCGTACATGATTTTGAAAAGTTTGATCTGGATCGGACCACTATATCATATAGCTGCCATACAAACGACCGATATGAAAACAAGTCTTTGTATGGAAAACTTTTTTGTTTTCCAAACTATTGCAACTGAATTTAACAGTTATTTATTTGACTTAGCCATACATGATTTGTGAACGTTTGGCGCGGATCAGACCACTATATGATATAGCTGCCATACAAACGACCGATTAGAAAACAAGTCTTTGTATGGAAAACTTTTTGTTTTCCAAGCTATTGCAACTGAATTCAACATTTATTTATTTAACTTAGCCATACACGATTTGTGAAAGTTTGGCGTGGATCAGACCACTATATGATATAGCTGCCATACAAACGACCGATTAGAAAACAAGTCTTTGTATGGAAAACTTTTGTGTTTTCCAAGCTATTGCAACCAAATTCAACATTTATTTATTTGAAATAGCCATACACGATTCAACATTTATTCCATTGACATAGCCATACATAATTTTTGAAAGTTTCATCCGGATCAGATCACTATATCATATAGCTGCCATACAAACGACCGATATGAAAACAAGTCTTTGTATGGAGAACATTTTGGTTTTCCAAGCTATTGCAACCGCATTCAAAATTTATTTATTTGACATAGCCGTTCATGATTTTGAAAAGTTTGATCTGGATCGGACCACTATATCATATAGCTGCCATACAAACGACCGATATGAAAACAAGTCTTTGTATGGAAAACTTTTTGTTTTCCAAGCTATTGCAACCGCATTCAAAATTTATTTTTTTGACATAGCCGTACATGATTTTGAAAAGTTTGATCTGGATCGGACCACTATATCATATAGCTGCCATACAAACGACCGATATGAAAACAAGTCTTTGTATGGAAAACTTTTTTGTTTTCCAAGCTATTGCAACTGAATTCAACATTTATTTATTTAACTTAGCCATACACAATTTGTGAAAGTCTGGCGTGGATCAGACCACTATATGATATAGCTGCCATACAAACGACCGATTAGAAAACAAGTCTTTGTATGGAAAACTTTTTTGTTTTCCAAGCTATTGCAACCAAATTCAACATTTATTTATTTGAAATAGCCATACACGATTCAACATTTATTCCATTGACATAGCCATACATAATTTTTGAAAGTTTCATCCGGATCAGATCACTATATCATATAGCTGCCATACAAACGACCGATATGAAAACAAGTCTTTGTATGGAGAACATTTTGGTTTTCCAAGCTATTGCAACCGCATTCAAAATTTATTTATTTGACATAGCCGTACATGATTTTGAAAAGTTTGATCTGGATCGGACCACTATATCATATAGCTGCCATACAAACGACCGATATGAAAACAAGTCTTTGTATGGAAAACTTTTTTGTTTTCCAAGCTATTGCAACTGAATTTAACATTTATTTATTTGATTTAGGCGTACATGATTTGTGAACGTTTGGCGCGGATCAGACCACTATATGATATAGCTGCCATACAAACGACCGATTAGAAAACAAGTCTTTGTATGGAAAACTTTTTTGTTTTCCAAGCTATTGCAACCGCATTCAAAATTTATTTATTTGACATAGCCGTACATGATTTTGAAAAGTTTGATCTGGATCGGACCACTATATCATATAGCTGCCATACAAACGACCGATATGAAAACAAGTCTTTGTATGGAAAACTTTTTTGTTTACAAACGACCGATTAGAAAACAAGTCTTTGTATGGAAAACTTTTTGTTTTCCAAGCTATTGCAACTGAATTCAACATTTATTTATTTGACTTAGCCATACACGATTTGTGAACGTTTGGCGCGGATCAGACCACTATATGATATAGCTGCCATACAAACGACCGATTAGAAAACAAGTCTTTGTATGGAAAACTTTTTTGTTTTCCAAGCTATTGCAACCGAATTCAATTATTATTTATTTGACGTAACCGTACATAATTTGTGAACGTTTGGCGCGGATCAGACCACTATATGATATAGCTGCCATACAAACGACCGATTAGAAAACAAGTCTTTGTATGGAAAACTTTTTTGTTTTCCAAGCTATTGCAACCGCATTCAAGATTTATTTATTTGACATAGCCGTACATGATTTTGAAAAGTTTGATCTGGATCGGACCACTATATCATATAGCTGCCATACAAACGACCGATATGAAAACAAGTCTTTGTATGGAAAACTTTTTTGTTTTCCAAGCTATTGCAATTGAATTCAACATTTATTTATTTAACTTAGCCATACACGATTTGTGAAAGTTTGGCGCGGATCAGACCACTATATGATATAGCTGCCATACAAACGACCGATTAGAAAACAAGTCTTTGTATGGAAAACTTTTTGTTTTCCAAGCTATTGCAACTGAATTCAACATTTATTTATTTGACTTAGCCATACACGATTTGTGAAAGTTTGGCGTGGATCAGACCACTATATGATATAGCTGCCATACAAACGACCGATTAGAAAACAAGTCTTTGTATGGAAAACTTTTGTGTTTTCCAAGCTATTGCAACCAAATTCAACATTTATTTATTTGAAATAGCCATACACGATTCAACATTTATTCCATTGACATAGCCATACATAATTTTTGAAAGTTTCATCCGGATCAGATCACTATATCATATAGCTGCCATACAAACGACCGATATGAAAACAAGTCTTTGTATGGAGAACATTTTGGTTTTCCAAGCTATTGCAACCGCATTCAAAATTTATTTATTTGACATAGCCGTACATGATTTTGAAAAGTTTGATCTGGATCGGACCACTATATCATATAGCTGCCATACAAACGACCGATATGAAAACAAGTCTTTGTATGGAAAACTTTTTTGTTTTCCAAGCTATTGCAACTGAATTTAACATTTATTTATTTGACTTAGGCATACATGACTTGTGAACGTTTGGCGCGGATCAGACCACTATATGATATAGCTGTCATACAAACGACCGATTAGAAAACAAGTCTTTGTATGGAAAACTTTTTTGTTTTCCAAGCTATTGCAACCGAATTCAAATATTATTTATTTGACGTAACCGTACATAATTTGTGAACGTTTGGCGCGGATCAGACCACTATATGATATAGCTGCCATACAAACGACCGATTAGAAAACAAGTCTTTGTATGGAAAACTTTTTTGTTTTCCAAGCTATTGCAACCGCATTCAAAATTTATTTTTTTGACATAGCCGTACATGATTTTGAAAAGTTTGATCTGGATCGGACCACTATATCATATAGCTGCCATACAAACGACCGATATGAAAACAAGTCTTTGTATGGAAAACTTTTTTGTTTTCCAAGCTATTGCAATTAAATTCAACATTTATTTATTTAACTTAGCCATACACGATTTGTGAAAGTTTGGCGCGGATCAGACCACTATATGATATAGCTGCCATACAAACGACCGATTAGAAAACAAGTCTTTGTATGGAAAACTTTTTGTTTTCCAAGCTATTGCAACTGAATTTGTGACACGATTTGTGAAAGTTTGGCGCGGATCAGACCACTATATGATATAGCTGCTATACAAACGACCGATTAGAATACAAGTCTTTGTATGGAAAACTTTTTGTTTTCCAAGCTATTGCAACCGATATCAAAATTTATTTATTTAACAAAGCCATACATGATTTTGAAAAGTTTGATCTGGATCGGACCACTATATCATATAGCTGCCATACATACGACCGATATGAAAACAAGTCTTTGTATGGAAAACTTTTTTGTTTTCCAAGCTATTGCAACTGAATTCAAAATGTATTTTTTTGACATAGCCATACACGATTTGTGAAAGTTTGGCGCGGATCAGACCACTATATGATATAGCTGCCATACAAACGACCGATTAGAAAACAAGTCTTTGTATGGAAAACTTTTTGTTTTCCAAGCTATTGCAACTGAATTCAACATTTATTTATTTGACATAGCCATACACGATTTGTGAAAGTTTGGCGTGGATCAGACCACTATATGATATAGCTGCCAAACCAACGACCGATTAGAAAACAAGTCTTTGTATGGAAAACTTTTGTGTTTTCCAAGCTATTGCAACCAAATTCAACATTTATTTATTTGAAATAGCCATACACGATTCAACATTTATTCCATTGACATAGCCATACATAATTTTTGAAAGTTTCATCCGGATCAGATCACTATATCATATAGCTGCCATACAAACGACCGATATGAAAACAAGTCTTTGTATGGAGAACATTTTGGTTTTCCAAAGCTATTGCAACCGCATTCAAAATTTATTTATTTGACATAGCCGTACATGATTTTGAAAAGTTTGATCTGGATCGGACCACTATATCATATAGCTGCCATACAAACGACCGATATGAAAACAAGTCTTTGTATGGAAAACTTCTTTGTTTTCCAAGCTATTGCAACTGAATTTAACATTTATTTATTTAACTTAGCCATACACGATTTGTGAAAGTTTGGCGCGGATCAGACCACTATATGATATAGCTGCTATACAAACGACCGATTAGAATACAAGTCTTTGTATGGAAAACTTTTTTGTTTTCCAAGCTATTGCAACCGATATCAAAATTTATTTATTTAACAAAGCCATACATGATTTTGAAAAGTTTGATCTGGATCGGACCACTATATCATATAGCTGCCATACAAACGACCGATATGAAAACAAGTCTTTGTATGGAAAACTTTTTGTTTTCCAAGCTATTGCAACTGAATTCAAAATTTATTTTTTTGACATAGCCATACACGATTTGTGAAAGTTTGGCGCGGATCAGACCACTATATGATATAGCTGCCATACAAACGACCGATTAGAAAACAAGTCTTTGTATGGAAAACTTTTTGTTTTCCAAGCTATTGCAACTGAATTCAACATTTATTTATTTGACTTAGCCATACACGATTTGTGAAAGTTTGGCGTGGATCAGACCACTATATGATATAGCTGCCAAACCAACGACCGATTAGAAAACAAGTCTTTGTATGGAAAACTTTTGTGTTTTCCAAGCTATTGCAACCAAATTCAACATTTATTTATTTGAAATAGCCATACACGATTCAACATTTATTCCATTGACATAGCCATACATAATTTTTGAAAGTTTCATCCGGATCAGATCACTATATCATATAGCTGCCATACAAACGACCGATATGAAAACAAGTCTTTGTATGGAGAACATTTTGGTTTTCCAAAGCTATTGCAACCGCATTCAAAATTTATTTATTTGACATAGCCGTACATGATTTTGAAAAGTTTGATCTGGATCGGACCACTATATCATATAGCTGCCATACAAACGACCGATATGAAAACAAGTCTTTGTATGGAAAACTTCTTTGTTTTCCAAGCTATTGCAACTGAATTTAACATTTATTTATTTAACTTAGGCATACATGATTTGTGAACGTTTGGCGCGGATCAGACCACTATATGATATAGCTGCCATACAAACGACCGATTAGAAAACAAGTCTTTGTATGGAAAACTTTTTTGTTTTCCAAGCTATTGCAACCGCATTCAAAATTTATTTTTTTGACATAGCCGTACATGATTTTGAAAAGTTTGATCTGGATCGGACCACTATATCATATAGCTGCCATAAAAACGACCGATATGAAAACAAGTCTTTGTATGGAAAACTTTTTTGTTTTCCAAGCTATTGCAATTGAATTCAACATTTATTTATTTAACTTAGCCATACACGATTTGTGAAAGTTTGGCGCGGATCAGACCACTATATGATATAGCTGCCATACAAACGACCGATTAGAAAACAAGTCTTTGTATGGAAAACTTTTTGTTTTCCAAGCTATTGCAACTGAATTCAACATTTATTTATTTGACTTAGCCATACACGATTTGTGAAAGTTTGGCGCGGATCAGACCACTATATGATATAGCTGCTATACAAACGACCGATTAGAATACAAGTCTTTGTATGGAAAACTTTTTGTTTTCCAAGCTATTGCAACCAATATCAAAATTTATTTATTTAACAAAGCCATACATGATTTTTAAAAGTTTGATTTGGATCGGACCACTATATCATATAGCTGCCATACAAACGACCGATATGAAAACAAGTCTTTGTATGGGAAATTTTTTTGTTTTCCAAGCTATTGCAACTGAATTCAACATTTATTTATTTGACTTAGCCATACACGATTTGTGAAAGTTTGGCGTGGATCAGACCACTATATGATATAGCTGCCATACAAACGACCGATATGAAAACAAGTCTTTGTATGGGCAATTTTTTTGTTTTCCAAGCTATTGCAACTGAATTCAACATTTATTTATTTGACTTAGCCATACACGATTTGTGAAAGTTTGGCGTGGATCAGACCACTATATGATATAGCTGCCAAACAAACGACCGATTAGAAAACAAGTCTTTGTATGGAAAACTTTTGTGTTTTCCAAGCTATTGCAACCAAATTCAACATTTATTTATTTGAAATAGCCATACACGATTCAACATTTATTCCATTGACATAGCCATACATAATTTTTGAAAGTTTCATCCGGATCAGATCACTATATCATATAGCTGCCATACAAACGACCGATATGAAAACAAGTCTTTGTATGGAGAACATTTTGGTTTTCCAAAGCTATTGCAACCGCTTTCAAAATTTATTTATTTGACATAGCCGTACATGATTTTGAAAAGTTTGATCTGGATCGGACCACTATATCATATAGCTGCCATACAAACGACCGATATGAAAACAAGTCTTTGTATGGAAAACTTTTTTGTTTTCCAAGCTATTGCAACCGCATTCAACGTTTATTTATTTGACTTAGCCATACACGATTTGTGAAAGTTTGGCGCGGATCAGACCACTATATGATATAGCTGCTATACAAACGACCGATTAGAATACAAGTCTTTGTATGGAAAACTTTTTTGTTTTCCAAGCTATTGCAACCCATATCAAAATTTATTTATTTAACAAAGCCATACATGATTTTTAAAAGTTTGATTTGGATCGGACCACTATATCATATAGCTGCCATACAAACGACCGATATGAAAACAAGTCTTTGTATGGGAAATTTTTTTGTTTTCCAAGCTATTGCAACTGAATTCAACATTTATTTATTTGACTTAGCCATACACGATTTGTGAAAGTTTGGCGTGGATCATACCACTATATGATATAGCTGCCATACAAACGACCGATATGAAAACAAGTCTTTGTATGGAAAACTTTTTTGTTTTCCAAGCTATTGCAACTGAATTTAACATTTATTTATTTGACTTAGCCATACATGATTTGTAAACGTTTGGCGCGGATCAGACCACTATATGATATAGCTGCCATACAAACGACCGATTAGAAAACAAGTCTTTGTATGGAAAACTTTTTTGTTTTCCAAGCTATTGCAACCGAATTCAAGTATTATTTATCTGACGTAACCATACATAATTTGTGAACGTTTGGCGCGGATCAGACCACTATAAGATATAGCTGCCATACAAACGACTGATTAGAAAACAAGTCTTTGTATGGAAAACTTTTTTGTTTTCCAAGCTATTGCAACCGCATTCAAAACTTAATTTTTTGACATAGCCGTACATGATTTTGAAAAGTTTAATCTGGATCGGACCACTATATCATATAGCTGCCATACAAACGACCGATATGAAAACAAGTCTTTGTATGGAAAACTTTTTTGTTTTCCAAGCTATTGCAATTGAATTCAACATTTATTTATTTAACTTAGCCATACACGATTTGTGAAAGTTTGGCGCGGATCAGACCACTATATGATATAGCTGCCATACAAACGACCGATTAGAAAACAAGTCTTTGTATGGAAAACTTTTTGTTTTCCAAGCTATTGCAACTGAATTTAACATTTATTTATTTAACTTAGGCATACATGATTTGTGAAAGTTTGGCGCGGATCAGACCACTATATGATATAGCTGCTATACAAACGACCGATTAGAATACAAGTCTTTGTATGGAAAACTTTTTGTTTTCCAAGCTATTGCAACCGATATCAAAATTTATTTATTTAACAAAGCCATACATGATTTTTAAAAGTTTGATTTGGATCGGACCACTATATCATATAGCTGCCATACAAACGACCGATATGAAAACAAGTCTTTGTATGGGAAATTTTTTTGTTTTCCAAGCTATTGCAACTGAATTCAACATTTATTTATTTGACTTAGCCATACACGATTTGTGAAAGTTTGGCGTGGATTATGATCCAGTGGTATGCCACTATATGATATAGCTGCCATACAAACGACCGATATGAAAACAAGTCTTTGTATGGGAAATTTTTTTGTTTTCCAAGCTATTGCAACTGAATTCAACATTTATTTATTTGACTTAGCCATACACGATTTGTGAAAGTTTGGCGTGGATCAGACCACTATATGATATAGCTGCCAAGCAAACGACCGATTAGAAAACAAGTCTTTGTATGGAAAACTTTTGTGTTTTCCAAGCTATTGCAACCAAATTTAACATTTATTTATTTGAAATAGCCATACACGATTCAACATTTATTCCATTGACATAGCCATACATAATTTTTGAAAGTTTCATCCGGATCAGATCACTATATCATATAGCTGCCATACAAACGACCGATATGAAAACAAGTCTTTGTATGGAGAATATTTTGGTTTTCCAAAGCTATTGCAACCGCATTCAAAATTTATTTATTTGACATAGCCGTACATGATTTTGAAAAGTTTGATCTGGATCGGACCACTATATCATATAGCTGCCATACAAACGACCGATTAGAAAACAAGTCTTTGTATGGAAAACTTTTTTGTTTTCCAAGCTATTGCAACCGAATTCAAGTATTATTTAGTTGACGTAACCATACATAATTTGTGAACGTTTGGCGCGGATCAGACCACTATATGATATAGCTGCCATACAAACGACTGATTAGAAAACAAGTCTTTGTATGGAAAACTTTTTTGTTTTCCAAGCTATTGCAACCGCATTCAAAATTTATTTATTTGACATAGCCGTACATGATTTTGAAAAGTTTAATCTGGATCGGACCACTATATCATATAGCTGCCATACAAACGACCGATATGAAAACAAGTCTTTGTATGGAAAACTTTTTTGTTTTCCAAGCTATTGCAACTGAATTCAACATTTATTTATTTAACTTAGCCATACACGATTTGTGAAAGTTTGGCGCGGATCAGACCACTATATGATATAGCTGCCATACAAACGACCGATTAGAAAACAAGTCTTTGTATGGAAAACTTTTTGTTTTCCAAGCTATTGCAACCGAATTCAAATATTATTTATTTGACGTAACCATACATAATTTGTGAACGTTTGGCGCGGATCAGACCACTATATGATATAGCTGCCATACAAACGACCGATTAGAAAACAAGTCTTTGTATGGAAAACTTTTTTGTTTTCCAAGCCATTGCAACCGCATTCAAAATTTATTTTTTTGACAAAGCCGTACATGATTTTGAAAAGTTTGATCTGGATCGGACCACTATATCATATAGCTGCCATACAAACGACCGATATGAAAACAAGTCTTTGTATGGAAAACTTTTTTGTTTTCCAAGCTATTGCAACTGAATTTAACATTTATTTATTTGACTTAGCCATACATGATTTGTGAACGTTTGGCGCGGATCAGACCACTATATGATATAGCTGCCATACAAACGACCGATTAGAAAACAAGTCTTTGTATGGAAAACTTTTGTGTTTTCCAAGCTATTGCAACCAAATTCAACATTTATTTATTTGAAATAGCCATACACGATTCAACATTTATTCCATTGACATAGCCATACATAATTTTTGAAAGTTTCATCCGGATCAGATCACTATATCATATAGCTGCCATACAAACGACCGATATGAAAACAAGTCTTTGTATGGAGAATATTTTGGTTTTCCAAAGCTATTGCAACCGCATTCAAAATTTATTTATTTGACATAGCCGTACATGATTTTGAAAAGTTTGATCTGGATCGGACCACTATATCATATAGCTGCCATACAAACGACCGATTAGAAAACAAGTCTTTGTATGGAAAACTTTTTTGTTTTCCAAGCTATTGCAACCGAATTCAAGTATTATTTAGTTGACGTAACCATACATAATTTGTGAACGTTTGGCGCGGATCAGACCACTATATGATATAGCTGCCATACAAACGACTGATTAGAAAACAAGTCTTTGTATGGAAAACTTTTTTGTTTTCCAAGCTATTGCAACCGCATTCAAAACTTAATTTTTTGACATAGCCGTACATGATTTTGAAAAGTTTAATCTGGATCGGACCACTATATCATATAGCTGCCATACAAACGACCGATATGAAAACAAGTCTTTGTATGGAAAACTTTTTTTGTTTTCCAAGCTATTGCAATTGAATTCAACATTTATTTATTTAACTTAGCCATACACGATTTGTGAAAGTTTGGCGCGGATCAGACCACTAAATGATATAGCTGCCATACAAACGACCGATTAGAAAACAAGTCTTTGTATGGAAAACTTTTTGTTTTCCAAGCTATTGCAACTGAATTTAACATTTATTTATTTAACTTAGGCATACATGATTTGTGAAAGTTTGGCGCGGATCAGACCACTATATGATATAGCTGCTATACAAACGACCGATTAGAATACAAGTCTTTGTATGGAAAACTTTTTTGTTTTCCAAGCTATTGCAACCGATATCAAAATTTATTTATTTAACAAAGCCATACATGATTTTTAAAAGTTTGATTTGGATCGGACCACTATATCATATAGCTGCCATACAAACGACCGATATGAAAACAAGTCTTTGTATGGGAAATTTTTTTGTTTTCCAAGCTATTGCAACTGAATTCAACATTTATTTATTTGACTTAGCCATACACGATTTGTGAAAGTTTGGCGTGGATCATACCACTATATGATATAGCTGCCATACAAACGACCGATATGAAAACAAGTCTTTGTATGGGAAATTTTTTTGTTTTCCAAGCTATTGCAACTGAATTCAACATTTATTTATTTGACTTAGCCATACACGATTTGTGAAAGTTTGGCGTGGATCAGACCACTATATGATATAGCTGCCAAGCAAACGACCGATTAGAAAACAAGTCTTTGTATGGAAAACTTTTTGTGTTTTCCAAGCTATTGCAACCAAATTCAACATTTATTTATTTGAAATAGCCATACACGATTCAACATTTATTCCATTGACATAGCCATACATAATTTTTGAAAGTTTCATCCGGATCAGATCACTATATCATATAGCTGCCATACAAACGACCGATATGAAAACAAGTCTTTGTATGGAGAATATTTTGGTTTTCCAAAGCTATTGCAACCGCATTCAAAATTTATTTATTTGACATAGCCGTACATGATTTTGAAAAGTTTGATCTGGATCGGACCACTATATCATATAGCTGCCATACAAACGACCGATTAGAAAACAAGTCTTTGTATGGAAAACTTTTTTGTTTTCCAAGCTATTGCAACCGAATTCAAGTATTATTTAGTTGACGTAACCATACATAATTTGTGAACGTTTGGCGCGGATCAGACCACTATATGATATAGCTGCCATACAAACGACTGATTAGAAAACAAGTCTTTGTATGGAAAACTTTTTTGTTTTCCAAGCTATTGCAACCGCATTCAAAATTTATTTATTTGACATAGCCGTACATGATTTTGAAAAGTTTAATCTGGATCGGACCACTATATCATATAGCTGCCATACAAACGACCGATATGAAAACAAGTCTTTGTATGGAAAACTTTTTTGTTTTCCAAGCTATTGCAACTGAATTCAACATTTATTTATTTAACTTAGCCATACACGATTTGTGAAAGTTTGGCGCGGATCAGACCACTATATGATATAGCTGCCATACAAACGACCGATTAGAAAACAAGTCTTTGTATGGAAAACTTTTGTTTTCCAAGCTATTGCAACCGAATTCAAATATTATTTATTTGACGTAACCATACATAATTTGTGAACGTTTGGCGCGGATCAGACCACTATATGATATAGCTGCCATACAAACGACCGATATGAAAACAAGTCTTTGTATGGAAAACTTTTTGTTTTCCAAGCCATTGCAACCGCATTCAAAATTTATTTTTTTGATAAAGCCGTACATGATTTTGAAAAGTTTGATCTGGATCGGACCACTATATCATATAGCTGCCATACAAACGACCGATATGAAAACAAGTCTTTGTATGGAAAACTTTTTTGTTTTCCAAGCTATTGCAACTGAATTTAACATTTATTTATTTGACTTAGCCATACATGATTTGTGAACGTTTGGCGCGGATCAGACCACTATATGATATAGCTGCCATACAAACGACCGATTAGAAAACAAGTCTTTGTATGGAAAACTTTTTTGTTTTCCAAGCTATTGCAACCGCTTTCAAAATTTATTTTTTTGACATAGCCGTTCATGATTTTGAAAAGTTTGATCTGGATCCGACCACTATATCATATAGCTGCCATACAAACGACCGATATGAAAACAAGTCTTTGTATGGGAAATTTTTTTGTTTTCCAAGCTATTGCAACTGAATTCAACATTTATTTATTTGACTTAGCCATACACGATTTGTGAAAGTTTGGCGTGGATCATACCACTATATGATATAGCTGCCATACAAACGACCGATATGAAAACAAGTCTTTGTATGGGAAATTTTTTTGTTTTCCAAGCTATTGCAACTGAATTCAACATTTATTTATTTGACTTAGCCATACACGATTTGTGAAAGTTTGGCGTGGATCAGACCACTATATGATATAGCTGCCAAACAAACGACCGATTAGAAAACAAGTCTTTGTATGGAAAACTTTTGTGTTTTCCAAGCTATTGCAACCAAATTCAACATTTATTTATTTGAAATAGCCATACACGATTCAACATTTATTCCATTGACATAGCCATACATAATTTTTGAAAGTTTCATCCGGATCAGATCACTATATCATATAGCTGCCATACAAACGACCGATATGAAAACAAGTCTTTGTATGGAGAACATTTTGGTTTTCCAAAGCTATTGCAACCGCATTCAAAATTTATTTATTTGACAAAGCCGTACATGATTTTGAAAAGTTTGATCTGGATCGGACCACTATATCATATAGCTGCCATACAAACGACCGATATGAAAACAAGTCTTTGTATGGAAAACTTTTTTGTTTTCCAAGCTATTGCAACTGAATTTAACATTTATTTATTTGACTTAGCCATACATGATTTGTGAACGTTTGGCGCGGATCAGACCACTATATGATATAGCTGCCATACAAACGACCGATTAGAAAACAAGTCTTTGTATGGAAAACTTTTTTTGTTTTCCAAGCTATTGCAACCGCATTCAAGTATTATTTATCTGACGTAACCATACATAATTTGTGAACGTTTGGCGCGGATCAGACCACTATATGATATAGCTGCCATACAAACGACTGATTAGAAAACAAGTCTTTGTATGGAAAACTTTTTGTTTTCCAAGCTATTGCAACTGAATTCAACATTTATTTATTTGACTTAGCCATACACGATTTGTGAAAGTTTGGCGCGGATCAGACCACTATATGATATAGCTGCTATACAAACGACCGATTAGAATACAAGTCTTTGTATGGAAAACTTTTTGTTTTCCAAGCTATTGCAACCGATATCAAAATTTATTTATTTAACAAAGCCATACATGATTTTTAAAAGTTTGATTTGGATCGGACCACTATATCATATAGCTGCCATACAAACGACCGATATGAAAACAAGTCTTTGTATGGGAAATTTTTTTGTTTTCCAAGCTATTGCAACTGAATTCAACATTTATTTATTTGACTTAGCCATACACGATTTGTGAAAGTTTGGCGTGGATCATACCACTATATGATATAGCTGCCATACAAACGACCGATATGAAAACAAGTCTTTGTATGGGAAATTTTTTTGTTTTCCAAGCTATTGCAACTGAATTCAACATTTATTTATTTGACTTAGCCATACACGATTTGTGAAAGTTTGGCGTGGATCAGACCACTATATGATATAGCTGCCAAACAAACGACCGATTAGAAAACAAGTCTTTGTATGGAAAACTTTTGTGTTTTCCAAGCTATTGCAACCAAATTCAACATTTATTTATTTGAAATAGCCATACACGATTCAACATTTATTCCATTGACATAGCCATACATAATTTTTGAAAGTTTCATCCGGATCAGATCACTATATCATATAGCTGCCATACAAACGACCGATATGAAAACAAGTCTTTGTATGGAGAACATTTTGGTTTTCCAAAGCTATTGCAACCGCATTCAAAATTTATTTATTTGACATAGCCGTACATGATTTTGAAAAGTTTGATCTGGATCGGACCACTATATCATATAGCTGCCATACAAACGACCGATATGAAAACAAGTCTTTGTATGGAAAACTTTTTTGTTTTCCAAGCTATTGCAACTGAATTCAACATTTATTTATTTGACTTAGCCATACACGATTTGTGAAAGTTTGGCGCGGATCAGACCACTATATGATATAGCTACCATACAAACGACCGATTAGAAAACAAGTTCTTTGTATGGAAAACTTTTTGTTTTCCAAGCTATTGCAACCGAATTCAAATATTATTTATTTGACGTAACCATACATAATTTGTGAACGTTTGGCGCGGATCAGACCACTATATGATATAGCTGCCATACAAACGACCGATTAGAAAACAAGTGTTTGTATGGAAAACTTTTTTGTTTTCCAAGCCATTGCAACCGCATTCAAAATTTATTTTTTTGACATAGCGGTACATGATTTTGAAAAGTTTGATCTGGATCGGACCACTATATCATATAGCTGCCATACAAACGAACGATATGAAAACAAGTCTTTGTATGGGAAATTTTTTTGTTTTCCAAGCTATTGCAACTGAATTCAACATTTATTTATTTGACTTAGCCATACACGATTTGTGAAAGTTTGGCGTGGATCATACCACTATATGATATAGCTGCCATACAAACGACCGATATGAAAACAAGTCTTTGTATGGGAAATTTTTTTGTTTTCCAAGCTATTGCAACTGAATTCAACATTTGTTTATTTGACTTAGCCATACACGATTTGTGAAATTTTGGCGTGGATCAGACCACTATATGATATAGCTGCCAAACAAACGACCGATTAGAAAACAAGTCTTTGTATGGAAAACTTTTGTGTTTTCCAAGCTATTGCAACCAAATTCAACATTTATTTATTTGAAATAGCCATACACGATTCAACATTTATTCCATTGACATAGCCATATATAATTTTTGAAAGTTTCATCCGGATCAGATCACTATATCATATAGCTGCCATACAAACGACCGATATGAAAACAAGTCTTTGTATGGAGAACATTTTGGTTTTCCAAAGCTATTGCAACCGCATTCAAAATTTATTTATTTGACATAGCCGTACATGATTTTGAAAAGTTTGATCTGGATCGGACCACTATATCATATAGCTGCCATACAAACGACCGATATGAAAACAAGTCTTTGTATGGAAAACTTTTTTGTTTTCCAAGCTATTGCAACTGAATTTAACATTTATTTATTTGACTTAGCCATACACGATTTGTGAAAGTTTGGCGTGGATCATACCACTATATGATATAGCTGCCATACAAACGACCGATATGAAAACAAGTCTTTGTATGGAAAACTTTTTGTTTTCCAAGCTATTGCAACTGAATTCAACATTTATTTATTTAACTTAGCCATACACGATTTGTGAAAGTTTGGCGCGGATCAGACCACTATATGATATAGCTGCCATACAAACGACCGATTAGAAAACAAGTCTTTGTATGGAAAACTTTTTGTTTTCCAAGCTATTGCAACTGAATTTAACATTTATTTATTTGACTTAGCCATACACGATTTGTGAAAGTTTGGCGCGGATCAGACCACTATATGATATAGCTGCTATACAAACGACCGATTAGAATACAAGTCTTTGTATGGAAAACTTTTTTGTTTTCCAAGCTATTGCAACCGATATCAAAATTTATTTATTTAACAAAGCCATACATGATTTTTAAAAGTTTGATTTGGATCGGACCACTATATCATATAGCTGCCATACAAACGACCGATATGAAAACAAGTCTTTGTATGGGAAATTTTTTTGTTTTCCAAGCTATTGCAACTGAATTCAACATTTATTTATTTGACTTAGCCATACACGATTTGTGAAAGTTTGGCGTGGATCATACCACTATATGATATAGCTGCCATACAAACGACTGATATGAAAACAAGTCTTTGTATGGAAAACTTTTGTGTTTTCCAAGCTATTGCAACCAAATTCAACATTTATTTATTTGAAATAGCCATACACGATTCAACATTTATTCCATTGACATAGCCATACATAATTTTTGAAAGTTTCATCCGGATCAGATCACTATATCATATAGCTGCCATACAAACGACCGATATGAAAACAAGTGTTTGTATGGAGAACATTTTGGTTTTCCAAGCTATTGCAACCGCATTCAAAATTTATTTATTTGACATAGCCGTACATGATTTTGAAAAGTTTGATCTGGATCGGACCACTATATCATATAGCTGCCATACAAACGACCGATATGAAAACAAGTCTTTGTATGGAAAACTTTTTGTTTTCCAAGCTATTGCAACTGAATTTAACATTTATTTATTTGACTTAGCCATACACGATTTGTGAAAGTTTGGCGCGGATCAGACCACTATATGATATAGCTGCCATACAAACGACCGATTAGAAAACAAGTCTTTGTATGGAAAACTTTTTGTTTTCCAAGCTATTGCAACTGAATTCAACATTTATTTATTTAACTTAGCCATACACGATTTGTGAAAGTTTGGCGCGGATCAGACCACTATATGATATAGCTGCCATACAAACGACCGATTAGAAAACAAGTCTTTGTATGGAAAACTTTTTGTTTTCCAAGCTATTGCAACTGAATTCAACATTTATTTATTTAACTTAGCCATACACGATTTGTCAAAGTTTGGCGCGGATCAGACCACTATATGATATAGCTGCTATACAAACGACCGATTAGAATACAAGTCTTTGTATGGAAAACTTTTTTGTTTTCCAAGCTATTGCAACCGATATCAAAATTTATTTATTTAACAAAGCCATACATGATTTTTAAAAGTTTGATTTGGATCGGACCACTATATCATATAGCTGCCATACAAACGACCGATATGAAAACAAGTCTTTGTATGGGAAATTTTTTTGTTTTCCAAGCTATTGCAACTGAATTCAACATTTATTTATTTGACTTAGCCATACACGATTTGTGAAAGTTTGGCGTGGATCATACCACTATATGATATAGCTGCCATACAAACGACCGATATGAAAACAAGTCTTTGTATGGGAAATTTTTTTTTGTTTTCAAGCTATTGCAACCAAATTCAACATTTATTTATTTGAAATTATCCATACACGATTCAACATTTATTCCATTGACATAGCCATACATAATTTTTGAAAGTTTCATCCGGATCAGATCACTATATCATATAGCTGCCATACAAACGACCGATATGAAAACAAGTCTTTGTATGGAGAACATTTTGGTTTTCCAAAGCTATTGCAACCGCATTCAAAATTTATTTATTTGACATAGCCGTACATGATTTTGAAAAGTTTGATCTGGATCGGACCACTATATCATATAGCTGCCATACAAACGACCGATATGAAAACAAGTCTTTGTATGGAAAACTTTTTGTTTTCCAAGCTATTGCAACTGAATTTAACATTTATTTATTTGACTTAGCCATCACGATTTGTGAAAGTTTGGCGCGGATCAGACCACTATATGATATAGCTGCTATACAAACGACCGATTAGAATACAAGTCTTTGTATGGAAAACTTTTTTGTTTTCCAAGCTATTGCAACCGATATCAAAATTTATTTATTTAACAAAGCCATACATGATTTTTAAAAGTTTGATTTGGATCGGACCACTATATCATATAGCTGCCATACAAACGACCGATATGAAAACAAGTCTTTGTATGGGAAATTTTTTTGTTTTCCAAGCTATTGCAACTGAATTCAACATTTATTTATTTGACTTAGCCATACACGATTTGTGAAAGTTTGGCGTGGATCATACCACTATATGATATAGCTGCCATACAAACGACCGATATGAAAACAAGTCTTTGTATGGGAAATTTTTTTGTTTTCCAAGCTATTGCAACTGAATTCAACATTTATTTATTTGACTTAGCCATACACGATTTGTGAAAGTTTGGCGTGGATCAGACCACTATATGATATAGCTGCCAAACAAACGACCGATTAGAAAACAAGTCTTTGTATGGAAAACTTTTGTGTTTTCCAAGCTATTGCAACCAAATTCAACATTTATTTATTTGAAATAGCCATACACGATTCAACATTTATTCCATTGACATAGCCATACATAATTTTTGAAAGTTTCATCCGGATCAGATCACTATATCATATAGCTGCCATACAAACGACCGATATGAAAACAAGTCTTTGTATGGGAAATTTTTTTTGTTTTCCAAGCTATTGCAACTGAATTCAACATTTATTTATTTGACTTATCCATACACGATTTGTGAAAGTTTGGCGTGGATCATACCACTATATGATATAGCTGCCATACAAACGACCGATATGAAAACAAGTCTTTGTATGGGAAATTTTTTTGTTTTCCAAGCTATTGCAACTGAATTCAACATTTATTTATTTGACTTAGCCATACACGATTTGTGAAAGTTTGGCGTGGATCAGACCACTATATGATATAGCTGCCAAACAAACGACCGATTAGAAAACAAGTCTTTGTATGGAAAACTTTTGTGTTTTCCAAGCTATTGCAACCAAATTCAACATTTATTTATTTGAAATAGCCATACACGATTCAACATTTATTCCATTGACATAGCCATACATAATTTTTGAAAGTTTCATCCGGATCAGATCACTATATCATATAGCTGCCATACAAACGACCGATATGAAAACAAGTCTTTGTATGGAGAACATTTTGGTTTTCCAAAGCTATTGCAACCGCATTCAAAATTTATTTATTTGACATAGCCGTACATGATTTTGAAAAGTTTGATCTGGATCGGACCACTATATCATATAGCTGCCATACAAACGACCGATATGAAAACAAGTCTTTGTATGGAAACCTTTTTGTTTTCCAAGCTATTGCAACTGAATTTAACATTTATTTATTTGACTTAGCCATACATGATTTGTGAACGTTTGGCGCGGATCAGACCACTATATGATATAGCTGCCATACAAACGACCGATTAGAAAACAAGTCTTTGTATGGAAAACTTTTTTGTTTTCCAAGCTATTGCAACTGAATTTAACATTTATTTATTTGACTTAGCCATACATGATTTGTGAACATTTGGCGCGGATCAGACCACTATATGATATAGCTGCCATACAAACGACCGATTACAAAAACAAGTCTTTGTATGGAAAACTTTTTTGTTTTCCAAGCTATTGCAACTGCATTCAAAATTTATTTTTTTGACATAGCCGTACATGATTTTGAAAAGTTTAATCTGGATCGGACCACTATATCATATAGCTGCCATACAAACGACCGATATGAAAACAAGTCTTTGTATGGAAAACTTTTTTGTTTTCCAAGCTATTGCAACTGAATTCAACATTTATTTATTTAACTTCCCAATACACGATTTGTGAAAGTTTGGCGCGGATCAGACCACTATATGATATAGCTGCCATACAAACGACCGATTAGAAAACAAGTCTTTGTATGGAAAACTTTTTGTTTTCCAAGCTATTGCAACCGAATTCAAATATTATTTATTTGACGTAACCATACATAATTTGTGAACGTTTGGCGCGGATCAGACCACTATATTTTATAGCTGCCATACAAACGACCGATTAGAAAACAAGTCTTTGTATGGAAAACTTTTTGTTTTCCAAGCCATTGCAACCGCATTCAAAATTTATTTTTTTGACATAGCCGTACATGATTTTGAAAAGTTTGATCTGGATCGGACCACTATATCATATAGCTGCCATACAAACGACCGATATGAAAACAAGTCTTTGTATGGAAAACTTTTTTGTTTTCCAAGCTATTGCAACTGAATTTAACATTTATTTATTTGACTTAGCCATACATGATTTGTGAACGTTTGGCGCGGATCAGACCACTATATGATATAGCTGCCATACAAACGACCGATATGAAAACAAGTCTTTGTATGGAAAACTTTTTTGTTTTCCAAGCTATTGCAACCGCATTCAAAATTTATTTTTTTGACATATCCGTACATGATTTTGAAAAGTTTGATCTGGATCCGACCACTATATCATATAGCTGCCATACAAACGACCGATATGAAAACAAGTCTTTGTATGGGAAATTTTTTTGTTTTCCAAGCTATTGCAACTGAATTCAACATTTATTTATTTGACTTAGCCATACACGATTTGTGAAAGTTTGGCGTGGATCATACCACTATATGATATAGCTGCCATACAAACGACCGATATGAAAACAAGTCTTTGTATGGGAAATTTTTTTGTTTTCCAAGCTATTGCAACTGAATTCAACATTTATTTATTTGACTTAGCCATACACGATTTGTGAAAGTTTGGCGCGGATCAGACCACTATATGATATAGCTGCCAAACAAACGACCGATTAGAAAACAAGTCTTTGTATGGAAAACTTTTGTGTTTTCCAAGCTATTGCAACCAAATTCAACATTTATTTATTTGAAATAGCCATACACGATTCAACATTTATTCCATTGACATAGCCATACATAATTTTTGAAAGTTTCATCCGGATCAGATCACTATATCATATAGCTGCCATACAAACGACCGATATGAAAACAAGTCTTTGTATGGAGAACATTTTGGTTTTCCAAAGCTATTGCAACCGCATTCAAAATTTATTTATTTGACATAGCCGTACATGATTTTGAAAAGTTTGATCTGGATCGGACCACTATATCATATAGCTGCCATACAAACGACCGATATGAAAACAAGTCTTTGTATGGAAAACTTTTTTGTTTTCCAAGCTATTGCAACTGAATTTAACATTTATTTATTTGACTTAGCCATACACGATTTGTGAAAGTTTGTCGTGGATCATACCACTATATGATATAGCTGCCATACAAACGACCGATATGAAAACAAGTCTTTGTATGGAAAACTTTTTGTTTTCCAAGCTATTGCAACTGAATTCAACATTTATTTATTTAACTTAGCCATACACGATTTGTGAAAGTTTGGCGCGGATCAGATCACTATATGATATAGCTGCCATACAAACGACCGATTAGAAAACAAGTCTATGTATGGAAAACTTTTTGTTTTCCAAGCTGTTGCAACTGAATTCAACATTTATTTATTTGACTTAGCCATACACGATTTGTGAAAGTTTGGCGCGGATCAGACCACTATATGATATAGCTGCTATACAAACGACCGATTAGAATACAAGTCTTTGTATGGAAAACTTTTTTGTTTTCCAAGCTATTGCAACCGATATCAAAATTTATTTATTTAACAAAGCCATACATGATTTTTAAAAGTTTGATTTGGATCGGACCACTATATCATATAGCTGCCATACAAACGACCGATATGAAAACAAGTCTTTGTATGGGAAATTTTTTTGTTTTCCAAGCTATTGCAACTGAATTCAACATTTATTTATTTGACTTAGCCATACGATTTGTGAAAGTTTGGCGTGGATCATACCACTATATGATATAGCTGCCATACAAACGACCGATATGAAAACAAGTCTTTGTATGGGAAATTTTTTTGTTTTCCAAGCTATTGCAACTGAATTCAACATTTATTTATTTGACTTAGCCATACACGATTTGTGAAAGTTTGGCGTGGATCATACCTTTATATGATATAGCTGCCATACAAACGACCGATATGAAAACAAGTCTTTGTATGGGAAATTTTTTTGTTTTCAAGCTATTGCAACTGAATTCAACATTTATTTATTTGACTTAGCCATACACGATTTGTGAAAGTTTGGCGCGGATCAGACCACTATATGATATAGCTGCCAAACAAACGACCGATTAGAAAACAAGTCTTTGTATGGAAAACTTTTGTGTTTTCCAAGCTATTGCAACCAAATTCAACATTTATTTATTTGAAATAGCCATACACGATTCAACATTTATTCCATTGACATAGCCATACATAATTTTTGAAAGTTTCATCCGGATCAGATCACTATATCATATAGCTGCCATACAAACGACCGATATGAAAACAAGTCTTTGTATGGGAGAACATTTTGGTTTTCCAAAGCTATTGCAACCGCATTCAAAATTTATTTATTTGACATAGCCGTACATGATTTTGAAAAGTTTGATCTGGATCGGACCACTATATCATATAGCTGCCATACAAACGACCGATATGAAAACAAGTCTTTGTATGGAAAACTTTTTTGTTTTCCAAGCTATTGCAACTGAATTTAACATTTATTTATTTGACTTAGCCATACACGATTTGTGAAAGTTTGGCGTGGATCCATACCACTATATGATATAGCTGCCCATACAAACGACCGATATGAAAACAAGTCTTTGTATGGAAAACTTTTTTGTTTTCCAAGCTATTTGCAACTGAATTCAACATTTATTTATTTAACTTAGCCATATACGATTTGTGAAAGTTTGGCGCGGATCAGACCACTATATGATATAGCTGCCATACAAACGACCGATTAGAAAACAAGTCTTTGTATGGAAAACTTTTTTGTTTTCCAAGCTATTGCAACTGAATTCAACATTTATTTATTTGACTTAGCCATACACGATTTGTGAAAGTTTGGCGCGGATCAGACCACTATATGATATAGCTGCTATACAAACGACCGATTAGAATACAAGTCTTTGTATGGAAAACTTTTTTGTTTTCCAAGCTATTGCAACCGATATCAAAATTTATTTATTTAACAAAGCCATACATGATTTTTAAAAGTTTGATTTGGATCGGACCACTATATCATATAGCTGCCATACAAACGACCGATATGAAAACAAAGTCTTTGTATGGGAAATTTTTTGTTTTCCAAGCTATTGCAACTGAATTCAACATTTATTTATTTGACTTAGCCATACACGATTTGTGAAAGTTTGGCGTGGATCATACCACTATATGATATAGCTGCCATACAAACGACCGATATGAAAACAAGTCTTTGTATGGGAAATTTTTTGTTTTCCAAGCTATTGCAACTGAATTCAACATTTATTTATTTGACTTAGCCATACACGATTTGTGAAAGTTTGGCGTGGATCAGACCACTATATGATATAGCTGCCAAACAAACGACCGATTAGAAAACAAGTCTTTGTATGGAAAACTTTTGTGTTTTCCAAGCTATTGCAACCAAATTCAACATTTATTTATTTGAAATAGCCATACACGATTCAACATTTATTCCATTGACATAGCCATACATAATTTTTGAAAGTTTCATCCGGATCAGATCACTATATCATATAGCTGCCATACAAACGACCGATATGAAAACAAGTCTTTGTATGGAGAACATTTTGGTTTTCCAAAGCTATTGCAACCGCATTCAAAATTTATTTATTTGACATAGCCGTACATGATTTTGAAAAGTTTGATCTGGATCGGACCACTATATCATATAGCTGCCATACAAACGACCGATATGAAAACAAGTCTTTGTATGGAAAACTTTTTGTTTTCCAAGCTATTGCAACTGAATTTAACATTTATTTATTTGACTTAGCCATACATGATTTGTGAACGTTTGGCGCGGATCAGACCACTATATGATATAGCTGCCATACAAACGACCGATTAGAAAACAAGTCTTTGTATGGAAAACTTTTTTTGTTTTCCAAGCTATTGCAACCGCATTCAAAATTTATGTTTTTGACATAGCCGTACATAATTTCGAAAAGTTTAATCTGGATCGGACCACTATATCATATAGCTGCCATACAAACGACCGATATGAAAACAAGTCTTTGTATGGAAAACTTTTTTGTTTTCCAAGCTATTGCAACTGAATTCAACATTTATTTATTTAACTTAGCCATACACGATTTGTGAAAGTTTGGCGCGGATCAGACCACTATGTGATATAGCTGCCATACAAACGACCGATTAGAAAACAAGTCTTTGTATGGAAAACTTTTTTGTTTTCCAAGCTATTGCAACCGCATTCAAAATTTATTTTTTTGACATAGCCATACATAATTTTTGAAAGTTTCATCCGGATCAGATCACTATATCATATAGCTGCCATACAAACGACCGATATGAAAACAAGTCTTTGTATGGAGAACATTTTGGTTTTCCAAAGCTATTGCAACCGCATTCAAAATTTATTTATTTGACATAGCCGTACATGATTTTGAAAAGTTTGATCTGGATCGGACCACTATATCATATAGCTGCCATACAAACGACCGATATGAAAACAAGTCTTTGTATGGAAAACTTTTTGTTTTCCAAGCTATTGCAACTGAATTTAACATTTATTTATTTGACTTAGCCATACACGATTTGTGAAAGTTTGTCGTGGATCATACCACTATATGATATAGCTGCCATACAAACGACCGATATGAAAACAAGTCTTTGTATGGAAAACTTTTTGTTTTCCAAGCTATTGCAACTGAATTCAACATTTATTTATTTAACTTAGCCATACACGATTTGTGAAAGTTTGGCGCGGATCAGATCACTATATGATATAGCTGCCATACAAACGACCGATTAGAAAACAAGTCTTTGTATGGAAAACTTTTTGTTTTCCAAGCTATTGCAACTGAATTCAACATTTATTTATTTGACTTAGCCATACACGATTTGTGAAAGTTTGGCGCGGATCAGACCACTATATGATATAGCTGCTATACAAACGACCGATTTGAATACAAGTCTTTGTATGGAAAACTTTTTTGTTTTCCAAGCTATTGCAACCGATATCAAAATTTATTTATTTAACAAAGCCATACATGATTTTTAAAAGTTTGATTTGGATCGGACCACTATATCATATAGCTGCCATACAAACGACCGATATGAAAACAAGTCTTTGTATGGGAAATTTTTTTTTGTTTTCCAAGCTATTGCAACTGAATTCAACATTTATTTATTTGACTTAGCCATACACGATTTGTGAAAGTTTGGCGTGGATCATACCACTATATGATATAGCTGCCATACAAACGACCGATATGAAAACAAGTCTTTGTATGGGAAATTTTTTTGTTTTCCAAGCTATTGCAACTGAATTCAACATTTATTTATTTGACTTAGCCATACACGATTTGTGAAAGTTTGGCGTGGATCATACCTTTATATGATATAGCTGCCATACAAACGACCGATATGAAAACAAGTCTTTGTATGGGAAATTTTTTTGTTTTCCAAGCTATTGCAACTGAATTCAACATTTATTTATTTGACTTAGCCATACACGATTTGTGAAAGTTTGGCGCGGATCAGACCACTATATGATATAGCTGCCAAACAAACGACCGATTAGAAAACAAGTCTTTGTATGGAAAACTTTTGTGTTTTCCAAGCTATTGCAACCAAATTCAACATTTATTTATTTGAAATAGCCATACACGATTCAACATTTATTCCATTGACATAGCCATACATAATTTTTGAAAGTTTCATCCGGATCAGATCACTATATCATATAGCTGCCATACAAACGACCGATATGAAAACAAGTCTTTGTATGGAGAACATTTTGGTTTTCAAAGCTATTGCAACCGCATTCAAAATTTATTTATTTGACATAGCCGTACATGATTTTGAAAAGTTTGATCTGGATCGGACCACTATATCATATAGCTGCCATACAAACGACCGATATGAAAACAAGTCTTTGTATGGAAAACTTTTTTGTTTTCCAAGCTATTGCAACTGAATTTAACATTTATTTATTTGACTTAGCCATACACGATTTGTGAAAGTTTGTCGTGGATCATACCACTATATGATATAGCTGCCATACAAACGACCGATATGAAAACAAGTCTTTGTATGGAAAACTTTTTGTTTTCCAAGCTATTGCAACTGAATTCAACATTTATTTATTTAACTTAGCCATATACGATTTGTGAAAGTTTGGCGCGGATCAGACCACTATATGATATAGCTGCCATACAAACGACCGATTAGAAAACAAGTCTTTGTATGGAAAACTTTTTGTTTTCCAAGCTATTGCAACTGAATTCAACATTTATTTATTTGACTTAGCCATACACGATTTGTGAAAGTTTGGCGCGGATCAGACCACTATATGATATAGCTGCTATACAAACGACCGATTAGAATACAAGTCTTTGTATGGAAAACTTTTTTGTTTTCCAAGCTATTGCAACCGATATCAAAATTTATTTATTTAACAAAGCCATACATGATTTTTAAAAGTTTGATTTGGATCGGACCACTATATCATATAGCTGCCATACAAACGACCGATATGAAAACAAGTCTTTGTATGGGAAATTTTTTGTTTTTCCAAGCTATTGCAACTGAATTCAACATTTATTTATTTGACTTAGCCATACACGATTTGTGAAAGTTTGGCGTGGATCATACCACTATATGATATAGCTGCCATACAAACGACCGATATGAAAACAAGTCTTTGTATGGGAAATTTTTTTGTTTTCCAAGCTATTGCAACTGAATTCAACATTTATTTATTTGACTTAGCCATACACGATTTGTGAAAGTTTGGCGTGGATCAGACCACTATATGATATAGCTGCCAAACAAACGACCGATTAGAAAACAAGTCTTTGTATGGAAAACTTTTGTGTTTTCCAAGCTATTGCAACCAAATTCAACATTTATTTATTTGAAATAGCCATACACGATTCAACATTTATTCCATTGACATAGCCATACATAATTTTTGAAAGTTTCATCCGGATCAGATCACTATATCATATAGCTGCCATACAAACGACCGATATGAAAACAAGTCTTTGTATGGAGAACATTTTGGTTTTCCAAAGCTATTGCAACCGCATTCAAAATTTATTTATTTGACATAGCCGTACATGATTTTGAAAAGTTTGATCTGGATCGGACCACTATATCATATAGCTGCCATACAAACGACCGATATGAAAACAAGTCTTTGTATGGAAAACTTTTTTGTTTTCCAAGCTATTGCAACTGAATTTAACATTTATTTATTTGACTTAGCCATACATGATTTGTGAACGTTTGGCGCGGATCAGACCACTATATGATATAGCTGCCATACAAACGACCGATTAGAAAACAAGTCTTTGTATGGAAAACTTTTTGTTTTCCAAGCTATTGCAACCGCATTCAAAATTTATGTTTTTGACATAGCCGTACATAATTTCGAAAAGTTTAATCTGGATCGGTCCACTATATCATATAGCTGCCATACAAACGACCGATATGAAAACAAGTCTTTGTATGGAAAACATTTTTGTTTTCCAAGCTATTGCAACTGAATTCAACATTTATTTATTTAACTTAGCCATACACGATTTGTGAAAGTTTGGCGCGGATCAGACCACTATGTGATATAGCTGCCATACAAACGACCGATTAGAAAACAAGTCTTTGTATGGAAAACTTTTTTGTTTTCCAAGCTATTGCAACCGCATTCAAAATTTATTTTTTTGACATAGCCGTACATGATTTTGAAAAGTTTAATCTGGATCGGACCACTATATCATATAGCTGTAATACAAACGACCGATATGTTTGTATGGAAAACTTTTTTGTTTTCCAAGCTATTGCAACTGAATTCAACATTTATTTATTTAACTTAGCCATACACGATTTGTGAACGTTTGGCGCGGATCAGACCACTATATGATATAGCTGCCATACAAACGACCGATTAGAAAACAAGTCTTTGTATGGAAAACTTTTTTGTTTTCCAAGCTATTGCAACCGCATTCAAAATTTATTTTTTTGAAATAGCCGTACATGATTTTGAAAAGTTTGATCTGGATCCGACCACTATATCATATAGCTGCCATACAAACGACCGATATGAAAACAAGTCTTTGTATGGAAAACTTTTGTTTTCCAAGCTATTGCAACTGAATTCAACATTTATTTATTTGACTTAGCCATACACGATTTGTGAAAGTTTGGCGTGGATCATACCACTATATGATATAGCTGCCATACAAACGACCGATATGAAAACAAGTCTTTGTATGGGAAATTTTTTTGTTTTCCAAGCTATTGCAACTGAATTCAACATTTATTTATTTGACTTAGCCATACACGATTTGTGAAAGTTTGGCGTGGATCAGACCACTATATGATATAGCTGCCAAACAAACGACCGATTAGAAAACAAGTCTTTGTATGGAAAACTTTTGTGTTTTCCAAGCTATTGCAACCAAATTCAACATTTATTTATTTGAAATAGCCATACACGATTCAACATTTATTCCATTGACATAGCCATACATAATTTTTGAAAGTTTCATCCGGATCAGATCACTATATCATATAGCTGCCATACAAACGACCGATATGAAAACAAGTCTTTGTATGGAGAACATTTGGTTTTCCAAAGCTATTGCAACCGCATTCAAAATTTATTTATTTGATATAGCCGTACATGATTTTGAAAAGTTTGATCTGGATCGGACCACTATATCATATAGCTGCCATACAAACGACCGATATGAAAACAAGTCTTTGTATGGAAAACTTTTTTGTTTTCAAGCTATTGCAACTGAATTTAACATTTATTTATTTGACTTAGCCATACATGATTTGTGAACGTTTGGCGCGGATCAGACCACTATATGATATAGCTGCCATACAAACGACCGATTAGAAAACAAGTCTTTGTATGGAAAACTTTTTTGTTTTCCAAGCTATTGCAACCGCATTCAAAATTTATGTTTTTGACATAGCCGTACATAATTTCGAAAAGTTTAATATGGATCGGACCACTATATCATATAGCTGCCATACAAACGACCGATATGAAAACAAGTCTTTGTATGGAAAACTTTTTTGTTTTCCAAGCTATTGCAACTGAATTCAACATTTATTTATTTAACTTAGCCATACACGATTTGTGAAAGTTTGGCGCGGATCAGACCACTATGTGATATAGCTGCCATACAAACGACCGATTAGAAAACAAGTCTTTGTATGGAAAACTTTTTTTGTTTTCCAAGCTATTGCAACCGCATTCAAAATTTATTTTTTTGACATAGCCGTACATGATTTTGAAAAGTTTAATCTGGATCGGACCACTATATCATATAGCTGTAATACAAACGACCGATATGAAAACAAGTCTTTGTATGGAAAACTTTTTTTGTTTTCCAAGCTATTGCAACTGAATTCAACATTTATTTATTTAACTTAGCCATACACGATTTGTGAACGTTTGGCGCGGATCAGACCACTATATGATATAGCTTGCCATACAAACGACCGATTAGAAAACAAGTCTTTGTATGGAAAACTTTTTTGTTTTCCAAGCTATTGCAACCGCATTCAAAATTTATTTTTTTGAAATAGCCGTACATGATTTTGAAAAGTTTGATCTGGATCCGACCACTATATCATATAGCTGCCATACAAACGACCGATATGAAAACAAGTCTTTGTATGGAAAACTTTTTGTTTTCCAAGCTATTGCAACTGAATTCAACATTTATTTATTTGACTTAGCCATACACGATTTGTGGAAGTTTGGCGTGGATCATACCACTATATGATATAGCTGCCATACAAACGACCGATATGAAATCAAGTCTTTGTATGAAAAACTTTTTTGTTTTCCAAGCTATTGCAACTGAATTCAACATTTATTTATTTAACTTAGCCATACACGATTTGTGAAAGTTTGGCGCGGATCAGACCACTATATGATATAGCTGCCATACAAACGACCGATTAGAAAACAAGTCTTTGTATGGAAAACTTTTTGTTTTCCAAGCTATTGCAACTGAATTCAACATTTATTTATTTGACTTAGCCATACACGATTTGTGAAAGTTTGGCGCGGATCAGACCACTATATGATATAGCTGCTATACAAACGACCGATTAGAATACAAGTCTTTGTATGGAAAACTTTTTGTTTTCCAAGCTATTGCAACCGATATCAAAATTTATTTATTTAACAAAGCCATACATGATTTTTAAAAGTTTGATTTGGATCGGACCACTTATATCATATAGCTGCCATACAAACGACCGATATAGAAAACAAGTCTTTGTATGGGAAATTTTTTGTTTTTCAAGCTATTGCAACTGAATTCAACATTTATTTATTTGACTTAGCCATACACGATTTGTGAAAGTTTGGCGTGGATCATACCACTATATGATATAGCTGCCATACAAACGACCGATATGAAAACAAGTCTTTGTATGGGAAATTTTTTTTTGTTTTCCAAGCTATTGAAACTGAATTCAACATTTATTTATTTGACTTAGCCATACACGATTTGTGAAAGTTTGGCGTGGATCAGACCACTATATGATATAGCTGCCAAACAAACGACCGATTAGAAAACAAGTCTTTGTATGGAAAACTTTTGTGTTTTCCAAGCTATTGCAGCCAAATTCAACATTTATTTATTTGAAATAGCCATACACGATTCAACATTTATTCCATTCACATAGCCATACATAATTTTTGAAAGTTTCATCCGGATCAGATCACTTATCATATAGCTGCCATACAAACGACCGATATGAAAACAAGTCTTTTTATGGAGAACATTTTGGTTTTCCAAAGCTATTGCAACCGCATTCAAAATTTATTTATTTGACATAGCCGTACATGATTTTTGAAAAGTTTGATCTGGATCGGACCACTATATCATATAGCTGCCATACAAACGACCGATATGAAAACAAGTCTTTGTATGGGAAATTTTTTTGTTTTCCAAGCTATTGCAACTGAATTCAACATTTATTTATTTGACTTAGCCATACACGATTTGTGAAAGTTTGGCGTGGATCATACCACTATATGATATAGCTGCCATACAAACGACCGATATGAAATCAAGTCTTTGTATGAAAAACTTTTTGTTTTCCAAGCTATTGCAACTGAATTCAACATTTATTTATTTAACTTAGCCATACACGATTTGTGAAAGTTTGGCGCGGATCAGACCACTATATGATATAGCTGCCATACAAACGACCGATTAGAAAACAAGTCTTTGTATGGAAAACTTTTTGTTTTCCAAGCTATTGCAACTGAATTCAACATTTATTTATTTGACTTAGCCATACACGATTTGTGAAAGTTTGGCGCGGATCAGACCACTATATGATATAGCTGCCATACAAACGACCGATTAGAATACAAGTCTTTGTATGGAAAACTTTTTTGTTTTCCAAGCTATTGCAACCGATATCAAAATTTATTTATTTAACAAAGCCATACATGATTTTTAAAAGTTTGATTTGGATCCGACCACTATATCATATAGCTGCCATACAAACGACCGATATGAAAACAAGTCTTTGTATGGGAAATTTTTTTGTTTTCCAAGCTATTGCAACTGAATTCAACATTTATTTATTTGACTTAGCCATACACGATTTGTGAAAGTTTGGCGTGGATCATACCACTATATGATATAGCTGCCATACAAACGACCGATATGAAAACAAGTCTTTGTATGGAAAATTTTTTTGTTTTCCAAGCTATTGCAACTGAATTCAACATTTATTTATTTGACTTAGCCATACACGATTTGTGAAAGTTTGGCGTGGATCAGACCACTATATGATATAGCTGCCATACAAACGACCGATTAGAATACAAGTCTTTGTATGGAAAACTTTTGTGTTTTCCAAGCTATTGCAACCAAATTCAACATTTATTTATTTGAAATAGCCATACACGATTCAACATTTATTCCATTCACATAGCCATACATAATTTTTGAAAGTTTCATCCGGATCAGATCACTATATCATATAGCTGCCATACAAACGACCGATATGAAAACAAGTCTTTGTATGGAGAACATTTTGGTTTTCCAAAGCTATTGCAACCGCATTCAAAATTTATTTATTTGACATAGCCGTACATGATTTTGAAAAGTTTGGCGCGGATCAGACCACTATATGATATAGCTGCCATACAAACGACCGATTAGAAAACAAGTCTTTGTATGGAAAACTTTTTTGTTTTCCAAGCTATTGCAACCGAATTCAAATATTATTTATTTGACGTAACCATACATAGTTTGTGAACGTTTGGCGCGGATCAGACCACTATATGATATAGCTGCCATACAAACGACCGATTAGAAAACAAGTCTTTGTATGGAAAACTTTTTTGTTTTCCAAGCTATTGCAACCAAATTCAACATTTATTTATTTGAAATAGCCATACACGATTCAACATTTATTCCATTGACATGGCCATACATAATTTTTGAAAGTTTCATCCGGATCAGATCACTATATCATATAGCTGCCATACAAACGACCGATATGAAAACAAGTCTTTGTATGGAGAACATTTTGGTTTTCCAAAGCTATTGCAACCGCATTCAAAATTTATTTATTTGACATAGCCGTACATGATTTTGAAAAGTTTGATCTGGATCGGACCACTATATCATATAGCTGCCATACAAATGACCGATATGAAAACAAGTCTTTGTATGGAAAACTTTTTGTTTTCCAAGCTATTGCAACTGAATTTAACAGTTATTTATTTGACTTAGCCATACATGATTTGTGAACGTTTGGCGCGGATCAGACCACTATATGATATAGCTGCCATACAAACGACCGATTAGAAAACAAGTCTTTGTATGGAAAACTTTTTTGTTTTCCAAGCTATTGCAACCGCATTCAAAATTTATTTTTTTGATATAGCCGTACATGATTTTGAAAAGTTTGATCTGGATCCGACCACTATATCATATAGCTGCCATACAAACGACCGATATGAAAACAAGTCTTTGTATGGAAAACTTTTTTTGTTTTCCAAGCTATTGCAACCGAATTCAAATATTATTTATTTGACGTAACCATACATAATTTGTGAACGTTTGGCGCGGATCAGACCACTATATGATATAGCTGCCATACAAACGACCGATTAGAAAACAAGTCTTTGTATGGAAAACTTTTATGTTTTCCAAGCTATTGCAACCGCATTCAAAATTTATTTTTTTGATATAGCCGTACATGATTTTGAAAAGTTTGATCTGGATCCGACCACTATATCATATAGCTGCCATACAAACGACCGATATGAAAACAAGTCTTTGTATGGAAAACTTTTTTTGTTTTCCAAGCTATTGCAACTGAATTCAACATTTATTTATTTGACTTAGCCATACACGATTTGTGAAAATTTGGCGTGGATCATACCACTATATGATATAGCTGCCATACAAACGACCGATATGAAAACAAGTCTTTGTATGGAAAACTTTTTGTTTTCCAAGCTATTGCAACTGAATTTAACATTTATTTATTTGACTTAGCCATACACGATTTGTGAAAGTTTGGCGTGGATCAGACCACTATATGATATAGCTGCCAAACAAACGACCGATTAGAAAACAAGTCTTTGTATGGAAAACTTTTGTGTTTTCCAAGCTATTGCAACCAAATTCAACATTTATTTATTTGAAATTGCCATACACGATTCAACATTTATTCCATTCACATACATAATTTTTGAAAGTTTCATCCGGATCAGATCACTATATCATATAGCTGCCATACAAACGACCGATATGAAAACAAGTCTTTGTATGGAGAACATTTTGGTTTTCCAAAGCTATTGCAACCGCATTCAAAATTTATTTATTTGACATAGCCGTACATGATTTTGAAAAGTTTGATCTGGATCGGACCACTATATCATATAGCTGCCATACAAACGACCGATATGAAAACAAGTCTTTGTATGAAAAACTTTTGTTTTCAAGCTATTGCAACTGAATTCAACATTTATTTATTTAACTTAGCCATACACGATTTGTGAAAGTTTGGCGCGGATCAGACCACTATATGATATAGCTGCCATACAAACGACCGATTAGAAAACAAGTCTTTGTATGGAAAACTTTTTGTTTTCCAAGCTATTGCAACTGAATTCAACATTTATTTATTTGACTTAGCCATACACGATTTGTGAAAGTTTGGCGCGGATCAGACCACTATATGATATAGCTGCCATACAAACGACCGATTAGAATACAAGTCTTTGTATGGAAAACTTTTTGTTTTCCAAGCTATTGCAACCGATATCAAAATTTATTTATTTAACAAAGCCATACATGATTTTTAAAAGTTTGATTTGGATCCGACCACTATATCATATAGCTGCCATACAAACGACCGATATGAAAACAAGTCTTTGTATGGGAAATTTTTTTGTTTTCCAAGCTATTGCAACTGAATTCAACATTTATTTATTTGACTTAGCCATACACGATTTGTGAAAGTTTGGCGTGGATCATACCACTATATGATATAGCTGCCATACAAACGACCGATATGAAAACAAGTCTTTGTATGGAAAATTTTTTTGTTTTCCAAGCTATTGCAACTGAATTCAACATTTATTTATTTGACTTAGCCATACACGATTTGTGAAAGTTTGGCGTGGATCAGACCACTATATGATATAGCTGCCAAACAAACGACCGATTAGAAAACAAGTCTTTGTATGGAAAACTTTTGTGTTTTCCAAGCTATTGCAACCAAATTCAACATTTATTTATTTGAAATAGCCATACACGATTCAACATTTATTCCATTCACATAGCCATACATAATTTTTGAAAGTTTCATCCGGATCAGATCACTATATCATATAGCTGCCATACAAACGACCGATATGAAAACAAGTCTTTGTATGGAGAACATTTTGGTTTTCCAAAGCTATTGCAACCGCATTCAAAATTTATTTATTTGACATAGCCGTACATGATTTTGAAAAGTTTGGCGCGGATCAGACCACTATATGATATAGCTGCCATACAAACGACCGATTAGAAAACAAGTCTTTGTATGGAAAACTTTTGTTTTCCAAGCTATTGCAACCGAATTCAAATATTATTTATTTGACGTAACCATACATAGTTTGTGAACGTTTGGCGCGGATCAGACCACTATATGATATAGCTGCCATACAAACGACCGATTAGAAAACAAGTCTTTGTATGGAAAACTTTTTTGTTTTCCAAGCTATTGCAACCAAATTCAACATTTATTTATTTGAAATAGCCATACACGATTCAACATTTATTCCATTGACATGGCCATACATAATTTTTGAAAGTTTCATCCGGATCAGATCACTATATCATATAGCTGCCATACAAACGACCGATATGAAAACAAGTCTTTGTATGGAGAACATTTTGGTTTTCCAAAGCTATTGCAACCGCATTCAAAATTTATTTATTTGACATAGCCGTACATGATTTTGAAAAGTTTGATCTGGATCGGACCACTATATCATATAGCTGCCATACAAACGACCGATATGAAAACAAGTCTTTGTATGGAAAACTTTTTTGTTTTCCAAGCTATTGCAACTGAATTTAACAGTTATTTATTTGACTTAGCCATACATGATTTGTGAACGTTTGGCGCGGATCAGACCACTATATGATATAGCTGCCATACAAACGACCGATTAGAAAACAAGTCTTTGTATGGAAAACTTTTTTGTTTTCCAAGCTATTGCAACCGCATTCAAAATTTATTTTTTTGATATAGCCGTACATGATTCTGAAAAGTTTGATCTGGATCCGACCACTATATCATATAGCTGCCATACAAACGACCAATATGAAAACAAGTCTTTGTATGGAAAACTTTTTGTTTTCAAGCTATTTCAGCCGAATTCAAATATTATTTATTTGACGTAACCATACATAATTTGTGAACGTTTGGCGCGGATCAGACCACTATATGATATAGCTGCCATACAAACGACCGATTAGAAAACAAGTCTTTGTATGGAAAACTTTTTTGTTTTCCAAGCTATTGCAACCGCATTCAAAATTTATTTTTTTGACATAGCCGTACATGATTTTGAAAAGTTTGATCTGGATCCGACCACTATATCATATAGCTGCCATACAAACGACCGATATGAAAACAAGTCTTTGTATGGAAAACTTTTTTGTTTTCCAAGCTATTGCAACTGAATTCAACATTTATTTATTTGACTTAGCCATACACGATTTGTGAAAGTTTGGCGTGGATCATACCACTATATGATATAGCTGCCATACAAACGACCGATATGAAAACAAGTCTTTGTATGGAAAACTTTTTGTTTTCCAAGCTATTGCAACTGAATTTAACATTTATTTATTTGACTTAGCCATACACGATTTGTGAAAGTTTGGCGTGGATCAGACCACTATATGATATAGCTGCCAAACAAACGACCGATTAGAAAACAAGTCTTTGTATGGAAAACTTTTGTGTTTTCCAAGCTATTGCAACCAAATTCAACATTTATTTATTTGAAATAGCCATACACGATTCAACATTTATTCCATTCACATACATAATTTTTGAAAGTTTCATCCGGATCAGATCACTATATCATATAGCTGCCATACAAACGACCGATATGAAAACAAGTCTTTGTATGGAGAACATTTTGGTTTTCCAAAGCTATTGCAACCGCATTCAAAATTTATTTATTTGACATAGCCGTACATGATTTTGAAAAGTTTGATCTGGATCGGACCACTATATCATATAGCTGCCATACAAACGACCGATATGAAAACAAGTCTTTGTATGGGAAATTTTTTTGTTTTCCAAGCTATTGCAACTGAATTCAACATTTATTTATTTGACTTAGCCATACACGATTTGTGAAAGTTTAACGTGGATCATACCACTATATGATATAGCTGCCATACAAACGACCGATATGAAATCAAGTCTTTGTATGAAAAACTTTTGTTTTCCAAGCTATTGCAACTGAATTCAACATTTATTTATTTAACTTAGCCATACACGATTTGTGAAAGTTTGGCGCGGATCAGACCACTATATGATATAGCTGCCATACAAACGACCGATTAGAAAACAGGTCTTTGTATGGAAAACTTTTGTTTTCCAAGCTATTGCAACTGTATTCAACATTTATTTATTTGACTTAGCCATACACGATTTGTGAAAGTTTGGCGCGGATCAGACCACTATATGATATAGCTGCCATACAAACGACCGATTAGAAAACAAGTCTTTGTATGGAAAACTTTTTGTTTTCCAAGCTATTGCAACCGAATTCAAATATTATTTATTTGACGTAACCATACATAGTTTGTGAACGTTTGGCGCGGATCAGACCACTATATGATATAGCTGCCATACAAACGACCGATTAGAAAACAAGTCTTTGTATGGAAAACTTTTTTGTTTTCCAAGCTATTGCAACCAAATTCAACATTTATTTATTTGAAATAGCCATACACGATTCAACATTTATTCCATTGACATGGCCATACATAATTTTTGAAAGTTTCATCCGGATCAGATCACTATATCATATAGCTGCCATACAAACGACCGATATGAAAACAAGTCTTTGTATGGAGAACATTTTGGTTTTCCAAAGCTATTGCAACCGCATTCAAAATTTATTTATTTGACATAGCCGTACATGATTTTGAAAAGTTTGATCTGGATCGGACCACTATATCATATAGCTGCCATACAAACGACCGATATGAAAACAAGTCTTTGTATGGAAAACTTTTTTTGTTTTCAAGCTATTGCAACTGAATTTAACAGTTATTTATTTGACTTAGCCATACATGATTTGTGAACGTTTGGCGCGGATCAGACCACTATATGATATAGCTGCCATACAAACGACCGATTAGAAAACAAGTCTTTGTATGGAAAACTTTTTTGTTTTCCAAGCTATTGCAACCGCATTCAAAATTTATTTTTTTGATATAGCCGTACATGATTCTGAAAAGTTTGATCTGGATCCGACCACTATATCATATAGCTGCCATACAAACGACCAATATGAAAACAAGTCTTTGTATGGAAAACTTTTTGTTTTCAAGCTATTGCAGCCGAATTCAAATATTATTTATTTGACGTAACCATACATAATTTGTGAACGTTTGGCGCGGATCAGACCACTATATGATATAGCTGCCATGCAAACGACCGATTAGAAAACAAGTCTTTGTATGGAAAACTTTTTTGTTTTCCAAGCTATTGCAACCGCATTCAAAATTTATTTTTTTGACATAGCCGTACATGATTTTGAAAAGTTTGATCTGGATCCGACCACTATATCATATAGCTGCCATACAAACGACCGATATGAAAACAAGTCTTTGTATGGAAAACTTTTTTGTTTTCCAAGCTATTGCAACTGAATTCAACATTTATTTATTTGACTTAGCCATACACGATTTGTGAAAGTTTGGCGTGGATCATACCACTATATGATATAGCTGCCATACAAACGACCGATATGAAAACAAGTCTTTGTATGGAAAACTTTTTTGTTTTCCAAGCTATTGCAACTGAATTTAACATTTATTTATTTGACTTAGCCATACACGATTTGTGAAAGTTTGGCGTGGATCAGACCACTATATGATATAGCTGCCAAACAAACGACCGATTAGAAAACAAGTCTTTGTATGGAAAACTTTTGTGTTTTCCAAGCTATTGCAACCAAATTCAACATTTATTTATTTGAAATAGCCATACACGATTCAACATTTATTCCATTCACATACATAATTTTTGAAAGTTTCATCCGGATGAGATCACTATATCATATAGCTGCCATACAAACGACCGATATGAAAACAAGTCTTTGTATGGAGAACATTTTGGTTTTCCAAAGCTATTGCAACCGCATTCAAAATTTATTTATTTGACATAGCCGTACATGATTTTGAAAAGTTTGATCTGGATCGGACCACTATATCATATAGCTGCCATACAAACGACCGATATGAAAACAAGTCTTTGTATGGGAAATTTTTTGTTTTCCAAGCTATTGCAACTGAATTCAACATTTATTTATTTGACTTAGCCATACACGATTTGTGAAAGTTTAACGTGGATCATACCACTATATGATATAGCTGCCATACAAACGACCGATATGAAATCAAGTCTTTGTATGAAAAACTTTGTTTTCCAAGCTATTGCAACTGAATTCAACATTTATTTATTTAACTTAGCCATACACGATTTGTGAAAGTTTGGCGCGGATCAGACCACTATATGATATAGCTGCCATACAAACGACCGATTAGAAAACAGGTCTTTGTATGGAAAACTTTTTGTTTTCCAAGCTATTGCAACTGTATTCAACATTTATTTATTTGACTTAGCCATACACGATTTGTGAAAGTTTGGCGCGGATCAGACCACTATATGATATAGCTGCTATACAAACGACCGATTAGAATACAAGTCTTTGTATGGAAAACTTTTTTGTTTTCCAAGCTATTGCAACCGATATCAAAATTTATTTATTTAACAAAGCCATACATGATTTTTAAAAGTTTGATTTGGATCGGACCACTATATCATATAGCTGCCATACAAACGACCGATATGAAAACAAGTCTTTGTATGGGAAATTTTTTTGTTTTCCAAGCTATTGCAACTGAATTCAACATTTATTTATTTGACTTAGCCATACACGATTTGTGAAAGTTTGGCGTGGATCATACCACTATATGATATAGCTGCCATACAAACGACCGATATGAAAACAAGTCTTTGTATGGGAAATTTTTTTGTTTTCCAAGCTATTGCAACTGAATTCAACATTTATTTATTTGACTTAGCCATACACGATTTGTGAAAGTTTGGCGTGGATCAGACCACTATATGATATAGCTGCCAAACAAACGACCGATTAGAAAACAAGTCTTTGTATGGAAAACTTTTGTGTTTTCCAAGCTATTGCAACCAAATTCAACATTTATTTATTTGAAATAGCCATACACGATTCAACATTTATTCCATTCACATAGCCATACATAATTTTTGAAAGTTTCATCCGGATCAGATCACTATATCATATAGCTGCCATACAAACGACCGATATGAAAACAAGTCTTTGTATGGAGAACATTTTGGTTTTCCAAAGCTATTGCAACCGCATTCAAAATTTATTTATTTGACATAGCCGTACATGATTTTGAAAAGTTTGATCTGGATCGGACCACTATATCATATAGCTGCCATACAAACGACCGATATGAAAACAAGTCTTTGTATGGAAAACTTTTTGTTTTCCAAGCTATTGCAACTGAATTTAACAGTTATTTATTTGACTTAGCCATACATAATTTGTGAACGTTTGGCGCGGATCAGACCACTATATGATATAGCTGCCATACAAACGACCGATTAGAAAACAAGTCTTTGTATGGAAAACTTTTTTGTTTTCCAAGCTATTGCAACCGCATTCAAAATTTATTTTTTTGATATAGCCGTACATAATTTTGAAAAGTTCGATCTGGATCCGACCACTATATCATATAGCTGCCATACAAACGACCGATATGAAAACAAGTCTTTGTATGGAAAACTTTTTTGTTTTCCAAGCTATTGCAACTGAATTCAACATTTATTTATTTGACTTAGCCATACACGATTTGTGAAAGTTTGGCGTGGATCATACCACTATATGATATAGCTGCCATACAAACGACCGATATGAAAACAAGTCTTTGTATGGAAAACTTTTTGTTTTCCAAGCTATTGCAACTGAATTTAACATTTATTTATTTGACTTAGCCATACATGATTTGTGAACGTTTGGCGCGGATCAGACCACTATATGATATAGCTGCCATACAAACGACCGATTAGAAAACAAGTCTTTGTATGGAAAACTTTTTTGTTTTCCAAGCTATTGCAACTGAATTCAACATTTATTTATTTAACTTAGCCATACACGATTTGTGAAAGTTTGGCGCGGATCAGACCACTATATGATATAGCTGCCATACAAACGACCGATTAGAAAACAAGTCTTTGTATGGAAAACTTTTTTGTTTTCCAAGCTATTGCAACTGAATTTAACATTTATTTATTTAACTTAGCCATACACGATTTGTAAAAGTTTGGCGCGGATCAGACCACTATATGATATAGCTGCCATACAAACGACCGATTAGAAAACAAGTCTTTGTATGGAAAACTTTTTTGTTTTCCAAGCTATTGCAACTGAATTTAACATTTATTTATTTGACTTAGCCATACATGATTTGTGAACGTTTGGCGCGGATCAGACCACTATATGATATAGCTGCCATACAAACGACCGATTAGAAAACAAGTCTTTGTATGGAAAACTTATTGTTTTCCAAGCTATTGCAACCGAATTCAAATATTATTTATTTGACGTAACCATACATAGTTTGTGAACGTTTGGCGCGGATCAGACCACTATATGATATAGCTGCCATACAAACGACCGATTAGAAAACAAGTCTTTGTATGGAAAACTTTTTTGTTTTCCAAGCTATTGCAACCAAATTCAACATTTATTTATTTGAAATAGCCATACACGATTCAACATTTATTCCATTGACATGGCCATACATAATTTTTGAAAGTTTCATCCGGATCAGATCACTATATCATATAGCTGCCATACAAACGACCGATATGAAAACAAGTCTTTGTATGGAGAACATTTTGGTTTTCCAAAGCTATTGCAACCGCATTCAAAATTTATTTATTTGACATAGCCGTACATGATTTTGAAAAGTTTGATCTGGATCGGACCACTATATCATATAGCTGCCATACAAACGACCGATATGAAAACAAGTCTTTGTATGGAAAACTTTTGTTTTCCAAGCTATTGCAACTGAATTTAACAGTTATTTATTTGACTTAGCCATACATGATTTGTGAACGTTTGGCGCGGATCAGACCACTATATGATATAGCTGCCATACAAACGACCGATTAGAAAACAAGTCTTTGTATGGAAAACTTTTTTGTTTTCCAAGCTATTGCAACCGCATTCAAAATTTATTTTTTTGATATAGCCGTACATGATTTTGAAAAGTTTGATCTGGATCCGACCACTATATCATATAGCTGCCATACAAACGACCGATATGAAAACAAGTCTTTGTATGGAAAACTTTTTTGTTTTCCAAGCTATTGCAACCGAATTCAAATATTATTTATTTGACGTAACCATACATAATTTGTGAACGTTTGGCGCGGATCAGACCACTATATGATATAGCTGCCATACAAACGACCGATATGAAAACAAGTCTTTGTATGGAAAACTTTTTGTTTTCCAAGCTATTACAACTGAATTTAACATTTATTTATTTGACTTAGCCATACATGATTTGTGAACGTTTGGCGCGGATCAGACCACTATATGATATAGCTGCCATACAAACGACCGATTAGAAAACAAGTCTTTGTATGGAAAACTTTTTTGTTTTCCAAGCTATTGCAACTGAATTCAACATTTATTTATTTAACTTAGCCATACACGATTTGTGAAAGTTTGGCGCGGATCATACCACTATATGATATAGCTGCCATACAAACGACCGATATGAAAACAAGTCTTTGTATGGAAAACTTTTTGTTTTCCAAGCTATTGCAACTGAATTCAACATTTATTTATTTAACTTAGCCATACACGATTTGTGAAAGTTTGGCGCGGATCAGACCACTATATGATATAGCTGCTATACAAACGACCGATTAGAATACAAGTGTTTGTATGGAAAACTTTTTTGTTTTCCAAGCTATTGCAACCGATATCAAAATTTATTTATTTAACAAAGCCATACATGATTTTTAAAAGTTTGATTTGGATCGGACCACTATATCATATAGCTGCCATACAAACGACCGATATGAAAACAAGTCTTTGTATGGGAAATTTTTTTGTTTTCCAAGCTATTGCAACTGAATTCAACATTTATTTATTTGACTTAGCCATACACGATTTGTGAAAGTTTGGCGTGGATCATACCACTATATGATATAGCTGCCATACAAACGACCGATATGAAAACAAGTCTTTGTATGGGAAATTTTTTTGTTTTCCAAGCTATTGCAACTGAATTCAACATTTATTTATTTGACTTAGCCATACACGATTTGTGAAAGTTTAGCGTGGATCAGACCACTATATGATATAGCTGCCAAACAAACGACCGATATGAAAACAAGTCTTTGTATGGAAAACTTTTGTGTTTTCCAAGCTATTGCAACCAAATTCAACATTTATTTATTTGAAATAGCCATACACGATTCAACATTTATTCCATTGACATAGCCATACATCATTTTTGAAAGTTTCATCCGGATCAGATCACTATATCATATAGCTGCCATACAAACGACCGATATGAAAACAAGTCTTTGTATGGAGAACATTTTGGTTTTCCAAAGCTATTGCAACCGCATTCAAAATTTATTTATTTGACATAGCCGTACATGATTTTGAAAAGTTTGATCTGGATCGGACCACTATATCATATAGCTGCCATACAAACGACCGATATGAAAACAAGTCTTTGTATGGAAAACTTTTGTTTTCCAAGCTATTGCAACTGAATTTAACAGTTATTTATTTGACTTAGCCATACATGATTTGTGAACGTTTGGCGCGGATCAGACCACTATATGATATAGCTGCCATACAAACGACCGATTAGAAAACAAGTCTTTGTATGGAAAACTTTTTTTGTTTTCCAAGCTATTGCAACCGCATTCAAAATTTATTTTTTTGACATAGCCGTACATGATTTTGAAAAGTTTAATCTGGATCGGACCACTATATCATATAGCTGCCATACAAACGACCGATATGAAAACAAGTCTTTGTATGGAAAACTTTTTTGTTTTCCAAGCTATTGCAACTGAATTCAACATTTATTTATTTGACTTAGCCATACACGATTTGTGAAAGTTTGGCGTGGATCATACCACTATCTGATATAGCTGCCATACAAACGACCGATATGAAAACAAGTCTTTGTATGGAAAACTTTTTGTTTTCCAAGCTATTGCAACTGAATTCAACATTTATTTATTTAATTAGCCATACACGATTTGTGAAAGTTTGGCGTGGATCATACCACTATATGATATAGCTGCCATACAAACGACCGATATGAAAACAAGTCTTTGTATGGAAAACTTTGTGTTTTCCAAGCTATTGCAACCAAATTCAACATTTATTTATTTGAAATAGCCATACACGATTCAACATTTATTCCATTGACATAGCCATACATCATTTTTGAAAGTTTCATCCGGATCAGATCACTATATCATATAGCTGCCATACAAACGACCGATTAGAAAACAAGTCTTTGTATGGGAAATTTTTTTGTTTTCCAAGCTATTGCAACTGAATTCAACATTTATTTATTTGACTTAGCCATACACGATCTGTAAAAGTTTGGCGCGGATCAGACCACTATATGATATAGCTGCCATACAAACGACCGATTAGAAAACAAGTCTTTGTATGGAAAACTTTTTGTTTTCCAAGCTATTGCAACCGAATTCAAATATTATTTATTTGACGTAACCATACATAATTTGTAAACGTTTGGCGCGGATAAGACCACTATATGATATAGCTGCCATACAAACGACCGATTAGAAAACAAGTCTTTGTATGGAAAACTTTTTTGTTTTCCAAGCTATTGCAACCGCATTCAAAATTTATTTTTTTGAAATAGCCGTTCATGATTTTGAAAAGTTTGATCTGGATCCGACCAATATATCATATAGCTGCCATACAAACGACCGATATGAAAACAAGTCTTTGTATGGAAAACTTTTTGTTTTCCAAGCTATTGCAACTGAATTCAAGATTTATTTATTTAACTTTGCCATACACGATTTGTGAAAGTTTGGCGTGGATCATACCACTATATGATATAGCTGCCATACAAACGACCGATATGAAAACAAGTCTTTGTATGGAAAACTTTTTGTTTTCCAAGCTATTGCAACTGAATTCAACATTTATTTATTTAACTTAGCCATACACGATTTGTGAAAGTTTGGCGCGGATCAGACCACTATATGATATAGCTGCCATACAAACGACCGATTAGAAAACAAGTCTTTGTATAGAAAACTTTTTTGTTTTCCAAGCTATTGCAACTGCATTCAAAATTTAGTTTTTTGACATAGCCGTACATAATTTTGAAAAGTTTGATCTGGATCGGACCACTATATCATATAGCTGCCATACAAACGACCGATATGAAAACAAGTCTTTGTATGGAAAACTTTTTTGTTTTCCAAGCTATTGCAACTGAATTCAACATTTATTTATTTGACTTAGCCATACACGATTTGTGAAAGTTTGGCGCGGATCAGACCACTATATGATATAGCTGCTATACAAACGACCGATTAGAATACAAGTCTTTGTATGGAAAACTTTTTGTTTTTCCAAGCTATTGCAACTGAATTCAACATTTATTTATTTAACAAAGCCATACATGATTTTTAAAAGTTTGATTTGGATCGGACCACTATATCATATAGCTGCCATACAAACGACCGATATGAAAACAAGTCTTTGTATGGAAAACTTTTTGTTTTCCAAGCTATTGCAACTGAATTCAACATTTATTTATTTAACAAAGCGATACATGATTTTTAAAAGTTTGATTTGGATCGGACCACTATATCATATAGCTGCCATACAAACGACCGATATGAAAACAAGTCTTTGTATGGGAAATTTTTTGTTTTCCAAGCTATTGCAACTGAATTCAACATTTATTTATTTGACTTAGCCATACACGATTTGTGAAAGTTTGGCGTGGATCATACCACTATATGATATAGCTGCCATACAAACGACCGATATGAAAACAAGTCTTTGTATGGGAAATTTTTTTGTTTTCCAAGCTATTGCAACTGAATTCAACATTTATTTATTTGACTTAGCCATACACGATTTGTGAAAGTTTAGCGTGGATCAGACCACTATATGATATAGCTGCCAAACAAACGACCGATATGAAAACAAGTCTTTGTATGGAAAACTTTTGTGTTTTCCAAGCTATTGCAACCAAATTCAACATTTATTTATTTGAAATAGCCATACACGATTCAACATTTATTCCATTGACATAGCCATACATCATTTTTGAAAGTTTCATCCGGATCAGATCACTATATCATATAGCTGCCATACAAACGACCGATATGAAAACAAGTCTTTGTATGGAGAACATTTTGGTTTTCCAAAGCTATTGCAACCGCATTCAAAATTTATTTATTTGACATAGCCGTACATGATTTTGAAAAGTTTGATCTGGATCGGACCACTATATCATATAGCTGCCATACAAACGACCGATATGAAAACAAGTCTTTGTATGGAAAACTTTTTGTTTTCCAAGCTATTGCAACTGAATTTAACAGTTATTTATTTGACTTAGCCATACATGATTTGTGAACGTTTGGCGCGGATCAGACCACTATATGATATAGCTGCCATACAAACGACCGATTAGAAAACAAGTCTTTGTATGGAAAACTTTTTTGTTTTCCAAGCTATTGCAACCGCATTCAAAATTTATTTTTTTGACATAGCCGTACATGATTTTGAAAAGTTTAATCTGGATCGGACCACTATATCATATAGCTGCCATACAAACGACCGATATGAAAACAAGTCTTTGTATGGAAAACTTTTTTGTTTTCCAAGCTATTGCAACTGAATTCAACATTTATTTATTTGACTTAGCCATACACGATTTGTGAAAGTTTGGCGTGGATCATACCACTATCTGATATAGCTGCCATACAAACGACCGATATGAAAACAAGTCTTTGTATGGAAAACTTTTGTTTTCCAAGCTATTGCAACTGAATTCAACATTTATTTATTTAATTAGCCATACACGATTTGTGAAAGTTTGGCGTGGATCATACCACTATATGATATAGCTGCCATACAAACGACCGATATGAAAACAAGTCTTTGTATGGAAAACTTTTGTGTTTTCCAAGCTATTGCAACCAAATTCAACATTTATTTATTTGAAATAGCCATACACGATTCAACATTTATTCCATTGACATAGCCATACATCATTTTTGAAAGTTTCATCCGGATCAGATCACTATATCATATAGCTGCCATACAAACGACCGATTAGAAAACAAGTCTTTGTATGGGAAATTTTTTTGTTTTCCAAGCTATTGCAACTGAATTCAACATTTATTTATTTGACTTAGCCATACACGATCTGTAAAAGTTTGGCGCGGATCAGACCACTATATGATATAGCTGCCATACAAACGACCGATTAGAAAACAAGTCTTTGTATGGAAAACTTTTTGTTTTCCAAGCTATTGCAACCGAATTCAAATATTATTTATTTGACGTAACCATACATAATTTGTAAACGTTTGGCGCGGATAAGACCACTATATGATATAGCTGCCATACAAACGACCGATTAGAAAACAAGTCTTTGTATGGAAAACTTTTTGTTTTCCAAGCTATTGCAACCGCATTCAAAATTTATTTTTTTGAAATAGCCGTTCATGATTTTGAAAAGTTTGATCTGGATCCGACCAATATATCATATAGCTGCCATACAAACGACCGATATGAAAACAAGTCTTTGTATGGAAAACTTTTTTGTTTTCCAAGCTATTGCAACTGAATTCAAGATTTATTTATTTAACTTAGCCATACACGATTTGTGAAAGTTTGGCGTGGATCATACCACTATATGATATAGCTGCCATACAAACGACCGATATGAAAACAAGTCTTTGTATGGAAAACTTTTTGTTTTCCAAGCTATTGCAACTGAATTCAACATTTATTTATTTAACTTAGCCATACACGATTTGTGAAAGTTTGGCGCGGATCAGACCACTATATGATATAGCTGCCATACAAACGACCGATTAGAAAACAAGTCTTTGTATGGAAAACTTTTTTGTTTTCCAAGCTATTGCAACTGCATTCAAAATTTAGTTTTTTGACATAGCCGTACATAATTTTGAAAAGTTTGATCTGGATCGGACCACTATATCATATAGCTGCCATACAAACGACCGATATGAAAACAAGTCTTTGTATGGAAAACTTTTTGTTTTCCAAGCTATTGCAACTGAATTCAACATTTATTTATTTGACTTAGCCATACACGATTTGTGAAAGTTTGGCGCGGATCAGACCACTATATGATATAGCTGCTATACAAACGACCGATTAGAATACAAGTCTTTGTATGGAAAACTTTTTGTTTTCCAAGCTATTGCAACTGAATTCAACATTTATTTATTTAACAAAGCCATACATGATTTTTAAAAGTTTGATTTGGATCGGACCACTATATCATATAGCTGCCATACAAACGACCGATATGAAAACAAGTCTTTGTATGGAAAACTTTTTGTTTTCCAAGCTATTGCAACTGAATTCAACATTTATTTATTTAACAAAGCGATACATGATTTTTAAAAGTTTGATTTGGATCGGACCACTATATCATATAGCTGCCATACAAACGACCGATATGAAAACAAGTCTTTGTATGGGAAATTTTTTTGTTTTCCAAGCTATTGCAACTGAATTCAACATTTATTTATTTGACTTAGCCATACACGATTTGTGAAAGTTTGGCGTGGATCATACCACTATATGATACAGCTGCCATACAAACGACCGATATGAAAACAAGTCTTTGTATGGAAAACTTTTTTGTTTTCCAAGCTATTGCAACTGAATTCAACATTTATTTATTTGACTTAGCCATACACGATTTGTGAAAGTTTGGCGTGGATCATACCACTATCTGATATAGCTGCCATACAAACGACCGATATGAAAACAAGTCTTTATATGGAAAACTTTTTGTTTTCCAAGCTATTGCAACTGAATTCAACATTTATTTATTTAATTAGCCATACACGATTTGTGAAAGTTTGGCGTGGATCATACCACTATATGATATAGCTGCCATACAAACGACCGATATGAAAACAAGTCTTTGTATGGAAAACTTTTGTGTTTTCCAAGCTATTGCAACCAAATTCAACATTTATTTATTTGAAATAGCCATACACGATTCAACATTTATTCCATTGACATAGCCATACATCATTTTTGAAAGTTTCATCCGGATCAGATCACTATATCATATAGCTGCCATACAAACGACCGATTAGAAAACAAGTCTTTGTATGGGAAATTTTTTTGTTTTCCAAGCTATTGCAACCGCATTCAAAATTTATTTTTTTGACATAGCCGTACATGATTTTGAAAAGTTTAATCTGGATCGGACCACTATATCATATAGCTGCCATACAAACGACCGATATGAAAACAAGTCTTTGTATGGAAAACTTTTTTGTTTTCCAAGCTATTGCAACTGAATTCAAGATTTATTTATTTGACTTAGCCATACACGATTTGTGAAAGTTTGGCGTGGATCATACCACTATCTGATATAGCTGCCATACAAACGACCGATATGAAAACAAGTCTTTGTATGGAAAACTTTTTGTTTTCCAAGCTATTGCAACTGAATTCAACATTTATTTATTTAATTAGCCATACACGATTTGTGAAAGTTTGGCGTGGATCATACCACTATATGATATAGCTGCCATACAAACGACCGATATGAAAACAAGTCTTTGTATGGAAAACTTTTGTGTTTTCCAAGCTATTGCAACCAAATTCAACATTTATTTATTTGAAATAGCCATACACGATTCAACATTTATTCCATTGACATAGCCATACATCATTTTTGAAAGTTTCATCCGGATCAGATCACTATATCATATAGCTGCCATACAAACGACCGATTAGAAAACAAGTCTTTGTATGGGAAATTTTTTTGTTTTCCAAGCTATTGCAACTGAATTCAACATTTATTTATTTGACTTAGCCATACACGATCTGTAAAAGTTTGGCGCGGATCAGACCACTATATGATATAGCTGCCATACAAACGACCGATTAGAAAACAAGTCTTTGTATGGAAAACTTTTTGTTTTCCAAGCTATTGCAACCGAATTCAAATATTATTTATTTGACGTAACCATACATAATTTGTAAACGTTTGGCGCGGATAAGACCACTATATGATATAGCTGCCATACAAACGACCGATTAGAAAACAAGTCTTTGTATGGAAAACTTTTTTGTTTTCCAAGCTATTGCAACCGCATTCAAAATTTATTTTTTTGAAATAGCCGTTCATGATTTTGAAAAGTTTGATCTGGATCCGACCAATATATCATATAGCTGCCATACAAACGACCGATATGAAAACAAGTCTTTGTATGGAAAACTTTTTTGTTTTCCAAGCTATTGCAACTGAATTCAAGATTTATTTATTTAACTTAGCCATACACGATTTGTGAAAGTTTGGCGTGGATCATACCACTATATGATATAGCTGCCATACAAACGACCGATATGAAAACAAGTCTTTGTATGGAAAACTTTTTGTTTTCCAAGCTATTGCAACTGAATTCAACATTTATTTATTTAACTTAGCCATACACGATTTGTGAAAGTTTGGCGCGGATCAGACCACTATATGATATAGCTGCCATACAAACGACCGATTAGAAAACAAGTCTTTGTATGGAAAACTTTTTTGTTTTCCAAGCTATTGCAACTGCATTCAAAATTTAGTTTTTTGACATAGCCGTACATAATTTTGAAAAGTTTGATCTGGATCGGACCACTATATCATATAGCTGCCATACAAACGACCGATATGAAAACAAGTCTTTGTATGGAAAACTTTTTTTGTTTTCCAAGCTATTGCAACTGAATTCAACATTTATTTATTTGACTTAGCCATACACGATTTGTGAAAGTTTGGCGCGGATCAGACCACTATATGATATAGCTGCTATACAAACGACCGATTAGAATACAAGTCTTTGTATGGAAAACTTTTTGTTTTCCAAGCTATTGCAACTGAATTCAACATTTATTTATTTAACAAAGCCATACATGATTTTTAAAAGTTTGATTTGGATCGGACCACTATATCATATAGCTGCCATACAAACGACCGATATGAAAACAAGTCTTTGTATGGAAAACTTTTTGTTTTCCAAGCTATTGCAACTGAATTCAACATTTATTTATTTAACAAAGCGATACATGATTTTTAAAAGTTTGATTTGGATCGGACCACTATATCATATAGCTGCCATACAAACGACCGATATGAAAACAAGTCTTTGTATGGGAAATTTTTTGTTTTCCAAGCTATTGCAACTGAATTCAACATTTATTTATTTGACTTAGCCATACACGATTTGTGAAAGTTTGGCGTGGATCATACCACTATATGATATAGCTGCCATACAAACGACCGATTAGAAAACAAGTCTTTGTATGGAAAACTTTTTGTTTTCCAAGCTATTGCAACTGCATTCAAAATTTAGTTTTTTGACATAGCCGTACATAATTTTGAAAAGTTTGATCTGGATCGGACCACTATATCATATAGCTGCCATACAAACGACCGATATGAAAACAAGTCTTTGTATGGAAAACTTTTTGTTTTCCAAGCTATTGCAACTGAATTCAACATTTATTTATTTGACTTAGCCATACACGATTTGTGAAAGTTTGGCGCGGATCAGACCACTATATGATATAGCTGCTATACAAACGACCGATTAGAATACAAGTCTTTGTATGGAAAACTTTTTGTTTTCCAAGCTATTGCAACTGAATTCAACATTTATTTATTTAACAAAGCCATACATGATTTTTAAAAGTTTGATTTGGATCGGACCACTATATCATATAGCTGCCATACAAACGACCGATATGAAAACAAGTCTTTGTATGGAAAACTTTTTGTTTTCCAAGCTATTGCAACTGAATTCAACATTTATTTATTTAACAAAGCGATACATGATTTTTAAAAGTTTGATTTGGATCGGACCACTATATCATATAGCTGCCATACAAACGACCGATATGAAAACAAGTCTTTGTATGGGAAATTTTTTTGTTTTCCAAGCTATTGCAACTGAATTCAACATTTATTTATTTGACTTAGCCATACACGATTTGTGAAAGTTTGGCGTGGATCATACCACTATATCATATAGCTGCCATACAAACGACCGATATGAAAACAAGTCTTTGTATGGAAAACTTTTTTGTTTTCCAAGCTATTGCAACTGAATTCAACATTTATTTATTTGACTTAGCCATACACGATTTGTGAAAGTTTGGCGCGGATCAGACCACTATATGATATAGCTGCTATACAAACGACCGATTAGAATACAAGTCTTTGTATGGAAAACTTTTTGTTTTCCAAGCTATTGCAACTGAATTCAACATTTATTTATTTAACAAAGCCATACATGATTTTTAAAAGTTTGATTTGGATCGGACCACTATATCATATAGCTGCCATACAAACGACCGATATGAAAACAAGTCTTTGTATGGAAAACTTTTTGTTTTCCAAGCTATTGCAACTGAATTCAACATTTATTTATTTAACAAAGCGATACATGATTTTTAAAAGTTTGATTTGGATCGGACCACTATATCATATAGCTGCCATACAAACGACCGATATGAAAACAAGTCTTTGTATGGGAAATTTTTTTGTTTTCCAAGCTATTGCAACTGAATTCAACATTTATTTATTTGACTTAGCCATACACGATTTGTGAAAGTTTGGCGTGGATCATACCACTATATGATATAGCTGCCATACAAACGACCGATTAGAAAACAAGTCTTTGTATGGAAAACTTTTTTGTTTTCCAAGCTATTGCAACTGCATTCAAAATTTAGTTTTTTGACATAGCCGTACATAATTTTGAAAAGTTTGATCTGGATCGGACCACTATATCATATAGCTGCCATACAAACGACCGATATGAAAACAAGTCTTTGTATGGAAAACTTTTTTGTTTTCCAAGCTATTGCAACTGAATTCAACATTTATTTATTTGACTTAGCCATACACGATTTGTGAAAGTTTGGCGCGGATCAGACCACTATATGATATAGCTGCTATACAAACGACCGATTAGAATACAAGTCTTTGTATGGAAAACTTTTTGTTTTCCAAGCTATTGCAACTGAATTCAACATTTATTTATTTAACAAAGCCATACATGATTTTTAAAAGTTTGATTTGGATCGGACCACTATATCATATAGCTGCCATACAAACGACCGATATGAAAACAAGTCTTTGTATGGAAAACTTTTTGTTTTCCAAGCTATTGCAACTGAATTCAACATTTATTTATTTAACAAAGCGATACATGATTTTTAAAAGTTTGATTTGGATCGGACCACTATATCATATAGCTGCCATACAAACGACCGATATGAAAACAAGTCTTTGTATGGGAAATTTTTTTGTTTTCCAAGCTATTGCAACTGAATTCAACATTTATTTATTTGACTTAGCCATACACGATTTGTGAAAGTTTGGCGTGGATCATACCACTATATGATACAGCTGCCATACAAACGACCGATATGAAAACAAGTCTTTGTATGGAAAACTTTTTTGTTTTCCAAGCTATTGCAACTGAATTCAACATTTATTTATTTGACTTAGCCATACACGATTTGTGAAAGTTTGGCGCGGATCAGACCACTATATGATATAGCTGCTATACAAACGACCGATTAGAATACAAGTCTTTGTATGGAAAACTTTTTGTTTTCCAAGCTATTGCAACTGAATTCAACATTTATTTATTTAACAAAGCCATACATGATTTTTAAAAGTTTGATTTGGATCGGACCACTATATCATATAGCTGCCATACAAACGACCGATATGAAAACAAGTCTTTGTATGGAAAACTTTTTGTTTTCCAAGCTATTGCAACTGAATTCAACATTTATTTATTTAACAAAGCGATACATGATTTTTAAAAGTTTGATTTGGATCGGACCACTATATCATATAGCTGCCATACAAACGACCGATATGAAAACAAGTCTTTGTATGGGAAATTTTTTTGTTTTCCAAGCTATTGCAACTGAATTCAACATTTATTTATTTGACTTAGCCATACACGATTTGTGAAAGTTTGGCGTGGATCATACCACTATATGATATAGCTGCCATACAAACGACCGATTAGAAAACAAGTCTTTGTATGGAAAACTTTTTTGTTTTCCAAGCTATTGCAACTGCATTCAAAATTTAGTTTTTTGACATAGCCGTACATAATTTTGAAAAGTTTGATCTGGATCGGACCACTATATCATATAGCTGCCATACAAACGACCGATATGAAAACAAGTCTTTGTATGGAAAACTTTTTTGTTTTCCAAGCTATTGCAACTGAATTCAACATTTATTTATTTGACTTAGCCATACACGATTTGTGAAAGTTTGGCGCGGATCAGACCACTATATGATATAGCTGCTATACAAACGACCGATTAGAATACAAGTCTTTGTATGGAAAACTTTTGTTTTCCAAGCTATTGCAACTGAATTCAACATTTATTTATTTAACAAAGCCATACATGATTTTTAAAAGTTTGATTTGGATCGGACCACTATATCATATAGCTGCCATACAAACGACCGATATGAAAACAAGTCTTTGTATGGAAAACTTTTTGTTTTCCAAGCTATTGCAACTGAATTCAACATTTATTTATTTAACAAAGCGATACATGATTTTTAAAAGTTTGATTTGGATCGGACCACTATATCATATAGCTGCCATACAAACGACCGATATGAAAACAAGTCTTTGTATGGGAAATTTTTTTGTTTTCCAAGCTATTGCAACTGAATTCAACATTTATTTATTTGACTTAGCCATACACGATTTGTGAAAGTTTGGCGTGGATCATACCACTATATGATACAGCTGCCATACAAACGACCGATATGAAAACAAGTCTTTGTATGGAAAACTTTTTTGTTTTCCAAGCTATTGCAACTGAATTCAACATTTATTTATTTGACTTAGCCATACACGATTTGTGAAAGTTTGGCGCGGATCAGACCACTATATGATATAGCTGCTATACAAACGACCGATTAGAATACAAGTCTTTGTATGGAAAACTTTTTGTTTTCCAAGCTATTGCAACTGAATTCAACATTTATTTATTTAACAAAGCCATACATGATTTTTAAAAGTTTGATTTGGATCGGACCACTATATCATATAGCTGCCATACAAACGACCGATATGAAAACAAGTCTTTGTATGGAAAACTTTTTGTTTTCCAAGCTATTGCAACTGAATTCAACATTTATTTATTTAACTTAGCCATACACGATTTGTGAAAGTTTGGCGCGGATCAGACCACTATATGATATAGCTGCCATACAAACGACCGATTAGAAAACAAGTCTTTGTATGGAAAACTTTTTCGTTTTCCAAGCTATTGCAACTGCATTCAAAATTTAGTTTTTTGACATAGCTGTACATAATTTTGAAAAGTTTAATCTGGATCGGACCACTATATCATATAGCTGCCATACAAACGACCGATATGAAAACAAGTCTTTGTATGGAAAACTTTTTTGTTTTCCAAGCTATTGCAACTGAATTCAACATTTATTTATTTGACTTAGCCATACATGATTTGTGAACGTTTGACGCGGATCAGACCACTATATGATATAGCTGCCATACAAACGACCGATTAGAAAACAAGTCTTTGTATGGAAAACTTTTTTGTTTTCCAAGCTATTGCAACCGCATTCAAAATTTATTTTTTTGACATAGCCGTACATGATTTTGAAAAGTTTGATCTGGATCCGACCACTATATCATATAGCTGCCATACAAACGACCGATATGAAAACAAGTCTTTGTATGGAAAACTTTTTTGTTTTCCAAGCTATTGCAACTGAATTCAACATTTATTTATTTGACTTAGCCATACACGATTTGTGAAAGGTTGGCGTGGATCATACCACTATATGATATAGCTGCCATACAAACGACCGATATGAAAACAAGTCTTTGTATGGAAAATTTTTGTTTTCCAAGCTATTGCAACTGAATTCAACATTTATTTATTTGACTTAGCCATACACGATTTGTGAAAGTTTGGCGTGGATCATACCACTATATGATATAGCTGCCATACAAACGACCGATTAGAAAACAAGTCTTTGTATGGAAAACTTTTTTGTTTTCCAAGCTATTGCAACTGCATTCAAAATTTAGTTTTTTGACATAGCCGTACATAATTTTGAAAAGTTTGATCTGGATCGGACCACTATATCATATAGCTGCCATACAAACGACCGATATGAAAACAAGTCTTTGTATGGAAAACTTTTTTGTTTTCCAAGCTATTGCAACTGAATTCAACATTTATTTATTTGACTTAGCCATACACGATTTGTGAAAGTTTGGCGCGGATCAGACCACTATATGATATAGCTGCTATACAAACGACCGATTAGAATACAAGTCTTTGTATGGAAAACTTTTTGTTTTCCAAGCTATTGCAACTGAATTCAACATTTATTTATTTAACAAAGCCATACATGATTTTTAAAAGTTTGATTTGGATCGGACCACTATATCATATAGCTGCCATACAAACGACCGATATGAAAACAAGTCTTTGTATGGAAAACTTTTTGTTTTCCAAGCTATTGCAACTGAATTCAACATTTATTTATTTAACAAAGCGATACATGATTTTTAAAAGTTTGATTTGGATCGGACCACTATATCATATAGCTGCCATACAAACGACCGATATGAAAACAAGTCTTTGTATGGGAAATTTTTTTGTTTTCCAAGCTATTGCAACTGAATTCAACATTTATTTATTTGACTTAGCCATACACGATTTGTGAAAGTTTGGCGTGGATCATACCACTATATCATATAGCTGCCATACAAACGACCGATATGAAAACAAGTCTTTGTATGGAAAACTTTTTTGTTTTCCAAGCTATTGCAACTGAATTCAACATTTATTTATTTGACTTAGCCATACACGATTTGTGAAAGTTTGGCGCGGATCAGACCACTATATGATATAGCTGCTATACAAACGACCGATTAGAATACAAGTCTTTGTATGGAAAACTTTTTGTTTTCCAAGCTATTGCAACTGAATTCAACATTTATTTATTTAACAAAGCCATACATGATTTTTAAAAGTTTGATTTGGATCGGACCACTATATCATATAGCTGCCATACAAACGACCGATATGAAAACAAGTCTTTGTATGGAAAACTTTTTGTTTTCCAAGCTATTGCAACTGAATTCAACATTTATTTATTTAACAAAGCGATACATGATTTTTAAAAGTTTGATTTGGATCGGACCACTATATCATATAGCTGCCATACAAACGACCGATATGAAAACAAGTCTTTGTATGGGAAATTTTTTTGTTTTCCAAGCTATTGCAACTGAATTCAACATTTATTTATTTGACTTAGCCATACACGATTTGTGAAAGTTTGGCGTGGATCATACCACTATATGATATAGCTGCCATACAAACGACCGATTAGAAAACAAGTCTTTGTATGGAAAACTTTTTTGTTTTCCAAGCTATTGCAACTGCATTCAAAATTTAGTTTTTTGACATAGCCGTACATAATTTTGAAAAGTTTGATCTGGATCGGACCACTATATCATATAGCTGCCATACAAACGACCGATATGAAAACAAGTCTTTGTATGGAAAACTTTTTTGTTTTCCAAGCTATTGCAACTGAATTCAACATTTATTTATTTGACTTAGCCATACACGATTTGTGAAAGTTTGGCGCGGATCAGACCACTATATGATATAGCTGCTATACAAACGACCGATTAGAATACAAGTCTTTGTATGGAAAACTTTTTGTTTTCCAAGCTATTGCAACTGAATTCAACATTTATTTATTTAACAAAGCCATACATGATTTTTAAAAGTTTGATTTGGATCGGACCACTATATCATATAGCTGCCATACAAACGACCGATATGAAAACAAGTCTTTGTATGGAAAACTTTTTGTTTTCCAAGCTATTGCAACTGAATTCAACATTTATTTATTTAACAAAGCGATACATGATTTTTAAAAGTTTGATTTGGATCGGACCACTATATCATATAGCTGCCATACAAACGACCGATATGAAAACAAGTCTTTGTATGGGAAATTTTTGTTTTTCCAAGCTATTGCAACTGAATTCAACATTTATTTATTTGACTTAGCCATACACGATTTGTGAAAGTTTGGCGTGGATCATACCACTATATGATACAGCTGCCATACAAACGACCGATATGAAAACAAGTCTTTGTATGGAAAACTTTTTTGTTTTCCAAGCTATTGCAACTGAATTCAACATTTATTTATTTGACTTAGCCATACACGATTTGTGAAAGTTTGGCGCGGATCAGACCACTATATGATATAGCTGCTATACAAACGACCGATTAGAATACAAGTCTTTGTATGGAAAACTTTTTGTTTTCCAAGCTATTGCAACTGAATTCAACATTTATTTATTTAACAAAGCCATACATGATTTTTAAAAGTTTGATTTGGATCGGACCACTATATCATATAGCTGCCATACAAACGACCGATATGAAAACAAGTCTTTGTATGGAAAACTTTTTGTTTTCCAAGCTATTGCAACTGAATTCAACATTTATTTATTTAACAAAGCGATACATGATTTTTAAAAGTTTGATTTGGATCGGACCACTATATCATATAGCTGCCATACAAACGACCGATATGAAAACAAGTCTTTGTATGGGAAATTTTTTTGTTTTCCAAGCTATTGCAACTGAATTCAACATTTATTTATTTGACTTAGCCATACACGATTTGTGAAAGTTTGGCGTGGATCATACCACTATATGATATAGCTGCCATACAAACGACCGATTAGAAAACAAGTCTTTGTATGGAAAACTTTTTTGTTTTCCAAGCTATTGCAACTGCATTCAAAATTTAGTTTTTTGACATAGCCGTACATAATTTTGAAAAGTTTGATCTGGATCGGACCACTATATCATATAGCTGCCATACAAACGACCGATATGAAAACAAGTCTTTGTATGGAAAACTTTTTTGTTTTCCAAGCTATTGCAACTGAATTCAACATTTATTTATTTGACTTAGCCATACACGATTTGTGAAAGTTTGGCGCGGATCAGACCACTATATGATATAGCTGCTATACAAACGACCGATTAGAATACAAGTCTTTGTATGGAAAACTTTTTGTTTTCCAAGCTATTGCAACTGAATTCAACATTTATTTATTTAACAAAGCCATACATGATTTTTAAAAGTTTGATTTGGATCGGACCACTATATCATATAGCTGCCATACAAACGACCGATATGAAAACAAGTCTTTGTATGGAAAACTTTTTGTTTTCCAAGCTATTGCAACTGAATTCAACATTTATTTATTTAACAAAGCGATACATGATTTTTAAAAGTTTGATTTGGATCGGACCACTATATCATATAGCTGCCATACAAACGACCGATATGAAAACAAGTCTTTGTATGGGAAATTTTTTTGTTTTCCAAGCTATTGCAACTGAATTCAACATTTATTTATTTGACTTAGCCATACACGATTTGTGAAAGTTTGGCGTGGATCATACCACTATATGATACAGCTGCCATACAAACGACCGATATGAAAACAAGTCTTTGTATGGAAAACTTTTTTGTTTTCCAAGCTATTGCAACTGAATTCAACATTTATTTATTTGACTTAGCCATACACGATTTGTGAAAGTTTGGCGCGGATCAGACCACTATATGATATAGCTGCTATACAAACGACCGATTAGAATACAAGTCTTTGTATGGAAAACTTTTGTTTTCCAAGCTATTGCAACTGAATTCAACATTTATTTATTTAACAAAGCCATACATGATTTTTAAAAGTTTGATTTGGATCGGACCACTATATCATATAGCTGCCATACAAACGACCGATATGAAAACAAGTCTTTGTATGGAAAACTTTTTGTTTTCCAAGCTATTGCAACTGAATTCAACATTTATTTATTTAACTTAGCCATACACGATTTGTGAAAGTTTGGCGCGGATCAGACCACTATATGATATAGCTGCCATACAAACGACCGATTAGAAAACAAGTCTTTGTATGGAAAACTTTTTCGTTTTCCAAGCTATTGCAACTGCATTCAAAATTTAGTTTTTTGACATAGCTGTACATAATTTTGAAAAGTTTAATCTGGATCGGACCACTATATCATATAGCTGCCATACAAACGACCGATATGAAAACAAGTCTTTGTATGGAAAACTTTTGTTTTCCAAGCTATTGCAACTGAATTCAACATTTATTTATTTGACTTAGCCATACATGATTTGTGAACGTTTGACGCGGATCAGACCACTATATGATATAGCTGCCATACAAACGACCGATTAGAAAACAAGTCTTTGTATGGAAAACTTTTTGTTTTCCAAGCTATTGCAACCGCATTCAAAATTTATTTTTTTGACATAGCCGTACATGATTTTGAAAAGTTTGATCTGGATCCGACCACTATATCATATAGCTGCCATACAAACGACCGATATGAAAACAAGTCTTTGTATGGAAAACTTTTTTGTTTTCCAAGCTATTGCAACTGAATTCAACATTTATTTATTTGACTTAGCCATACACGATTTGTGAAAGGTTGGCGTGGATCATACCACTATATGATATAGCTGCCATACAAACGACCGATATGAAAACAAGTCTTTGTATGGAAAATTTTTGTTTTCCAAGCTATTGCAACTGAATTCAACATTTATTTATTTAACTTAGCCATACACGATTTGTGAAAGTTTGGCGCGGATCAGACCACTATATGATATAGCTGCCATACAAACGACCGATTAGAAAACAAGTCTTTGTATGGAAAACTTTTTGTTTTCCAAGCTATTGCAACTGAATTCAATATTTATTTATTTAACAAAGCGATACATGATTTTTAAAAGTTTGATTTGGATCGGACCACTATATCATATAGCTGCCATACAAACGACCGATATGAAAACAAGTCTTTGTATGGAAAACTTTTTTGTTTTCCAAGCTATTGCAACTGAATTCAACATTTATTTATTTGACTTAGCCATACATGATTTGTGAACGTTTGACGCGGATCAGACCACTATATGATATAGCTGCCATACAAACGACCGATTAGAAAACAAGTCTTTGTATGGAAAACTTTTTTGTTTTCCAAGCTATTGCAACCGCATTCAAAATTTATTTTTTTGACATAGCCGTACATGATTTTGAAAAGTTTGATCTGGATCCGACCACTATATCATATAGCTGCCATACAAACGACCGATATGAAAACAAGTCTTTGTATGGAAAACTTTTTTGTTTTCCAAGCTATTGCAACCGCATTCAAAATTTATTTATTTGACTTAGCCATACATGATTTGTGAACGTTTGACGCGGATCAGACCACTATATGATATAGCTGCCATACAAACGACCGATTAGAAAACAAGTCTTTGTATGGAAAACTTTTTGTTTTCCAAGCTATTGCAACCGCATTCAAAATTTATTTTTTTGACATAGCCGTACATGATTTTGAAAAGTTTGATCTGGATCCGACCACTATATCATATAGCTGCCATACAAACGACCGATATGAAAACAAGTCTTTGTATGGAAAACTTTTTTGTTTTCCAAGCTATTGCAACCGCATTCAAAATTTATTTTTTTGACATAGCCGTACATGATTTTGAAAAGTTTGATCTGGATCCGACCACTATATCATATAGCTGCCATACAAACGACCGATATGAAAACAAGTCTTTGTATGGAAAACTTTTTTGTTTTCCAAGCTATTGCAACTGAATTCAACATTTATTTATTTGACTTAGCCATACACGATTTGTGAAAGGTTGGCGTGGATCATACCACTATATGATATAGCTGCCATACAAACGACCGATATGAAAACAAGTCTTTGTATGGAAAATTTTTGTTTTCCAAGCTATTGCAACTGAATTCAACATTTATTTATTTGACTTAGCCATACACGATTTGTGAAAGGTTGGCGTGGATCATACCACTATATGATATAGCTGCCATACAAACGACCGATATGAAAACAAGTCTTTGTATGGAAAATTTTTGTTTTCCAAGCTATTGCAACTGAATTCAACATTTATTTATTTGACTTAGCCATACACGATTTGTGAAAGTTTGGCGTGGATCATACCACTATATGATATAGCTGCCATACAAACGACCGATATGAAAACAAGTCTTTAGCATATTGAATTGATAAATATAAATAAATATTAAATAAATATAAATATACAAAAAGACCACCAAAACTACGTAAGCAATCCAGCGCCCCAGTAATACGATCTAACGCTTATACATAAGCCGATCGCGGAGCGTAGGAATGCTGAGCATGCACTTTGCAGCTCAAGTGGTCAATGCCTTCTGCATACATATGTAAATGTATAAATATAAGAAAGAATAAATAGATATAAGCAATGTATGTGCGGGTTAGCTGAACCCAATTTCAGCTCACTTTAATCATTCAATAAATGAACCTCGAACGATCAAGAGGGTCAGAACATGGCGACCGTGACAGGACTCTACCAGGACACTACAGGACCCTACTAGGACCCTACAAGGATAAGCTCTGAGATTGGGACACTACGATATTCTCAACTATTAAGAACTTTATACATCATGGGAAAACGATACAACATTCACAGCCAACTGGAGCATCTTCAAAAAAAAAAAAAACCCGAGCAGCCGCCAAAAGCACCAACAGCAGCAGAACCAGCAACAGCAGCACCCTGTATTCATTTATGGTGAAATCAACAACAAAAATATATAAATATATATAAAACCATTTGCATCTATCTTCTGTTGATTCTGTTGAGCCGCCAAACAACTAGGAATTCTAAATAACAAACCAACAACAAACAACATTAATTAAATAAAAAAAAAGCAGCAGCTACCAACGACACGGACTAAGAAAACGGGCAGCAACATCTTCGACAGCAGCGTAACATCATCATCGCGTCTCTGGAGCAAGCAACTACTAAAAACATAATAATTGATGGCGGAAGAGCCACAATTCTCAACCGCACAGCCCACGACGCAAAGGGACTTGCCAACGTTGGAAGAAGCTCTGCAGCAAAATCCTGCAGATGGACCACGCCCACTCACAATAGCTGAGTACCGGGCAAGGCAGGAAAGGAAGGAACCGAAGAAGCACAAACGCTCCGGACAAAGGGTAAAGCTACTTAGGCAACGCCGACTGGTCAAGGAAATGACCCAGTTGGCCAGAGACGAGGCATCCCGACAACGCTACAAAGAGCGTCTTGAGGACATCGAAAGCCAGATTTCGCAAGGTGCGAAACAACGCAAACGGGCTGCATAAATAAATGCCAATGCCCCAATTTGCCTTAATTTTAATTTCTAAACCCAAGCCGATGCGGGAAACCGCTGCTTGAAAAACACTAATATCTGTTAGGCTTTTTACTAACAATGCGGTTGGACAATTTTTTTTTATATTGTAAACAAATATGTGAGCCAACCACATTTATTAACAACTAATATTTCCACGTCTCCGCTACTGAGTATATATATATATATTCAGCTGCAAAAATTTTTTTTTTAATGACAAAAGAATTTTTATCTTCATTAAACGTAAAAATTTTTTTATTTTTGATTTTCTAGAAGAATAAATAAATATCACAATAATGAGAAAAAACTCATAAATAGAAAATCTCATTTTTTTTTCTTCTCCTTCAAACAAAACGTTTCATTGAAAATAAAAAAAAAAATGGGATGGTTTAGCGATTCTAGTGAGGCAAAGGCCAATACTGCCAACGTAGTTACTAACGTAAAAATTATAGATCACACAGACGATATAAATGCGTTGTGGATCTTATTGCTGATTATTACAATAGTACTACTTCTACAATTTCTGCTTACAATTTATGTTAAGCATAACAAGATCATTAAAAGACGTTACATAAATAGGGCAAATCGTTTAGACCAGATTTAAAAAAAAAAATAATAATAATATGGATTAGAAGAGAGCTTAATAAAAACTTTTTTCTTACGAAAAGAATGGAATGGAGCGAAATAGCGATACGCATAGACGAATTTCGTTTCAAGTTCGATAAGTCTTATAAATGTATCAATAGAGACGCAATAATAAAATCCGAAACTCTGAAAAATCATACAGAGATATTAGTAGGTGAATATAATAATATAGTTACATTAGTAAATAAATATGCAAATAGGCTCACATCTGAACATAATAACAAATGTTTAAGGGTTATAAAATCCCTAAACACAAGATTAAATAACATCAGAAAAAGAAGGCATATTCTGATAGATGTACAAGAAAGTCTAAGTCAATTGGTTGAATTCAACACAGACCAGTTCAAAGAACTAGACGAATCTGTTCAATCAAGCGGCGCTGAGTCCGATAGTGACATTGAAACGCTAGAAGGAAGCGACCGAATTGGTTTTAAATCTGAACCAATAACAATTTCTGAAATGGCACAGACGTTGATAGAATTTATCAGGCTAGCCACATCTCTGATACCAGAGTTTGATGGTAAACCAGAAAATCTACAAAGTTTTTTGGATGCTCTAGGTCTACTAGATAGCTTAAAGGGCACACATGAAACGACAGCAATAAGCCTAATAAAAACTAAACTTAAAGGCCATGTAAGAAACCTTATAAGTAATGAGCAGACGATTGCTGCAATCATTACCCAACTATCAAGTGCAGTAAAAGGAGAATCGGTAGAAGTGATATCTGCCAAACTTCTGAATCTACAACAGAGAAATAAAACGGCTAACCAATACACCCAAGAGGTGGAGAAACTGACAAAGGCCCTTGAAGGTGCCTATATCAGTGAAGGTCTCAGCCAATCCTTAGCAAATAAATACAGCACTACAACAGCTGTAAAAGCAATGACACAGAATTGCTCCATTGATAAGGTAAAACTTATCATGCAAGCAGGCACATTCACAAACATGAATGATGCCATCTCCAAATTTGTAAACAGTTGCACAGAGATAACAGGCCAAAGTAACACTGTACTCTATTATCGACGAGGTGCAAATAATTATAATAGAGGCGCCCGGGGTTATAATCGTGGAAGAAATAACTACCACAACAATTACAACCGAGGCAGCAATAACAACAATAATAATAACTATAATAACCGTGGAGGTAGACGAGGCCAAAATCAAGGGAGAGGCCGCGGAAACTACAACCATGGTAATAATAATAATAGCAGTGTGAGAATCGCGCAAAATACGTCGGAAAACTAACAGAACCCTTTAGGAAACAACCAATAAATGTAAAAGTTCATTCCATCAATTATAGTCTTAATATATTCGTAACTTTCTATAATCATTCAACTGAAAATAAACTAACATTTCTTATAGATACTGGTGCAGATATCTCACTTTTGAAAGTAAATTCTGATAACTTCATAATTCAAAATGAAAAAATAATAAACATCGAAGGCATAGGCCAAGGTGTGATAAAGTCTCAAGGAACAACCTTAATAGAACTCCAATCAACAAAATATATTATTCCACATGAATTTCATTTGGTAAACCCAAATTTTGCAATACCATGTGATGGAATAATAGGCATTGATTTTATAAAGAAATTCAATTGTCAACTAGATTTCAAACCAAGTGAAGACTGGTTTATAATTAGACCCCAAAATTTAAATTATCCAATATATGTTCCGATAACATATAGCGCTGGCAACAATACAGTTCTTCTGCCAGCCAGATCACAAGTTATTCGGAAAATAGACATTAATGTTGTAAATGATTTCATATTTGTTCCTAATCAAGAAATACACAGTGGGATTTATGTTGCAAATACAATAGCAGCATCCAAACATGTATACGTTCGACTTCTAAATACAACTAACTTCGACCAAGTGGTCAAAGTAAATAAAATACAATATGAAAATCTAAAAGATTATGACATTCATAATACCGACACTGGAAATAGAAGCGAGCAAATACTTTCAAAACTAAAGAAAAATTTTCCAGACCAATTTAAAAATCAATTAACAGAATTATGCACACAGTATAGTGATGTGTTCGGACTGGAAACCGAACCAATATCAACAAATAATTTTTATAAACAAACATTAAGACTTAAAGATGATGAACCCATTTATATAAAAAACTATAGAAGCCCGCATAGCCATATTGAGGAAATTCAAAAACAAGTAGGGAAATTAATAAGCGACAAAATCGTCGAACCGTCTGTATCTGAATATAACAGCCCACTCTTGCTAGTACCAAAAAAATCATTACCAAATTCTCAAGAGAAAAAATGGCGATTAGTAATTGACTATCGTCAAATAAACAAAAAACTTCTTTCTGACAAATTTCCACTCCCTAGAATTGATGACATTTTAGATCAACTAGGTCGAGCTAAATACTTTTCATGCCTTGACTTGATGTCAGGTTTCCACCAAATAGAACTTGAGAAAAACTCTAGGAATATAACATCCTTTTCAACGAGCAATGGCTCATATCGCTTCACGCGATTACCATTTGGTCTTAAAATAGCACCAAATTCATTTCAGAGGATGATGACTATATCATTCTCGGGATTAGAACCCTCTCAGGCATTCCTTTACATGGATGACTTAATGGTGATAGGATGTTCCGAAAAACAAATGATTAAAAACTTAACTGACGTTTTTAATGTATGTAGGAAATATAACCTAAAGTTGCATCCAGAAAAATGTTCATTTTTCATGCACGAAGTGACATTCCTAGGTCACAAATGCACAGACAAAGGAGTATTGCCAGATGACAAGAAATATGACGTCATCAAAAATTATCCTGTCCCTCATGATGCGGACAGTGCGAGACGATTTGTAGCATTCTGCAACTATTATCGTCGATTTATAAGGAACTTCGCCGACTATTCACGGCACATAACTAGATTATGTAAAAAGAATGTCCCTTTTGAATGGTCAAGCGAATGCCAGAACGCATTCGAATACCTTAAAGAAAATCTTATGCACCCCACACTATTACAATATCCTGATTTTCGCAAAGAATTTTGCATTATAACGGATGCTAGTAAACAAGCTTGCGGAGCGGTTCTAACTCAGAACCGTGACGGGATTCAGCTCCCAATAGCTTATGCATCACGTTCATTTACAAAAGGAGAAAGCAATAAGAGTACAACGGAACAAGAACTAGCGGCAATCCATTGGGCAATTACCCATTTTAGACCATACATTTATGGCAAACATTTCACCATTAAAACGGACCACAGACCATTAACGTACCTATTTTCTATGACTAATCCCAGTTCTAAATTAACTCGCATGCGGCTAGAGCTTGAAGAATACGACTTCACAGTAGAATACCTAAGGGGAAAGATAATTTTGTAGCAGACGCACTCTCACGTATAAATATAAAGGAACTCAAAGACATGCAACATAAAGTCCTGAAAGTCACTACCAGGCAACAAAGTAGACAAGAAAACTGTACAGTAACAAATAAGGAACTATTGCCTAGGCAAAGTATCCAAAATGTATCTAAGCCCAACGTACACGAAGTCATAACAAATGATGAAGTACGAAAAGTAGTGACCTTGCGAATAACTGAATCTATTTGTTTACTAAAACGAGGAAATAAAGTTATTGCAAGAATTGATGTTGACGATTTATATACCAATGGAATTTTTGATTTAGGTCAGTTCTTCCAAAGGCTTGAAATGCAAGCCGGTATACTAAAAATCAGCCAACTCAAATTGGCACCGAGTGAAAAAATCTTTGAAACCATTTCAATAGATAATTTCAAAAAATATGGGCAATATAAAATTGAAATCATTAAGAGTAGCGCTACTCCAGCCGGTGACCATTATAAAAACTGAAAAAGAGATACAATCGATACTGTCTACATATCATGACGATCCAATTCAAGGAGGTCATACAGGCATTACAAGAACGCTAGCGAAAATAAAAAGACACTATTATTGGAAAAATATGACTCGTCATATAAAAGAGTACATACGTAGATGTCATAAATGCCAAATGTCAAAAACAACGACACATACAAAGACCCCAATGACTCACACAGAAACCCCAACAAATGCTTTTGATATAGTGATAGTGGACACAGTTGGTCCACTACCGAAATCAGAATATGGCAACGAATACATCGTCACACTAATATGTGATTTGACGAAGTATCTAGTAACCATACCTGTAGCGAATAAGAGCGCAAATACTGTCGCAAAAGCTATATTCGAAAATTTTATACTAAAGTACGGTCCAATGAAGACGTTCATTTCGGACATGGGTACCGAGTATAAAAACAATGTAATTCAAGATATGTGTAAATATATGAAGATTGAAAATCTTACATCCACTGCATATCACCACCAGACTTTAGGGACAATCGAACGAAGTCATAGAACATTCAATGAATACATTCGTTCATACATCTCTGCAGATAAAACTGATTGGGACGTTTGGATACAATACTTTACATATTGTTTCAACACAACACCATCAGTCATGCATAATTATTGTCCATATGAACTAGTCTTTGGAAGATTACCAAGGCAGTTCGCAAATTTTAATAAAACAGATAGAATAGAACCACTATATTATATAGAAGATTACTCAAAGGAAATAAAATTTAGATTAGAAATAGCATATAAAAGAGCTAGACTTATGTTAGAAAAAGCTAAGTCTTATAGAAAACAACTTTATGATAAGAAAACTTCAGATTTTCAATTAAAAATAGGAGATAAAGTTATACTAAGGAACGAATCGGGTCATAAGTTAGATCCAGTATATCTAGGCCCTTATACTGTTGAAACCATAGAAGACAGAGATAACATAGTAATTAGAGATACAAAACAAAAGAAGCAAAAAGTACATAAGGATAGACTAAAAATATATAATCAATGAAACGTTTCATTTCACTTAAGAAAAGGTCTGATCAACCTCAAAACAAAAAAAAAAAAAACAAAAAAAAAAAACCACAAAAAAAAAAAAATTTTAATTATTTTTCCTTCTAAGAAAGTTAAACATAAATCCAAAAATATCGTAATTCAACATAAATTTTTTGTATTATTCTGTCATTATACAAAAATGCTTTGAGACAAAACATTGCTAATAGTTAATAAGAAAAATCAATAACAATAATAATATTAAGAACTAAATGACTACATATATTACGTCATTTCTTTAAAAAGGGAGGTGTAGCATATTGAATTGATAAATATAAATAAATATTAAATAAATATAAATATACAAAAAAGACCACCAAAACTACGTAAGCAATCCAGCGCCCCAGTAATACGATCTAACGCTTATACATAAGCCGATCGCGGAGCGTGGGAATGCTGAGCATGCACTTTGCAGCTCAAGTGGTCAATGCCTTCTGCATACATATGTAAATGTATAAATATAAGAAAGAATAAATAGATATAAGCAATGTATGTGCGGGTTAGCTGAACCCAATTTCAGCTCACTTTAATCATTCAATAAATGAACCTCGAACGATCAAGAGGGTCAGAACAAGTCTTTGTATGGAAAACTTTTTTGTTTTCCAAGCTATTGCAACTGAATTCAACATTTATTTATTTGACTTAGCCATACACGATTTGTGAAAGTTTGGCGCGGATCAGACCACTATATGATATAGCTGCTATACAAACGACCGATTAGAATACAAGTCTTTGTATGGAAAACTTTTTGTTTTCCAAGCTATTGCAACTGAATTCAACATTTATTTATTTAACAAAGCCATACATGATTTTTAAAAGTTTGATTTGGATCGGACCACTATATCATATAGCTGCCATACAAACGACCGATATGAAAACAAGTCTTTGTATGGAAAACTTTTTGTTTTCCAAGCTATTGCAACTGAATTCAACATTTATTTATTTAACTTAGCCATACACGATTTGTGAAAGTTTGGCGCGGATCAGACCACTATATGATATAGCTGCCATACAAACGACCGATTAGAAAACAAGTCTTTGTATGGAAAACTTTTTTGTTTTCCAAGCTATTGCAACTGCATTCAAAATTTAGTTTTTTGACATAGCTGTACATAATTTTGAAAAGTTTAATCTGGATCGGACCACTATATCATATAGCTGCCATACAAACGACCGATATGAAAACAAGTCTTTGTATGGAAAACTTTTTTGTTTTCCAAGCTATTGCAACTGAATTCAACATTTATTTATTTGACTTAGCCATACATGATTTGTGAACGTTTGGCGCGGATCAGACCACTATATGATATAGCTGCCATACAAACGACCGATATGAAAACAAGTCTTTGTATGGAAAATTTTTGTTTTCCAAGCTATTGCAACTGAATTCAACATTTATTTATTTAACTTAGCCATACACGATTTATGAAAGTTTGGCGCGGATCAGACCACTATATGATATAGCTGCCATACAAACGACCGATTAGAAAACAAGTCTTTGTATGGAAAACTTTTTGTTTTCCAAGCTATTGCAACTGAATTCAACATTTATTTATTTGACTTAGCCATACACGATTTGTGAAAGTTTGGCGCGGATCAGACCACTATATGATATAGCTGCCATACAAACGACCGATATGAAAACAAGTCTTTGTATGGAAAACTTTTTGTTTTCCAAGCTATTGCAACTGAATTCAACATTTATTTATTTAACTTAGCCATACACGATTTGTGAAAGTTTGGCGTGGATCATACCACTATATGATATAGCTGCCATACAAACGACCGATATGAAAACAAGTCTTTGTATGGAAAACTTTTGTGTTTTCCAAGCTATTGCAACCAAATTCAACATTTATTTATTTGAAATAGCCATACACGATTCAACATTTATTCCATTGACATAGCCGTACATGATTTTGAAAAGTTTAATCTGGATCGGACCACTATATCATATAGCTGCCATACAAACGACCGATATGAAAACAAGTCTTTGTATGGAAAACTTTTTTGTTTTCTAAGCTATTGCAACTGAATTCAAGATTTATTTATTTGACTTAGCCATACACGATTTGTGAAAGTTTGGCGTGGATCATACCACTATCTGATATAGCTGCCATACAAACGACCGATATGAAAACAAGTCTTTGTATGGAAAACTTTTTGTTTTCCAAGCTATTGCAACTGAATTCAACATTTATTTATTTAACTTAGCCATACACGATTTGTGAAAGTTTGGCGTGGATCATACCACTATATGATATAGCTGCCATACAAACGACCGATATGAAAACAAGTCTTTGTATGGAAAACTTTTGTGTTTTCCAAGCTATTGCAACCAAATTCAACATTTATTTATTTGAAATAGCCATACACGATTCAACATTTATTCCATTGACATAGCCGTACATGATTTTGAAAAGTTTAATCTGGATCGGACCACTATATCATATAGCTGCCATACAAACGACCGATATGAAAACAAGTCTTTGTATGGAAAACTTTTTTGTTTTCTAAGCTATTGCAACTGAATTCAAGATTTATTTATTTGACTTAGCCATACACGATTTGTGAAAGTTTGGCGTGGATCATACCACTATCTGATATAGCTGCCATACAAACGACCGATATGAAAACAAGTCTTTGTATGGAAAACTTTTTGTTTTCCAAGCTATTGCAACTGCATTCAAAATTTAGTTTTTTGACATAGCTGTACATAATTTTGAAAAGTTTAATCTGGATCGGACCACTATATCATATAGCTGCCATACAAACGACCGATATGAAAACAAGTCTTTGTATGGAAAACTTTTTTGTTTTCCAAGCTATTGCAACTGAATTCAACATTTATTTATTTGACTTAGCCATACATGATTTGTGAACGTTTGGCGCGGATCAGACCACTATATGATATAGCTGCCATACAAACGACCGATTAGAAAACAAGTCTTTGTATGGAAAACTTTTTTGTTTTCCAAGCTATTGCAACCGCATTCAAAATTTATTTTTTTGACATAGCCGTACATGATTTTGAAAAGTTTGATCTGGATCCGACCACTATATCATATAGCTGCCATACAAACGACCGATATGAAAACAAGTCTTTGTATGGAAAACTTTTTGTTTTCCAAGCTATTGCAACTGAATTCAACATTTATTTATTTGACTTAGCCATACACGATTTGTGAAAGGTTGGCGTGGATCATACCACTATATGATATAGCTGCCATACAAACGACCGATATGAAAACAAGTCTTTGTATGGAAAATTTTTGTTTTCCAAGCTATTGCAACTGAATTCAACATTTATTTATTTAACTTAGCCATACACGATTTATGAAAGTTTGGCGCGGATCAGACCACTATATGATATAGCTGCCATACAAACGACCGATTAGAAAACAAGTCTTTGTATGGAAAACTTTTTGTTTTCCAAGCTATTGCAACTGAATTCAACATTTATTTATTTGACTTAGCCATACACGATTTGTGAAAGTTTGGCGCGGATCAGACCACTATATGATATAGCTGCTATACAAACGACCGATTAGAATACAAGTGTTTGTATGGAAAACTTTTTTGTTTTCCAAGCTATTGCAACCGATATCAAAACTTATTTATTCAACAAAGCCATACATGATTTTTAAAAGTTTGATTTGGATCGGACCACTATATCATATAGCTGCCATACAAACGACCGATATGAAAACAAGTCTTTGTATGGGAAATTTTTTTGTTTTCCAAGCTATTGCAACTGAATTCAACATTTATTTATTTGACTTAGCCATACACGATTTGTGAAAGTTTGGCGTGGATCAGACCACTATATGATATAGCTGCCAAACAAACGACCGATATGAAAACAAGTCTTTGTATGGAAAACTTTTGTGTTTTCCAAGCTATTGCAACCAAATTCAACATTTATTTATTTGAAATAGCCATACACGATTCAACATTTATTCCATTGACATAGCCATACATCATTTTTGAAAGTTTCATCCGGATCAGATCACTATATCATATAGCTGCCATACAAACGACCGATATGAAAACAAGTCTTTGTATGGAGAACATTTTGGTTTTCCAAAGCTATTGCAACCGCATTCAAAATTTATTTATTTGACATAGCCGTACATGATTTTGAAAAGTTTGATCTGGATCGGACCACTATATCATATAGCTGCCATACAAACGACCGATATGAAAACAAGTCTTTGTATGGAAAACTTTTTTGTTTTCCAAGCTATTGCAACTGAATTTAACATTTATTTATTTGACTTAGCCATACATGATTTGTGAACGTTTGGCGCGGATCAGACCACTATATGATATAGCTGCCATACAAACGACCGATTAGAAAACAAGTCTTTGTATGGAAAACTTTTGTTTTCCAAGCTATTGCAACTGAATTCAACATTTATTTATTTAACTTAGCCATACACGATTTGTGAAAGTTTGGCGTGGATCATACCACTATATGATATAGCTGCCATACAAACGACCGATATGAAAACAAGTCTTTGTATGGAAAACTTTTGTGTTTTCCAAGCTATTGCAACCAAATTCAACATTTATTTATTTGACATAGCCGTACATGATTTTGAAAAGTTTAATCTGGATCGGACCACTATATCATATAGCTGCCATACAAACGACCGATATGAAAACAAGTCTTTGTATGGAAAACTTTTTTGTTTTCTAAGCTATTGCAACTGAATTCAAGATTTATTTATTTGACTTAGCCATACACGATTTGTGAAAGTTTGGCGTGGATCATACCACTATCTGATATAGCTGCCATACAAACGACCGATATGAAAACAAGTCTTTGTATGGAAAACTTTTTGTTTTCCAAGCTATTGCAACTGAATTCAACATTTATTTATTTAACTTAGCCATACACGATTTGTGAAAGTTTGGCGTGGATCATACCACTATATGATATAGCTGCCATACAAACGACCGATATGAAAACAAGTCTTTGTATGGAAAACTTTTGTGTTTTCCAAGCTATTGCAACCAAATTCAACATTTATTTATTTGAAATAGCCATACACGATTCAACATTTATTCCATTGACATAGCCATACATCATTTTTGAAAGTTTCATCCGGATCAGATCACTATATCATATAGCTGCCATACAAACGACCGATATGAAAACAAGTCTTTGTATGGAGAACATTTTGGTTTTCCAAAGCTATTGCAACCGCATTCAAAATTTATTTATTTGACATAGCCGTACATGATTTTGAAAAGTTTGATCTGGATCGGACCACTATATCATATAGCTGCCATACAAACGACCGATATGAAAACAAGTCTTTGTATGGAAAACTTTTTGTTTTCTAAGCTATTGCAACTGAATTCAAGATTTATTTATTTGACTTAGCCATACACAATTTGTGAAAGTTTGGCGTGGATCATACCACTATCTGATATAGCTGCCATACAAACGACCGATATGAAAACAAGTCTTTGTATGGAAAACTTTTTGTTTTCCAAGCTATTGCAACTGAATTCAACATTTATTTATTTAACTTAGCCATACACGATTTGTGAAAGTTTGGCGTGGATCATACCACTATATGATATAGCTGCCATACAAACGACCGATATGAAAACAAGTCTTTGTATGGAAAACTTTTGTGTTTTCCAAGCTATTGCAACCAAATTCAACATTTATTTATTTGAAATAGCCATACACGATTCAACATTTATTCCATTGACATAGCCATACATCATTTTTGAAAGTTTCATCCGGATCAGATCACTATATCATATAGCTGCCATACAAACGACCGATATGAAAACAAGTCTTTGTATGGGAAATTTTTTTGTTTTCCAAGCTATTGCAACTGAATTCAACATTTATTTATTTGACTTAGCCATACACGATTTGTAAAAGTTTGGCGCGGATCAGACCACTATATGATATAGCTGCCATACAAACGACCGATTAGAAAACAAGTCTTTGTATGGAAAACTTTTTGTTTTCCAAGCTATTGCAACCGAATTCAAATATTATTTATTTGACGTAACCATACATAATTTGTGAACGTTTGGCGCGGATAAGACCACTATATGATATAGCTGCCATACAAACGACCGATTAGAAAACAAGTCTTTGTATGGAAAACTTTTTTGTTTTCCAAGCTATTGCAACCGCATTCAAAATTTATTTTTTTGACATAGCCGTACATGATTTTGAAAAGTTTAATCTGGATCGGACCACTATATCATATAGCTGCCATACAAACGACCGATATGAAAACAAGTCTTTGTATGGAAAACTTTTTTGTTTTCTAAGCTATTGCAACTGAATTCAAGATTTATTTATTTGACTTAGCCATACACGATTTGTGAAAGTTTGGCGTGGATCATACCACTATCTGATATAGCTGCCATACAAACGACCGATATGAAAACAAGTCTTTGTATGGAAAACTTTTTGTTTTCCAAGCTATTGCAACTGCATTCAAAATTTAGTTTTTTGACATAGCTGTACATAATTTTGAAAAGTTTAATCTGGATCGGACCACTATATCATATAGCTGCCATACAAACGACCGATATGAAAACAAGTCTTTGTATGGAAAACTTTTTTGTTTTCCAAGCTATTGCAACTGAATTCAACATTTATTTATTTGACTTAGCCATACATGATTTGTGAACGTTTGGCGCGGATCAGACCACTATATGATATAGCTGCCATACAAACGACCGATTAGAAAACAAGTCTTTGTATGGAAAACTTTTTTGTTTTCCAAGCTATTGCAACCGCATTCAAAATTTATTTTTTTGACATAGCCGTACATGATTTTGAAAAGTTTGATCTGGATCCGACCACTATATCATATAGCTGCCATACAAACGACCGATATGAAAACAAGTCTTTGTATGGAAAACTTTTTTGTTTTCCAAGCTATTGCAACTGAATTCAACATTTATTTATTTGACTTAGCCATACACGATTTGTGAAAGGTTGGCGTGGATCATACCACTATATGATATAGCTGCCATACAAACGACCGATATGAAAACAAGTCTTTGTATGGAAAATTTTTGTTTTCCAAGCTATTGCAACTGAATTCAACATTTATTTATTTAACTTAGCCATACACGATTTATGAAAGTTTGGCGCGGATCAGACCACTATATGATATAGCTGCCATACAAACGACCGATTAGAAAACAAGTCTTTGTATGGAAAACTTTTTGTTTTCCAAGCTATTGCAACTGAATTCAACATTTATTTATTTGACTTAGCCATACACGATTTGTGAAAGTTTGGCGCGGATCAGACCACTATATGATATAGCTGCTATACAAACGACCGATTAGAATACAAGTGTTTGTATGGAAAACTTTTTTGTTTTCCAAGCTATTGCAACCGATATCAAAACTTATTTATTTAACAAAGCCATACATGATTTTTAAAAGTTTGATTTGGATCGGACCACTATATCATATAGCTGCCATACAAACGACCGATATGAAAACAAGTCTTTGTATGGGAAATTTTTTTGTTTTCCAAGCTATTGCAACTGAATTCAACATTTATTTATTTGACTTAGCCATACACGATTTGTGAAAGTTTGGCGTGGATCAGACCACTATATGATATAGCTGCCAAACAAACGACCGATATGAAAACAAGTCTTTGTATGGAAAACTTTTGTGTTTTCCAAGCTATTGCAACCAAATTCAACATTTATTTATTTGAAATAGCCATACACGATTCAACATTTATTCCATTGACATAGCCATACATCATTTTTGAAAGTTTCATCCGGATCAGATCACTATATCATATAGCTGCCATACAAACGACCGATATGAAAACAAGTCTTTGTATGGAGAACATTTTGGTTTTCCAAAGCTATTGCAACCGCATTCAAAATTTATTTATTTGACATAGCCGTACATGATTTTGAAAAGTTTGATCTGGATCGGACCACTATATCATATAGCTGCCATACAAACGACCGATATGAAAACAAGTCTTTGTATGGAAAACTTTTTTGTTTTCCAAGCTATTGCAACTGAATTTAACATTTATTTATTTGACTTAGCCATACATGATTTGTGAACGTTTGGCGCGGATCAGACCACTATATGATATAGCTGCCATACAAACGACCGATTAGAAAACAAGTCTTTGTATGGAAAACTTTTTGTTTTCCAAGCTATTGCAACTGAATTCAACATTTATTTATTTAACTTAGCCATACACGATTTGTGAAAGTTTGGCGTGGATCATACCACTATATGATATAGCTGCCATACAAACGACCGATATGAAAACAAGTCTTTGTATGGAAAACTTTTGTGTTTTCCAAGCTATTGCAACCAAATTCAACATTTATTTATTTGACATAGCCGTACATGATTTTGAAAAGTTTAATCTGGATCGGACCACTATATCATATAGCTGCCATACAAACGACCGATATGAAAACAAGTCTTTGTATGGAAAACTTTTTTGTTTTCTAAGCTATTGCAACTGAATTCAAGATTTATTTATTTGACTTAGCCATACACGATTTGTGAAAGTTTGGCGTGGATCATACCACTATCTGATATAGCTGCCATACAAACGACCGATATGAAAACAAGTCTTTGTATGGAAAACTTTTTGTTTTCCAAGCTATTGCAACTGAATTCAACATTTATTTATTTAACTTAGCCATACACGATTTGTGAAAGTTTGGCGTGGATCATACCACTATATGATATAGCTGCCATACAAACGACCGATATGAAAACAAGTCTTTGTATGGAAAACTTTTGTGTTTTCCAAGCTATTGCAACCAAATTCAACATTTATTTATTTGAAATAGCCATACACGATTCAACATTTATTCCATTGACATAGCCATACATCATTTTTGAAAGTTTCATCCGGATCAGATCACTATATCATATAGCTGCCATACAAACGACCGATATGAAAACAAGTCTTTGTATGGGAAATTTTTTTGTTTTCCAAGCTATTGCAACTGAATTCAACATTTATTTATTTGACTTAGCCATACACGATCTGTAAAAGTTTGGCGCGGATCAGACCACTATACGATATAGCTGCCATACAAACGACCGATTAGAAAACAAGTCTTTGTATGGAAAACTTTTTGTTTTCCAAACTATTGCAACCGAATTCAAATATTATTTATTTGACGTAACCATACATAATTTGTGAACGTTTGGCGCGGATAAGACCACTATATGATATAGCTGCCATACAAACGACCGATTAGAAAACAAGTCTTTGTATGGAAAACTTTTTTGTTTTCCAAGCTATTGCAACCGCATTCAAAATTTATTTTTTTGAAATAGCCGTTTATGATTTTGAAAAGTTTGATCTGGATCCGACCAATATATCATATAGCTGCCATACAAACGACCGATATGAAAACAAGTCTTTGTATGGAAAACTTTTTGTTTTCCAAGCTATTGCAACTGAATTCAAGATTTATTTATTTGACTTAGCCATACACGATTTGTGAAAGTTTGGCGTGGATCATACCACTATATGATATAGCTGCCATACAAACGACCGATATCAAAACAAGTCTTTGTATGGAAAACTTTTTGTTTTCCAAGCTATTGCAACTGAATTCAACATTTATTTATTTAACTTAGCCATACACGATTTGTGAAAGTTTGGCGCGGATCTGACCACTATATGATATAGCTGCCATACAAACGACCGATTAGAAAACAAGTCTTTGTATGGAAAACTTTTTTGTTTTCCAAGCTATTGCAACTGCATTCAAAATTTAGTTTTTTGACATAGCCGTACATAATTTTGAAAAGTTTGATCTGGATCGGACCACTATATCATATAGCTGCCATACAAACGACCGATATGAAAACAAGTCTTTGTATGGAAAACTTTTTTGTTTTCCAAGCTATTGCAACTGAATTCAACATTTATTTATTTGACTTAGCCATACACGATTTGTGAAAGTTTGGCGCGGATCAGACCACTATATGATATAGCTGCTATACAAACGACCGATTAGAATACAAGTCTTTGTATGGAAAACTTTTTGTTTTCCAAGCTATTGCAACTGAATTCAACATTTATTTATTTAACAAAGCCATACATGATTTTTAAAAGTTTGATTTGGATCGGACCACTATATCATATAGCTGCCATACAAACGACCGATATGAAAACAAGTCTTTGTATGGGAAATTTTTTTGTTTTCCAAGCTATTGCAACTGAATTCAACATTTATTTATTTGACTTAGCCATACACGATTTGTGAAAGTTTGGCGTGGATCAGACCACTATATGATATAGCTGCCAAACAAACGACCGATTAGAAAACAAGTCTTTGTATGGAAAACTTTTTGTTTTCCAAGCTATTGCAACTGAATTCAACATTTATTTATTTAACTTAGCCATACACGATTTGTAAAAGTTTGGCGCGGATCAGACCACTATATGATATAGCTGCTATACAAACGACCGATTAGAATACAAGTCTTTGTATGGAAAACTTTTGTTTTCCAAGCTATTGCAACTGAATTCAACATTTATTTATTTAACAAAGCGATACATGATTTTTAAAAGTTTGATTTGGATCGGACCACTATATCATATAGCTGCCATACAAACGACCGATATGAAAACAAGTCTTTGTATGGGAAATTTTTTGTTTTCCAAGCTATTGCAACTGAATTCAACATTTATTTATTTGACTTAGCCATACACGATTTGTGAAAGTTTGGCGCGGATCAGACCACTATATGATATAGCTGCCATACAAACGACCGATTAGAAAACAAGTCTTTGTATGGAAAACTTTTTTGTTTTCCAAGCTATTGCAACTGCATTCAAAATTTATTTTTTTGAAATAGCCGTACATAATTTTGAAAAGTTTGATCTGGATCGGACCACTATATCATATAGCTGCCATACAAACGACCGATATGAAAACAAGTCTTTGTATGGAAAACTTTTTTGTTTTCCAAGCTATTGCAACTGAATTCAACATTTATTTATTTGACTTAGCCATACACGATTTGTGAAAGTTTGGCGCGGATCAGACCACTATATGATATAGCTGCCATACAAACGACCGATTAGAAAACAAGTCTTTGTATGGAAAACTTTTTTGTTTTCCAAGCTATTGCAACTGAATTCAACGTTTATTTATTTGACTTAGCCATACACGATTTGTGAAAGTTTGGCGCGGATCAGACCACTATATGATATAGCTGCCATACAAACGACCGATTAGAAAACAAGTCTTTGTATGGAAAACTTTTTTGTTTTCCAAGCTATTGCAACTGCATTCAAAATTTATTTTTTTGAAATAGCCGTACATAATTTTGAAAAGTTTGATCTGGATCGGACCACTATATCATATAGCTGCCATACAAACGACCGATATGAAAACAAGTCTTTGTATGGAAAACTTTTTTGTTTTCCAAGCTATTGCAACTGAATTCAACATTTATTTATTTGACTTAGCCATACACGATTTGTGAAAGTTTGGCGCGGATCAGACCACTATATGATATAGCTGCCATACAAACGACCGATTAGAAAACAAGTCTTTGTATGGAAAACTTTTTTGTTTTCCAAACTATTGCAACTGAATTCAACATTTATTTATTTAACAAAGCCATACACGATTTGTGAAAGTTTGGCGCGGATCATACCACTATATGATATAGCTGCCATACAAACGACCGATATGAAAACAAGTCTTTGTATGGAAAACTTTTTGTTTTCCAAGCTATTGCAACTGAATTCAACATTTATTTATTTGACTTAGCCATACACGATTTGTGAAAGTTTGGCGTGGATCAGACCACTATATGATATAGCTGCCAAACAAACGACCGATTAGAAAACAAGTCTTTGTATGGAAAACTTTTGTTTTCCAAGCTATTGCAACTGAATTCAACATTTATTTATTTAACTTAGCCATACACGATTTGTAAAAGTTTGGCGCGGATCAGACCACTATATGATATAGCTGCTATACAAACGACCGATTAGAATACAAGTCTTTGTATGGAAAACTTTTTTGTTTTCCAAGCTATTGCAACTGAATTCAACATTTATTTATTTAACAAAGCCATACATGATTTTTAAAAGTTTGATTTGGATCGGACCACTATATCATATAGCTGCCATACAAACGACCGATATGAAAACAAGTCTTTGTATGGGAAATTTTTTTGTTTTCCAAGCTATTGCAACTGAATTTAACATTTATTTATTTGACTTAGCCATACACGATTTGTGAAAGTTTGGCGTGGATCATGCCACTATATGATATAGCTGCCATACAAACGACCGATATGAAAACAAGTCTTTGTATGGAAAACTTTTTTGTTTTCCAAGCTATTGCAACTGAATTTAACATTTATTTATTTGACTTAGCCATACACGATTTGTGAAAGTTTGGCGCGGATCAGACCACTATATGATATAGCTGCTATACGAACGACCGATTAGAATACAAGTCTTCGTATGGAAAACTTTTGTTTTCCAAGCTATTGCAACTGAATTCAACATTTATTTATTTAACAAAGCCGTACATAATTTTTAAAAGTTTGATTTGGATCGGACCACTATATCATATAGCTGCCATACAAACGACCGATATGAAAACAAGTCTTTGTATGGGAAATTTTTTTGTTTTCCAAGCTATTGCAACTGAATTCAACATTTATTTATTTGACTTAGCCATACACGATTTGTGAAAGTTTGGCGTGGATCATACCACTATATGATATAGCTGCCATACAAACGACCGATATGAAAACAAGTCTTTGTATGGAAAACTTTTTGTTTTCCAAGCTATTGCAACTGAATTCAACATTTATTTATTTAACTTAGCCATACACGATTTGTGAAAGTTTGGCGCGGATCAGACCACTATATGATATAGCTGCCATACAAACGACCGATTAGAAAACAAGTCTTTGTATGGAAAACTTTTTGTTTTCCAAGCTATTGCAACTGCATTCAAAATTTATTTTTTTGACATAGCCGTACACGATTTGTGAAAGTTTGGCGCGGATCAGACCACTATATGATATAGCTGCTATACAAACGACCGATTAGAATACAAGTCTTTGTATGGAAAACTTTTTGTTTTCCAAGCTATTGCAACTGAATTCAACATTTATTTATTTGACTTAGCCATACACGATTTGTGAAAGTTTGGCGCGGATCAGACCACTATATGATATAGCTGCTATACAAACGACCGATTAGAATTCAAGTCTTTGTATGGAAAACTTTTTTGTTTTCCAAGCTATTGCAACCGATATCAAAATTTATTCATTCAACAAAGCCATACATGATTTTTAAAAGTTTGATTTGGATCGGACCACTATATCATATAGCTGCCATACAAACGACCGATATGAAAACAAGTCTTTGTATGGGAAATTTTTTTGTTTTCCAAGCTATTGCAACTGAATTCAACATTTATTTATTTGACTTAGCCATACACGATTTGTGAAAGTTTGGCGTGGATCATACCACTATATGATATAGCTGCCATACAAACGACCGATATGAAAACAAGTCTTTGTATGGAAAACTTTTTTGTTTTCCAAGCTATTGCAACTGAATTCAACATTTATTTATTTAACTTAGCCATACACGATTTGTGAAAGTTTGGCGCGGATCAGACCACTATATGATATAGCTGCCATACAAACGACCGATTAGAAAACAAGTCTTTGTATGGAAACCTTTTTGTTTTCCAAGCTATTGCAACCAAATTCAACATTTATTTATTTGACTTAGCCATACACGATTTGTGAAAGTTTGGCGCGGATCAGACCACTATATGATATAGCTGCTATACAAACGACCGATTAGAATACAAGTCTTTGTATGGAAAACTTTTTGTTTTCCAAGCTATTGCAACTGAATTCAACATTTATTTATTTAACAAAGCCATACATGATTTTTAAAAGTTTGATTTGGATCGGACCACTATATCATATAGCTGCCATACAAACGACCGATATGAAAACAAGTCTTTGTATGGAAAACTTTTTGTTTTCCAAGCTATTGCAACTGAATTCAACATTTATTTATTTAACTTAGCCATACACGATTTGTGAAAGTTTGGCGCGGGTCAAACCACTATATGATATAGCTGCCATACAAACGACCGATTAGAAAACAAGTCTTTGTATGGAAACCTTTTTGTTTTCCAAGCTATTGCAACTGAATTCAACATTTATTTATTTGACTTAGCCATACACGATTTGTGAAAGTTTGGCGCGGATCAGACCACTATATGATATAGCTGCTATACAAACGACCGATTAGAATACAAGTCTTTGTATGGAAAACTTTTTTGTTTTCCAAGCTATTGCAACCGATATCAAAATTTATTCATTTAACAAAGCCATACATGATTTTTAAAAGTTTGATTTGGATCGGACCACTATATCATATAGCTGCCATACAAACGACCGATATGAAAACAAGTCTTTGTATGGGAAATTTTTTTGTTTTCCAAGCTATTGCAACTGAATTCCACAATTATTTATTTGACTTAGCCATACACGATTTGTGAAAGTTTGGCGTGGATCATACCACTATATGATATAGCTGCCATACAAACGACCGATATGAAAACAAGTCTTTGTATGGGAAATTTTTTGTTTTCCAAGCTATTGCAACTGAATTCAACATTTATTTATTTGACTTAGCCATACACGATTTGTGAAAGTTTGGCGTGGATCAGACCACTATATGATATAGCTGCCAAACAAACGACCGATTAGAAAACAAGTCTTTGTATGGAAAACTTTTGTGTTTTCCAAGCTATTGCAACCAAATTCAACATTTATTTATTTGAAATAGCCATACACGATTCAACATTTATTCCATTGACATAGCCATACATAATTTTTGAAAGTTTCATCCGGATCAGATCACTATATCATATAGCTGCCATACAAACGACCGATATGAAAACAAGTCTTTGTATGGGAAATTTTTTGTTTTCCAAGCTATTGCAACTGAATTCCACAATTATTTATTTGACTTAGCCATACACGATTTGTGAAAGTTTGGCGTGGATCATACCACTATATGATATAGCTGCCATACAAACGACCGATATGAAAACAAGTCTTTGTATGGGAAATTTTTTTGTTTTCCAAGCTATTGCAACTGAATTCAACATTTATTTATTTGACTTAGCCATACACGATTTGTGAAAGTTTGGCGTGGATCAGACCACTATATGATATAGCTGCCAAACAAACGACCGATTAGAAAACAAGTCTTTGTATGGAAAACTTTTGTGTTTTCCAAGCTATTGCAACCAAATTCAACATTTATTTATTTGAAATAGCCATACACGATTCAACATTTATTCCATTGACATAGCCATACATAATTTTTGAAAGTTTCATCCGGATCAGATCACTATATCATATAGCTGCCATACAAACGACCGATATGAAAACAAGTCTTTGTATGGGAAATTTTTTTGTTTTCCAAGCTATTGCAACTGAATTCCACAATTATTTATTTGACTTAGCCATACACGATTTGTGAAAGTTTGGCGTGGATCATACCACTATATGATATAGCTGCCATACAAACGACCGATATGAAAACAAGTCTTTGTATGGGAAATTTTTTTGTTTTCCAAGCTATTGCAACTGAATTCAACATTTATTTATTTGACTTAGCCATACACGATTTGTGAAAGTTTGGCGCGGATCAGACCACTATATGATATAGCTGCTATACAAACGACCGATTAGAATACAAGTCTTTGTATGGAAAACTTTTTTGTTTTCCAAGCTATTGCAACCGATATCAAAATTTATTTATTTAACAAAGCCATACATGATTTTGAAAAGTTTGATTTGGATCGGACCACTATATCATATAGCTGCCATACAAACGACCGATATGAAAACAAGTCTTTGTATGGGAAATTTTTTTGTTTTCCAAGCTATTGCAACTGAATTCAACAATTATTTATTTGACTTAGCCATACACGATTTGTGAAAGTTTGGCGTGGATCATACCACTATATGATATAGCTGCCATACAAACGACCGATATGAAAACAAGTCTTTGTATGGGAAATTTTTTTGTTTTCCAAGCTATTGCAACTGAATTCAACATTTATTTATTTGACTTAGCCATACACGATTTGTGAAAGTTTGGCGTGGATCAGACCACTATATGATATAGCTGCCAAACAAACGACCGATTAGAAAACAAGTCTTTGTATGGAAAACTTTTGTGTTTTCCAAGCTATTGCAACCAAATTCAACATTTATTTATTTGAAATAGCCATACACGATTCAACATTTATTCCATTGACATAGCCATACATAATTTTTGAAAGTTTCATCCGGATCAGATCACTATATCATATAGCTGCCATACAAACGACCGATATGAAAACAAGTCTTTGTATGGAGAACATTTTGGTTTTCCAAAGCTATTGCAACCGCATTCAAAATTTATTTATTTGACATAGCCGTACATGATTTTGAAAACTTTGATCTGGATCGGACCACTATATCATATAGCTGCCATACAAACGACCGATATGAAAACAAGTCTTTGTATGGAAAACTTTTTTGTTTTCCAAGCTATTGCAACTGAATTTAACATTTATTTATTTGACTTAACCATACATGATTTGTGAACGTTTGGCGCGGATCAGACCACTATATGATATAGCTGCCATACAAACGACCGATTAGAAAACAAGTCTTTGTATGGAAAACTTTTTTGTTTTCCAAGCTATTGCAACCGCATTCAAAATTTATTTTTTTGACATAGCCGTACATGATTTTGAAAAGTTTGATCTGGATCGGACCACTATATCATATAGCTGCCATACAAACGACCGATATGAAAACAAGTCTTTGTATGGAAAACTTTTTTGTTTTCCAAGCTATTGCAACTGAATTCAACATTTATTTATTTAACTTAGCTATTCACGATTTGTGAACGTTTGGCGCGGATCAGACCACTATATGATATAGCTGCCATACAAACGACCGATTAGAAAACAAGTCTTTGTATGGAAAACTTTTTTGTTTTCCAAGCTATTGCAACCGCATTCAAAATTTATTTTTTTGACATAGCCGTACATGATTTTGAAAAGTTTGATCTGGATCCGACCACTATATCATATAGCTGCCATACAAACGACCGATATGAAAACAAGTCTTTGTATGGAAAACTTTTTGTTTTCCAAGCTATTGCAACTGAATTCAACATTTATTTATTTAGCTTAGCTATACACGATTTGTGAAAGTTTGGCGCCGATCAGACCACTATATGATATAGCTGCCATACAAACGACCGATTAGAAAACAAGTCTTTGTATGGAAAACTTTTTTGTTTTCCAAGCTATTGCAACCGCATTCAAAATTTATTTTTTTGACATAGCCGTACATGATTTTGAAAAGTTTGATCTGGATCCGACCACTATATCATATAGCTGCCATACAAACGACCGATATGAAAACAAGTCTTTGTATGGAAAACTTTTTTGTTTTCCAAGCTATTGCAACTGAATTCAACATTTATTTAATTAACTTAGCTATACACGATTTGTGAAAGTTTGGCGCCGATCAAACCACTATATGATATAGCTGCCATACAAACGACCGATTAGAAAACAAGTCTTTGTATGGAAAACTTTTTGTTTTCCAAGCTATTGCAACCGAATTCAAATATTATTTATTTGACGTAACCATACATAATTTGTGAACGTTTGGCGCGGATCAGACCACTATATGATATAGCTGCCATACAAACGACCGATTAGAAAACAAGTCTTTGTATGGAAAACTTTTTTGTTTTCCAAGCTATTGCAACCGCATTCAAAATTTGTTTTTTGACTTAGCCGTACATGATTTTGAAAAGTTTGATCTGGATCCGACCACTATATCATATAGCTGCCATACAAACGACCGATATGAAAACAAGTCTTTGTATGGAAAACTTTTTGTTTTCCAAGCTATTGCAACTGAATTCAACATTTATTTATTTAACTTAGCCATACACGATTTGTGAAAGTTTGGCGCGGATCAGACCACTATATTATATAGCTGCCATACAAACGACCGATTAGAAAACAAGTCTTTGTATGGAAAACTTTTTTGTTTTCCAAGCTATTGCAACCGCATTCAAAATTTATTGTTTTGACATAGCCGTACATAATTTTGAAAAGTTTGATCTGGATCGGACCACTATATCATATAGCTGCCATACAAACGACCGATATGAAAACAAGTCTTTGTATGGAAAACTTTTTTGTTTTCCAAGCTATTGCAACTGAATTCAACATTTATTTATTTGACTTAGCCATACACGATTTGTGAAAGGTTGGCGTGGATCATACCACTATATGATATAGCTGCCATACAAACGACCGATATGAAAACAAGTCTTTGTATGGAAAACTTTTTGTTTTCCAAGCTATTGCAACTGAATTCAACATTTATTTATTTAACTTAGCCATACACGATTTGTGAAAGTTTGGCGCGGATCAGACCACTATATGATATAGCTGCCATACAAACGACCGATTTGAAAACAAGTCTTTGTATGGAAAATTTTTTGTTTTCCAAGCTATTGCAACTGAATTCAACATTTATTTATTTGACTTAGCCATACACGATTTGTGAAAGTTTGGCGCGGATCGGACCACTATATCATATAGCTGCTATACAAACGACCGATTTGAAAACAAGTCTTTGTGTGGAAAACTTTTTTGTTTTCCAACCTATTGCAACCGAGATCAAAATTTATTTATTTAACATAGCCATACATGATTTTTGAAAGTTTGATCTGGATCGCAGCACTATATCATATAGCTGCTATACAAACGACCGATATGAAAACAAGTCTTTGTATGGGAAATTTTTTTGTTTTCCAAGCTATTGCAACTGAATTCAACAATTATTTATTTGACTTTGCCATACACGATTTGTGAAAGTTTGGCGCGGATCAGACCACTATATGATATAGCTGCCATACAAACGACCTATTAGAAAACAAGTCTTTGTATGGAAAACTTTTTTGTTTTCCAAGCTATTGCAACCGCATTCAAAATTTATTTTTTTGACATAGCCGTACATGATTTTTAAAAGTTTGATCTGGATCCGACCACTATATCATATAGCTGCCATACAAACGACCGATATGAAAACAAGTCTTTGTATGGAAAACTTTTTTGTTTTCCAAGCTATTGCAACTGAATTCAACATTTATTTATTTGACTTAGCCATACACGATTTGTGAAAGGTTGGCGTGGATCATACCACTATATGATATAGCTGCCATACAAACGACCGATATGAAAACAAGTCTTTGTATGGAAAACTTTTTGTTTTCCAAGCTATTGCAACTGAATTCAACATTTATTTATTTAACTTAGCCATACACGATTTGTGAAAGTTTGGCGCGGATCAGACCACTATATGATATAGCTGCCATACAAACGACCGATTAGAAAACAAGTCTTTGTATGGAAAATTTTTTGTTTTCCAAGCTATTGCAACTGAATTCAACATTTATTTATTTGACTTAGCCATACATGATTTTTAAAAGTTTGATTTGGATCGGACCACTATATCATATAGCTGCCATACAAACGACCGATATGAAAACAAGTCTTTGTATGGGAAATTTTTTTGTTTTCCAAGCTATTGCAACTGAATTCAACAATTATTTATTTGACTTAGCCATACACGATTTGTGAAAGTTTGGCGCGGATCAGACCACTATATGATATAGCTGCCATACAAACGACCGATTTGAAAACAAGTCTTTGTATGGAAAACTTTTTTGTTTTCCAAGCTATTGCAACCGCATTCAAAATTTATTTTTTTGACATAGCCGTACATGATTTTGAAAAGTTTGATCTGGATCGGACCACTATATCATATAGCTGCCATACAAACGACCGATATGAAAACAAGTCTTTGTATGGAAAACTTTTTTGTTTTCCAAGCTATTGCAACTGAATTCAACATTTATTTATTTAACTTAGCTATACACGATTTGTGAACGTTTGGCGCGGATCAGACCACTAAATGATATAGCTGCCATACAAACGACCGATATGAAAACAAGTCTTTGTATGGGAAATTTTTTTGTTTTCCAAGCTATTGCAACTGAATTCAACAATTATTTATTTGACTTAGCCATACACGATTTGTGAAAGTTTGGCGCGGATCAGACCACTATATGATATAGCTGCTATACAAACGACCGATTAGAATACAAGTCTTTGTATGGAAAACTTTTTTGTTTTCCAAGCTATTGCAACCGATATCAAAATTTATTTATTTAACAAAGCCATACATGATTTTTAAAAGTTTGATTTGGATCGGACCACTATATCATATAGCTGCCATACAAACGACCGATATGAAAACAAGTCTTTGTATGGGAAATTTTTTTGTTTTCCAAGCTATTGCAACTGAATTCAACAATTATTTATTTGACTTAGCCATACACGATTTGTGAAAGTTTGGCGCGGATCAGACCACTATATGATATAGCTGCCATACAAACGACCTATTAGAAAACAAGTCTTTGTATGGAAAACTTTTTTGTTTTCCAAGCTATTGCAACCGCATTCAAAATTTATTTTTTTGACATAGCCGTACATGATTTTGAAAAGTTTGATCTGGATCGGACCACTATATCATATAGCTGCCATACAAACGACCGATATGAAAACAAGTCTTTGTATGGAAAACTTTTTTGTTTTCCAAGCTATTGCAACTGAATTCAACATTTATTTATTTGACTTAGCCATACACGATTTGTGAAAGGTTGGCGTGGATCATACCACTATATGATATAGCTGCCATACAAACGACCGATATGAAAACAAGTCTTTGTATGGAAAACTTTTTGTTTTCCAAGCTATTGCAACTGAATTCAACATTTATTTATTTAACTTAGCCATACACGATTTGTGAAAGTTTGGCGCGGATCAGACCACTATATGATATAGCTGCCATACAAACGACCGATTTGAAAACAAGTCTTTGTATGGAAAATTTTTTTGTTTTCCAAGCTATGGCAACTGAATTCAACATTTATTTATTTGACTTAGCCATACATGATTTTTAAAAGTTTGATCCGGATCGGACCACTATATCATATAGCTGCCATACAAACGACCGATATGAAAACAAGTCTTTGTATGGGAAATTTTTTTGTTTTCCAAGCTATTGCAACTGAATTCAACAATTATTTATTTGACTTAGCCATACACGATTTGTGAAAGTTTGGCGCGGATCGGACCACTATATGATATAGCTGCCATACAAACGACCGATTAGAAAACAAGTCTTTGTATGGAAAACTTTTTTGTTTTCCAAGCTATTGCAACCGCATTCAAAATTTATTTTTTTGACATAGCCGTACATGATTTTTAAAAGTTTGATCTGGATCGGACCACTATATCATATAGCTGCCATACAAACGACCGATATGAAAACAAGTCTTTGTATGGAAAACTTTTTTGTTTTCCAAGCTATTGCAACTGAATTCAACATTTATTTATTTAACTTAGCTATACACGATTTGTAAAAGTTTGGCGCGGATCAGACCACTAAATGATATAGCTGCCATACAAACGACCGATTTGAAAACAAGTCTTTGTATGGAAAACTTTTTTGTTTTCCAAGCTATTGCAACCGCATTCAAAATTTATTTTTTTGACATAGCCGTACATGATTTTGAAAAGTTTGATCTGGATCCGACCACTATATCATATAGCTGCCATACAAACGACCGATATGAAAACAAGTCTTTGTATGGAAAACTTTTTTGTTTTCCAAGCTATTGCAACTGAATTCAACATTTATTTATTTAACTTAGCTATACACGATTTGTGAAAGTTTGGCGGCGATCAGACCACTATATGATATAGCTGCCATACAAACGACCGATTAGAAAACAAGTCTTTGTATGGAAAACTTTTTTGTTTTCCAAGCTATTGCAACCGCATTCAAAATTTATTTTTTTGACATAGCCGTACATGATTTTGAAAAGTTTGATCTGGATCCGACCACTATATCATATAGCTGCCATACAAACGACCGATATGAAAACAAGTCTTTGTATGGAAAACTTTTTTGTTTTCCAAGATATTGCAACTGAATTCAACATTTATTTAATTAATATAGCTATACACGATTTGTGAAAGTTTGGCGCCGATCAGACCACTATATGATATAGCTGCCATACAAACGACCGATTAGAAAACAAGTCTTTGTATGGAAAACTTTTTTGTTTTCCAAGCTATTGCAACCGAATTCAAATATTATTTATTTGACGTAACCATACATTATTTGTGAACGTTTGGCGCGGATCAGACCACTATATGATATAGCTGCCATACAAACGACCGATATGAAAACAAGTCTTTGTATGGAAAACTTTTTTGTTTTCCAAGCTATTGCAACCGATATCAAAATTTATTTATTTAACAAAGCCATACATGATTTTTAAAAGTTTGATCTGGATCGGACCACTATATCATATAGCTGCCATACAAACGACCGATATGAAAACAAGTCTTTGTATGGGAAATTTTTTTGTTTTCCAAGCTATTGCAACTGAATTCAACATTTATTTATTTAACTTAGTTATACACGATTTGTGAAAGTTTGGCGCCGATCGGACCACTATATCATATAGCTGCCATACAAACGACCGATTTGAAAACAAGTCTTTGTATGGAAAACTTTTTTGTTTTCCAAGCTATTGCAACCGCATTCAAAATTTATTTTTTTGACATAGCCGTACATGATTTTGAAAAGTTTGATCTGGATCCGACCACTATATCATATAGCTGCCATACAAACGACCGATATGAAAACAAGTCTTTGTATGGAAAACTTTTTTGTTTTCCAAGCTATTGCAACTGAATTCAACATTTATTTAATTAATTTAGCTATACACGATTTGTGAAAGTTTGGCGCCGATCGGACCACTATATCATATAGCTGCCATACAAACGACCGATTAGAAAACAAGTCTTTGTATGGAAAACTTTTTGTTTTCCAAGCTATTGCAACCGAATTCAAATATTATTTATTTGACATAGCCATACACAATTTGTGAACGTTTGGCGCGGATCGGACCACTATATCATATAGCTGCCATACAAACGACCGATTAGAAAACAAGTCTTTGTATGGAAAACTTTTTTGTTTTCCAAGCTATTGCAACCGAATTCAAAATTTATTTATTTGACTTAGCCGTACATGATTTTGAAAAGTTCGATCTGGATCGGACCACTATATCATATAGCTGCCATACAAACGACCGATATGAAAACAAGTCTTTGTATGGAAAACTTTTTTGTTTTCCAAGCTATTGCAACTGAATTCAACATTTATTTATTTGACTTAGCCATACACGATTTGTGAAAGGTTGGCGTGGATTATACCACTATATGATATAGCTGCCATACAAACGACCGATATGAAAACAAGTCTTTGTATGGAAAACTTTTTGTTTTCCAAGCTATTGCAACTGAATTCAACATTTATTTATTTAACTTAGCCATACACGATTTGTGAAAGTTTGGCGCGGATCGGACCACTATATTATATAGCTGCCATACAAACGACCGATTTGAAAACAAGTCTTTGTATGGAAAACTTTTTTTGTTTTCCAAGCTATTGCAACCGCATTCAAAATTTATTGTTTTGACATAGCCGTACATAATTTTGAAAAGTTTGGTCTGGATCGGACCACTATATCATATAGCTGCCATACAAACGACCGATATGAAAACAAGTCTTTGTATGGAAAACTTTTTTGTTTTCCAAGCTATTGCAACTGAATTCAACATTTATTTATTTGACTTAGCCATACACGATTTGTGAAAGGTTGGCGTGGATCGGACCACTATATCATATAGCTGCCATACAAACGACCGATATGAAAACAAGTCTTTGTATGGAAAACTTTTTGTTTTCCAAGCTATTGCAACTGAATTCAACATTTATTTATTTAACTTAGCCATACACGATTTGTAAAAGTTTGGCGCGGATCAGACCACTATATGATATAGCTGCCATACAAACGACCGATTAGAAAACAAGTCTTTGTATGGAAAATTTTTTTGTTTTCCAAGCTATTGCAACTGAATTCAACATTTATTTATTTGACTTAGCCATACACGATTTGTGAAAGTTTGGCGCGGATCAGACCACTATATGATATAGCTGCTATACAAACGACCGATTAGAAAACAAGTCTTTGTATGGAAAACTTTTTTGTTTTCCAAGCTATTGCAACCGCATTCAAAATTTGTTTTTTTGACTTAGCCGTACATGATTTTGAAAAGTTCGATCTGGATCGGACCACTATATCATATAGCTGCCATACAAACGACCGATATGAAAACAAGTCTTTGTATGGAAAACTTTTTTGTTTTCCAAGCTATTGCAACCGATATCAAAATTTATTTATTTAACAAAGCCATACATGATTTTTAAAAGTTTGATTTGGATCGGACCACTATATCATATAGCTGCCATACAAACGACCGATATGAAAACAAGTCTTTGTATGGGAAATTTTTTTGTTTTCCAAGCTATTGCAACTCAATTCAACAATTATTTTTTTGACTTTGCCATACACGATTTGTGAAAGTTTGGCGCGGATCAGACCACTATATGATATAGCTGCCATACAAACGACCGATTAGAAAACAAGTCTTTGTATGGAAAACTTTTTTGTTTTCCAAGCTATTGCAACCGCATTCAAAATTTGTTTTTTTGACTTAGCCGTACATGATTTTGAAAAGTTCGATCTGGATCCGACCACTATATCATATAGCTGCCATACAAACGACCGATATGAAAACAAGTCTTTGTATGGAAAACTTTTTTGTTTTCCAAGCTATTGCAACTGAATTCAACATTTATTTATTTAACTTAGCTATACACGATTTGTGAAAGTTTGGCGCCGATCAGACCACTATATGATATAGCTGCCATACAAACGACCGATTAGAAAACAAGTCTTTGTATGGAAAACTTTTTGTTTTCCAAGCTATTGCAACCGAATTCAAATATTATTTATTTGACGTAACCATACATAATTTGTGAACGTTTGGCGCGGATCAGACCACTATATGATATAGCTGCCATACAAACGACCGATTAGAAAACAAGTCTTTGTATGGAAAATTTTTGTTTTCCAAGCTATTGCAACTGAATTCAACATTTATTTATTTGACTTAGCCATACACGATTTGTGAAAGTTTGGCGCGGATCAGACCACTATATGATATAGCTGCTATACAAACGACCGATTAGAAAACAAGTCTTTGTATGGAAAACTTTTTTGTTTTCCAAGCTATTGCAACCGCATTCAAAATTTGTTTTTTTGACTTAGCCGTACATGATTTTGAAAAGTTCGATCTGGATCCGACCACTATATCATATAGCTGCCATACAAACGACCGATATGAAAACAAGTCTTTGTATGGAAAACTTTTTTGTTTTCCAAGCTATTGCAACTGAATTCAACATTTATTTATTTGACTTAGCCATACACGATTTGTGAAAGGTTGGCGTGGATCATACCACTATATGATATAGCTGCCATACAAACGACCGATATGAAAACAAGTCTTTGTATGGAAAACTTTTTGTTTTCCAAGCTATTGCAACTGAATTCAACATTTATTTATTTAACTTAGCCATACACGATTTGTGAAAGTTTGGCGCGGATCAGACCACTATATGATATAGCTGCCATACAAACGACCGATTAGAAAACAAGTCTTTGTATGGAAAATTTTTTGTTTTCCAAGCTATTGCAACTGAATTCAACATTTATTTATTTGACTTAGCCATACACGATTTGTGAAAGTTTGGCGCGGATCAGACCACTATATGATATAGCTGCTATACAAACGACCGATTAGAAAACAAGTCTTTGTATGGAAAACTTTTTTGTTTTCCAAGCTATTGCAACCGCATTCAAAATTTGTTTTTTTGACTTAGCCGTACATGATTTTGAAAAGTTCGATCTGGATCCGACCACTATATCATATAGCTGCCATACAAACGACCGATATGAAAACAAGTCTTTGTATGGAAAACTTTTTTGTTTTCCAAGCTATTGCAACCGATATCAAAATTTATTTATTTAACAAAGCCATACATGATTTTTAAAAGTTTGATTTGGATCGGACCACTATATCATATAGCTGCCATACAAACGACCGATATGAAAACAAGTCTTTGTATGGGAAATTTTTTGTTTTTCCAAGCTATTGCAACTGAATTCAACAATTATTTATTTGACTTTGCCATACACGATTTGTGAAAGTTTGGCGCGGATCAGACCACTATATGATATAGCTGCCATACAAACGACCGATTTGAAAACAAGTCTTTGTATGGAAAACTTTTTTGTTTTCCAAGCTATTGCAACCGCATTCAAAATTTGTTTTTTTGACTTAGCCGTACATGATTTTGAAAAGTTTGATCTGGATCCGACCACTATATCATATAGCTGCCATACAAACGACCGATATGAAAACAAGTCTTTGTATGGAAAACTTTTTTGTTTTCCAAGCTATTGCAACTGAATTCAACATTTATTTATTTAACTTAGCTATACACGATTTGTGAAAGTTTGGCGCCGATCAGACCACTATATGATATAGCTGCCATACAAACGACCGATTAGAAAACAAGTCTTTGTATGGAAAACTTTTTTGTTTTCCAAGCTATTGCAACCGCATTCAAAATTTATTTTTTTGACATAGCCGTACATGATTTTGAAAAGTTTGATCTGGATCCGACCACTATATCATATAGCTGCCATACAAACGACCGATATGAAAACAAGTCTTTGTATGGAAAACTTTTTTGTTTTCCAAGCTATTGCAACTGAATTCAACATTTATTTAATTAACTTAGCTATACACGATTTGTGAAAGTTTGGCGCCGATCAGACCACTATATGATATAGCTGCCATACAAACGACCGATTAGAAAACAAGTCTTTGTATGGAAAACTTTTTGTTTTCCAAGCTATTGCAACCGAATTCAAATATTATTTATTTGACGTAACCATACATAATTTGTGAACGTTTGGCGCGGATCAGACCACTATATGATATAGCTGCCATACAAACGACCGATTAGAAAACAAGTCTTTGTATGGAAAACTTTTTGTTTTCCAAGCTATTGCAACTGAATTCAACATTTATTTATTTGACTTAGCCATACACGATTTGTGAAAGTTTGGCGCGGATCAGACCACTATATGATATAGCTGCTATACAAACGACCGATTAGAAAACAAGTCTTTGTATGGAAAACTTTTTTGTTTTCCAAGCTATTGCAACCGCATTCAAAATTTGTTTTTTTGACTTAGCCGTACATGATTTTGAAAAGTTCGATCTGGATCCGACCACTATATCATATAGCTGCCATACAAACGACCGATATGAAAACAAGTCTTTGTATGGAAAACTTTTTTGTTTTCCAAGCTATTGCAACCGATATCAAAATTTATTTATTTAACAAAGCCATACATGATTTTTAAAAGTTTGGTTTGGATCGGACCACTATATCATATAGCTGCCATACAAACGACCGATATGAAAACAAGTCTTTGTATGGGAAATTTTTTTGTTTTCAAGCTATTGCAACTGAATTCAACAATTATTTATTTGACTTTGCCATACACGATTTGTAAAAGTTTGGCGCGGATCAGACCACTATATGATATAGCTGCCATACAAACGACCGATTAGAAAACAAGTCTTTGTATGGAAAACTTTTTTGTTTTCCAAGCTATTGCAACCGCATTCAAAATTTGTTTTTTGACTTTGCCGTACATGATTTTGAAAAGTTTGATCTGGATCCGACCACTATATCATATAGCTGCCATACAAACGACCGATATGAAAACAAGTCTTTGTATGGAAAACTTTTTTATTTTCCAAGCTCTTGTAACTGAATTCAACATTTATTTATTTAACATAGCTATACACGATTTGTGAAAGTTTGGCGCCGATCAGACCACTATATGATATAGCTGCCATACAAACGACCGATTAGAAAACAAGTCTTTGTATGGAAAACTTTTTTGTTTTCCAAGCTATTGCAACCGCATTCAAAATTTATTTTTTTGACATAGCCGTACATGATTTTGAAAAGTTTGATCTGGATCGGACCACTATATCATATAGCTGCCATACAAACGACCGATATGAAAACAAGTCTTTGTATGGAAAACTTTTTGTTTTCCAAGCTATTGCAACTGAATTCAACATTTATTTAATTAACTTAGCTATACACGATTTGTGAAAGTTTGGCGCCGATCAGACCACTATATCATATAGCTGCTATACAAACGACCGATTAGAAAACAAGTCTTTGTATGGAAAACTTTTTGTTTTCCAAGCTATTGCAACCGAATTCAAATATTATTTATTTGACGTAACCATACATAATTTGTGAACGTTTGGCGCGGATCAGACCACTATATGATATAGCTGCCATACAAACGACCGATTTGAAAACAAGTCTTTGTATGGAAAACTTTTTTGTTTTCCAAGCTATTGCAACCGCATTCAAAATTTGTTTTTTTGACTTAGCCGTACATGATTTTGAAAAGTTTGATCTGGATCCGACCACTATATCATATAGCTGCCATACAAACGACCGATATGAAAACAAGTCTTTGTATGGAAAACTTTTTTGTTTTCCAAGCTATTGCAACTGAATTCAACATTTATTTATTTGACTTAGCCATACACGATTTGTGAAAGGTTGGCGTGGATCGGACCACTATATGATATAGCTGCCATACAAACGACCGATATGAAAACAAGTCTTTGTATGGAAAACTTTTTGTTTTCCAAGCTATTGCAACTGAATTCAACATTTATTTATTTGACTTAGCCATACACGATTTGTGAAAGTTTGGCGCGGATCAGACCACTATATGATATAGCTGCCATACAAACGACCGATTAGAAAACAAGTCTTTGTATGGAAAACTTTTTTGTTTTCCAAGCTATTGCAACCACATTCAAAATTTGTTTTTTTGACTTAGCCGTACATGATTTTGAAAAGTTTGGTCTGGATCCGACCACTACATCATATAGCTGCCATACAAACGACCGATATGAAAACAAGTCTTTGTATGGAAAACTTTTTGTTTTCCAAGCTATTGCAACTGAATTCAACATTTATTTATTTGACTTAGCCATACACGATTTGTGAAAGGTTGACGTGGATTATACCACTATATGATATAGCTGCCATACAAACGACCGATATGAAAACAAGTCTTTGTATGGAAAACTTTTTTGTTTTCCAAGCTATTGCAACTGAATTCAACATTTATTTATTTAACTTAGCCATACACGATTTGTGAAAGTTTGGCGCGGATCGGACCACTATATTATATAGCTGCCATACAAACGACCGATTAGAAAACAAGTCTTTGTATGGAAAACTTTTTTTGTTTTCCAAGCTATTGCAACCGCATTCAAAATTTATTGTTTTGACATAGCCGTACATAATTTTGAAAAGTTTGATATGGATCGGACCACTATATCATATAGCTGCCATACAAACGACCGATATGAAAACAAGTCTTTGTATGGAAAACTTTTTTGTTTTCCAAGCTATTGCAACTGAATTCAACATTTATTTATTTGACTTAGCCATACACGATTTGTGAAAGGTTGGCGTGGATCATACCACTATATGATATAGCTGCCATACAAACGACCGATATGAAAACAAGTCTTTGTATGGAAAACTTTTTGTTTTCCAAGCTATTGCAACTGAATTCAACATTTATTTATTTAACTTAGCCATACACGATTTGTGAAAGTTTGGCGCGGATCAGACCACTATATGATATAGCTGCCATACAAACGACCGATTAGAAAACAAGTCTTTGTATGGAAAACTTTTTGTTTTTCCAAGCTATTGCAACTGAATTCAACATTTATTTATTTGACTTAGCCATACACGATTTGTGAAAGTTTGGCGCGGATCAGACCACTATATGATATAGCTGCTATACAAACGACCGATTAGAATACAAGTCTTTGTATGGAAAACTTTTGTTTTCCAAGCTATTGCAACCGATATCAAAATTTATTTATTCAACAAAGCCATACATGATTTTTAAAAGTTTGATTTGGATCGGACCACTATATCATATAGCTGCCATACAAACGACCGATATGAAAACAAGTCTTTGTATGGGGAAATTTTTTGTTTTCCAAGCTATTGCAACTGAATTCAACAATTATTTATTTGACTTAGCCATACACGATTTGTGAAAGTTTGGCGCCGATCAGACCACTATATGATATAGCTGCCATACAAACGACCGATTAGAAAACAAGTCTTTGTATGGAAAACTTTTTTGTTTTCCAAGCTATTGCAACCGCATTCAAAATTTATTTTTTTGACATAGCCGTACATAATTTTGAAAAGTTTAGTCTGGATCGGACCACTATATCATATAGCTGCCATACAAACGACCGATATGAAAACAAGTCTTTGTATGGAAAACTTTTTGTTTTCCAAGCTATTGCAACTGAATTCAACATTTATTTATTTAACTTAGCTATACACGATTTGTGAACGTTTGGCGCGGATCAGACCACTATATGATATAGCTGCCATACAAACGACCGATTAGAAAACAAGTCTGTATGGAAAACTTTTTTGTTTTCCAAGCTATTGCAACCGCATTCAAAATTTATTTTTTGACATAGCCGTACATGATTTTGAAAACTTTGATCTGGATCCGACCACTATATCATATAGCTGCCATACAAACGACCGATATGAAAACAAGTCTTTGTATGGAAAACTTTTTTGTTTTCCAAGCTATTGCAACTGAATTCAACATTTATTTAATTAACTTAGCTATACACGATTTGTGAAAGGTTGGCGTGGATCATACCACTATATGATATAGCTGCCATACAAACGACCGATATGAAAACAAGTCTTTGTATGGAAAACTTTTTTGTTTTCCAAGCTATTGCAACCGAATTCAAATATTATTTATTTGACGTAACCATACATAATTTGTGAACGTTTGGCGCGGATGAGACCACTATATGATATAGCTGCCATACAAACGACCGATATGAAAACAAGTCTTTGTATGGAAAACTTTTTTGTTTTCAAGCTATTGCAACTGAATTCAACATTTATTTAATTAACTTAGCTATACACGATTTGTGAAAGGTTGGCGTGGATCATACCACTATATGATATAGCTGCCATACAAACGACCGATTAGAAAACAAGTCTTTGTATGGAAAACTTTTTGTTTTCCAAGCTATTGCAACCGAATTCAAATATTATTTATTTGACGTAACCATACATAATTTTGAACGTTTGGCGCGGATCAGACCACTATATGATATAGCTGCCATACAAACGACCGATTAGAAAACAAGTCTTTGTATGGAAAACTTTTTTGTTTTCCAAGCTATTGCAACCGCATTTAAAATTTGTTTTTTTGACTTAGCCGTACATGATTTTGAAAAGTTTGATCTGGATCCGACCACTATATCATATAGCTGCCATACAAACGACCGATATGAAAACAAGTCTTTGTATGGAAAACTTTTTGTTTTCCAAGCTATTGCAACTGAATTCAACATTTATTTATTTGACTTAGCCATACACGATTTGTGAAAGGTTGGCGTGGATCATACCACTATATGATATAGCTGCCATACAAACGACCGATATGAAAACAAGTCTTTGTATGGAAAACTTTTTGTTTTCCAAGCTATTGCAACTGAATTCAACATTTATTTATTTAATTTAGCCATACACGATTTGTGAAAGTTTGGCGCGGATCAGACCACTATATGATATAGCTGCCATACAAAAGACCGATTAGAAAACAAGTCTTTGTATGGAAAACTTTTTGTTTTCCAAGCTATTGCAACTGAATTCAACATTTATTTATTTGACTTAGCCATACACGATTTGTGAAAGTTTGGCGCGGATCGGACCACTATATGATATAGCTGCTATACAAACGACCGATTAGAATACAAGTCTTTGTATTGAAAACTTTTTTGTTTTCCAAGCTATTGCAACCGATATCAAAATTTATTTATTTAACAAAGCCATACATGATTTTTAAAAGTTTGATTTGGATCGGACCACTATATCATATAGCAGCCATACAAACGACCGATATGAAAACAAGTCTTTGTATGGGAAATTTTTTGTTTTCCAAGCTATTGCAACTGAATTCAACAATTATTTATTTGACTTAGCCATACACGATTTGTGAAAGTTTGGCGTGGATCATACCACTATATGATATAGCTGCCATACAAACGACCGATATGAAAACAAGTCTTTGTATGGGAAATTTTTTTGTTTTTCCAAGCTATTGCAACTGAATTCAACATTTATTTATTTGACTTAGCCATACACGATTTGTGAAAGGTTGGCGTGGATCATACCACTATATGATATAGCTGCCATACAAACGACCGATATGAAAACAAGTCTTTGTATGGAAAACTTTTTGTTTTCCAAGTTATTGCAACTGAATTTAACATTTATTTATTTAACTTAGCCATACACGATTTGTGAAAGTTTGGCGCGGATCAGACCACTATATGATATAGCTGCCATACAAACGACCGATTAGAAAACAAGTCTTTGTATGGAAAACTTTTTGTTTTCCAAGCTATTGCAACTGAATTCAACATTTATTTATTTGACTTAGCCATACACGATTTGTGAAAGTTTGGCGCGGATCAGACCACTATATGATATAGCTGCTATACAAACGACCGATTAGAATACAAGTCTTTGTATGGAAAACTTTTTGTTTTCCAAGCTATTGCAACCGATATCAAAATTTATTTATTTAACAAAGCCATACATGATTTTTAAAGTTTGATCTGGATCCGACCACTATATCATATAGCTGCCATACAAACGACCGATATGAAAACAAGTCTTTGTATGGAAAATTTTTTTGTTTTCCAAGCTATTGCAACTGAATTCAACATTTATTTATTTAACTTAGCTATACCCGATTTGTGAAAGTTTGGCGCCGATCAGACCACTATATGATATAGCTGCCATACAAACGACCGATTAGAAAACAAGTCTTTGTATGGAAAACTTTTGTTTTTCCAAGCTATTGCAACCGCATTCAAAATTTATTGTTTCGACATAGCCGTACATAATTTTGAAAAGTTTGATCTGGATCCGACCACTATATCATATAGCTGCCATACAAACGACCGATATGAAAACAAGTCTTTGTATGGAAAACTTTTGTTTTCCAAGCTATTGCAACTGAATTCAACATTTATTTATTTGACTTAGCCAGACACGATTTGTGAAAGGTTGGCGTGGATCATACCACTATATGATATAGCTGCCATACAAACGACCGATATGAAAACAAGTCTTTGTATGGAAAACTTTTTGTTTTCCAAGCTATTGCAACTGAATTCAACATTTATTTATTTAACTTAGCCATACACGATTTGTGAACGTTTGGCGCGGATCAGACCACTATATTATATAGCTGCCATACAAACGACCGATTAGAAAACAAGTCTTTGTATGGAAAACTTTTTTGTTTTCCAAGCTATTGCAACCGCATTCAAAATTTATTGTTTTGACATAGCCGTACATAATTTTGAAAAGTTTGATCTGGATCGGACCACTATATCATATAGCTGCCATACAAACGACCGATATGAAAACAAGTCTTTGTATGGAAAACTTTTGTTTTCCAAGCTATTGCAACTGAATTCAACATTTACTTATTTGACTTAGCCATACACGATTTGTGAAAGGTTGGCGTGGATCATACCACTATATGATATAGCTGCCATACAAACGACCGATATGAAAACAAGTCTTTGTATGGAAAACTTTTTGTTTTCCAAGCTATTGCAACTGAATTCAACATTTATTTATTTGACTTAGCCATACACGATTTGTGAAAGTTTGGCGCGGATCAGACCACTATATGATATAGCTGCTATACAAACGACCGATTAGAATACAAGTCTTTGTATGGAAAACTTTTTGTTTTCCAAGCTATTGCAACCGATATCAAAATTTATTTATTTAACAAAGCCATACATGATTTTTAAAAGTTTGATCTGGATCCGACCACTATATCATATAGCTGCCATACAAACGACCGATATGAAAACAAGTCTTTGTATGGAAAACTTTTTTGTTTTCCAAGCTATTGCAACTGAATTCAACATTTATTTATTTAACTTAGCTATACCCGATTTGTGAAAGTTTGGCGCCGATCAGACCACTATATGATATAGCTGCCATACAAACGACCGATTAGAAAACAAGTCTTTGTATGGAAAACTTTTTTGTTTTCCAAGCTATTGCAACCGCATTCAAAATTTATTGTTTCGACATAGCCGTACATAATTTTGAAAAGTTTGATCTGGATCCGACCACTATATCATATAGCTGCCATACAAACGACCGATATGAAAACAAGTCTTTGTATGGAAAACTTTTTTGTTTTCCAAGCTATTGCAACTGAATTCAACATTTATTTATTTGACTTAGCCAGACACGATTTGTGAAAGGTTGGCGTGGATCATACCACTATATGATATAGCTGCCATACAAACGACCGATATGAAAACAAGTCTTTGTATGGAAAACTTTTGTTTTCCAAGCTATTGCAACTGAATTCAACATTTATTTATTTAACTTAGCCATACACGATTTGTGAACGTTTGGCGCGGATCAGACCACTATATTATATAGCTGCCATACAAACGACCGATTAGAAAACAAGTCTTTGTATGGAAAACTTTTTGTTTTCCAAGCTATTGCAACCGCATTCAAAATTTATTGTTTTGACATAGCCGTACATAATTTTGAAAAGTTTGATCTGGATCGGACCACTATATCATATAGCTGCCATACAAACGACCGATATGAAAACAAGTCTTTGTATGGAAAACTTTTTTGTTTTCCAAGCTATTGCAACTGAATTCAACATTTACTTATTTGACTTAGCCATACACGATTTGTGAAAGGTTGGCGTGGATCATACCACTATATGATATAGCTGCCATACAAACGACCGATATGAAAACAAGTCTTTGTATGGAAAACTTTTTGTTTTCCAAGCTATTGCAACTGAATTCAACATTTATTTATTTAACTTAGCCATACACGATTTGTGAAAGTTTGGCGCGGATCAGACCACTATATGATATAGCTGCCATACAAACGACCGATTAGAAAACAAGTCTTTGTATGGAAAACTTTTTGTTTTCCAAGCTATTGCAACTGAATTCAACATTTATTTATTTAACTTAGCCATACACGATTTGTGAAAGTTTGGCGCGGATCAGACCACTATATGATATAGCTGCTATACAAACGACCGATTAGAATACAAGTCTTTGTATGGAAAAATTTTTTGTTTTCCAAGCTATTGCAACCGATATCAAAATTTATTTATTTAACAAAGCCATACATGATTTTTAAAAGTTTGATTTGGATCGGACCACTATATCATATAGCTGCCATACAAACGACCGATATGAAAACAAGTCTTTGTATGGGAAATTTTTTTGTTTTCCAATCTATTGCAACTGAATTCAACAATTATTTATTTGACTTAGCCATACACGATTTGTGAAAGTTTGGCGTGGATCATACCACTATATGATATAGCTGCCATACAAACGACCGATATGAAAACAAGTCTTTGTATGGGAAATTTTTTTGTTTTCCAAGCTATTGCAACTGAATTCAACATTTATTTATTTGACTTAGCCATACACGATTTGTGAAAGTTTGGCGCGGATCAGACCACTATATGATATAGCTGCCATACAAACGACCGATTAGAAAACAAGTCTTTGTATGGAAAACTTTTTGTTTTCCAAGCTATTGCAACTGAATTCAACATTTATTTATCTGACTTAGCCATACACGATTTGTGAAAGTTTGGCGCGGATCAGACCACTATATGATATAGCTGCTATACAAACGACCGATTAGAATACAAGTCTTTGTATGGAAAACTTTTGTTTTCCAAGCTATTGCAACCGATATCAAAATTTATTTATTTAACAAAGCCATACATGATTTTTAAAAGTTTGATCTGGATCCGACCACTATATCATATAGCTGCCATACAAACGACCGATATGAAAACAAGTCTTTGTATGGGAAATTTTTTTGTTTTCCAAGCTATTGCAACTGAATTCAACATTTATTTATTTGACTTAGCCATACACGATTTGTGAAAGTTTGGCGCGGATCAGACCACTATATGATATAGCTGCCATACAAACGACCGATTAGAAAACAAGTCTTTGTATGGAAAACTTTTTGTTTTCCAAGCTATTGCAACTGAATTCAACATTTATTTATCTGACGTAACCATACATAATTTGTGAACGTTTGGCGCGGATCAGCCCACTATATGATATAGCTGCCATACAAACGACCGATTAGAAAACAAGTCTTTGTATGGAAAACTTTTTTGTTTTCCAAGCTATTGCAACCGCATTCAAAATTTATTTTTTTGACATAGCCGTACATGATTTTGAAAAGTTTGATCTGGATCAGACCACTATATCATATAGCTGCCATACAAACGACCGATATGAAAACAAGTCTTTGTATGGAAAACTTTTTTGTTTTCCAAGCTATTGCAACTGAATTCAACATTTATTTATTTAACTTAGCTATACACGATTTGTGAAAGTTTGGCGCCGATCAGACCACTATATGATATAGCTGCCATACAAACGACCGATTAGAAAACAAGTCTTTGTATGGAAAACTTTTTTGTTTTCCAAGCTATTGCAACCGAATTCAAATATTATTTATTTGACGTAACCATACATAATTTGTGAACGTTTGGCGCGGATCAGACCACTATATGATATAGCTGCCATACAAACGACCGATTAGAAAACAAGTCTTTGTATGGAAAACTTTTTGTTTTCCAAGCTATTGCAACCGCATTCAAAATTTGTTTTTTTGACTTAGCCGTACATAATTTTGAAAAGTTTGATCTGGATCCGACCACTATATCATATAGCTGCCATACAAACGACCGATATGAAAACAAGTCTTTGTATGGAAAACTTTTTTGTTTTCCAAGCTATTGCAACTGAATTCAACATTTATTTATTTGACTTAGCCATACACGATTTGTGAAAGGTTGGCGTGGATCATACCACTATATGATATAGCTGCCATACAAACGACCGATATGAAAACAAGTCTTTGTATGGGAAATTTTTTTGTTTTCCAAGCTATTGCAACTGAATTCAACATTTATTTATTTGACTTAGCCATACACGATTTGTGAAAGTTTGGCGCGGATCAGACCACTATATGATATAGCTGCCATACAAACGACCGATTAGAAAACAAGTCTTTGTATGGAAAACTTTTTGTTTTCCAAGCTATTGCAACTGAATTCAACATTTATTTATTTGACTTAGCCATACACGATTTGTGAAAGTTTGGCGCGGATCAGACCACTATATGATATAGCTGCTATACAAACGACCGATTAGAATACAAGTCTTTGTATGGAAAACTTTTTTGTTTTCCAAGCTATTGCAACCGATATCAAAATTTATTTATTTAACAAAGCCATACATGATTTTTAAAAGTTTGATCTGGATCCGACCACTATATCATATAGCTGCCATACAAACGACCGATATGAAAACAAGTCTTTGTATGGAAAACTTTTTTGTTTTCCAAGCTATTGCAACTGAATTCAACATTTATTTATTTAAATTAGCTATACACGATTTGTGAAAGTTTGGCGCCGATCAGACCACTATATGATATAGCTGCCATACAAACGACCGATTAGAAAACAAGTCTTTGTATGGAAAACTTTTTTGTTTTCCAAGCTATTGCAACCGCATTCAAAATTTATTTTTTTGACATAGCCGTACATGATTTTAAAAAGTTTGATCTGGATCCGACCACTATATCATATAGCTGCCATACAAACGACCGATATGAAAACAAGTCTTTGTATGGAAAACTTTTTGTTTTCCAAGTTATTGCAACTGAATTCAACATTTATTTATTTAACTTAGCTATACACGATTTGTGAAAGTTTGGCGCCGATCAGACCACTATATGATATAGCTGCCATACAAACGACCGATTAGAAAACAAGTCTTTGTATGGAAAACTTTTTTGTTTTCCAAGCTATTGCAACCGAATTCAAATATTATTTATTTGACGTAACCATACATAATTTGTGAACGTTTGGCGCGGATCAGCCCACTATATGATATAGCTGCCATACAAACGACCGATTAGAAAACAAGTCTTTGTATGGAAAACTTTTTTGTTTTCCAAGCTATTGCAACCGCATTCAAAATTTATTTTTTTGACATAGCCGTACATGATTTTGAAAAGTTTGATCTGGATCCGACCACTATATCATATAGCTGCCATACAAACGACCGATATGAATACAAGTCTTTGTATGGAAAACTTTTTTGTTTTCCAAGCTATTGCAACTGAATTCAACATTTATTTATTTAACTTAGCTATACACGATTTGTGAAAGTTTGGCGCCGATCAGACCACTATATGATATAGCTGCCATACAAACGACCGATTAGAAAACAAGTCTTTGTATGGAAAACTTTTTGTTTTCCAAGCTATTGCAACCGAATTCAAATATTATTTATTTGACGTAACCATACATAATTTGTGAACGTTTGGCGCGGATCAGACCACTATATGATATAGCTGCCATACAAACGACCGATTAGAAAACAAGTCTTTGTATGGAAAACTTTTTTGTTTTCCAAGCTATTGCAACCGCATTCAAAATTTGTTTTTTTGACTTAGCCGTACATGATTTTGAAAAGTTTGATCTGGATCCGACCACTATATCATATAGCTGCCATACAAACGACCGATATGAAAACAAGTCTTTGTATGGAAAACTTTTTTGTTTTCCAAGCTATTGCAACTGAATTCAACATTTATTTATTTGACTTAGCCATACACGATTTGTGAAAGGTTGGCGTGGATCATACCACTATATGATATAGCTGCCATACAAACGACCGATATGAAAACAAGTCTTTGTATGGAAAACTTTTGTTTTCCAAGCTATTGCAACTGAATTCAACACTTATTTATTTAACTTAGCCATACACGATTTGTGAAAGTTTGGCGCGGATCAGACCACTATATTATATAGCTGCCATACAAACGACCGATTAGAAAACAAGTCTTTGTATGGAAAACTTTTTTGTTTTCCAAGCTATTGCAACCGCATTCAACATTTATTTATTTGACTTAGCCATACACGATTTGTGAAAATTTGGCGAGGATCAGACCACTATATGATATAGCTGCTATACAAACGACCGATTAGAATACAAGTCTTTGTATGGAAAACTTTTTTGTTTTCCAAGCTATTGCAACCGCATTCAAAATTTGTTTTTTTGACTTAGCCGTACATGATTTTGAAAAGTTTGATCTGGATCCAACCACTATATCATATAGCTGCCATACAAACGACCGATATGAAAACAAGTCTTTGTATGGAAAACTTTTTTGTTTTCCAAGCTATTGCAACTGAATTCAACATTTATTTATTTGACTTAGCCATACACGATTTGTGAAAGGTTGGCGTGGATCATACCACTATATGATATAGCTGCCATACAAACGACCGATATGAAAACAAGTCTTTGTATGGAAAACTTTTTGTTTTCCAAGCTATTGCAACTGAATTCAACATTTATTTATTTAACTTAGCCATACACGATTTGTGAAAGTTTGGCGCGGATCAGACCACTATATTATATAGCTGCCATACAAACGACCGATTAGAAAACAAGTCTTTGTATGGAAAACTTTTTTGTTTTCCAAGCTATTGCAACCGCATTCAAAATTTATTGTTTTGACATAGCCGTACATAATTTTGAAAAGTTTGATCTGGATCGGACCACTATATCATATAGCTGCCATACAAACGACCGATATGAAAACAAGTCTTTGTATGGAAAACTTTTTTGTTTTCCAAGCTATTGCAACTGAATTCAACATTTATTTATTTGACTTAGCCATACACGATTTGTGAAAGGTTGGCGTGGATCATACCACTATATGATATAGCTGCCATACAAACGACCGATATGAAAACAAGTCTTTGTATGGAAAACTTTTTGTTTTCCAAGCTATTGCAACTGAATTCAACATTTATTTATTTAACTTAGCCATACACGATTTGTGAAAGTTTGGCGCGGATCAGACCACTATATGATATAGCTGCCATACAAACGACCGATTAGAAAACAAGTCTTTTTATGGAAAACTTTTTGTTTTCCAAGCTATTGCAACTGAATTCAACATTTATTTATTTGACTTAGCCATACACGATTTGTGAAAGTTTGGCGCGGATCAGACCACTATATGATATAGCTGCTATACAAACGACCGATTAGAATACAAGTCTTTGTATGGAAAACTTTTTTGTTTTCCAAGCTATTGCAACCGATATCAAAATTTATTTATTTAACAAAGCCATACATGATTTTTAAAAGTTTGATCTAGATCCGACCACTATATCATATAGCTGCCATACAAACGACCGATATGAAAACAAGTCTTTGTATGGAAAACTTTTTTGTTTTCCAAGCTATTGCAACTGAATTCAACATTTATTTATTTAACTTAGCTATACACGATTTGTGAAAGTTTGGCGCCGATCAGACCACTATATGATATAGCTGCCATACAAACGACCGATTAGAAAACAAGTCTTTGTATGGAAAACTTTTTTGTTTTCCAAGCTATTGCAACCGCATTCAAAATTTATTGTTTTGACATAGCCGTACATAATTTTGAAAAGTTTGATCTGGATCCGACCACTATATCATATAGCTGCCATACAAACGACCGATATGAAAACAAGTCTTTGTATGGAAAACTTTTTTGTTTTCCAAGCTATTGCAACTGAATTCAACATTTATTTATTTGACTTAGCCAGACACGATTTGTGAAAGGTTGGCGTGGATCATACCACTATATGATATAGCTGCCATACAAACGACCGATATGAAAACAAGTCTTTGTATGGAAAACTTTTTGTTTTCCAAGCTATTGCAACTGAATTCAACATTTATTTATTTAACTTAGCCATACACGATTTGTGAACGTTTGGCGCGGATCAGACCACTATATTATATAGCTGCCATACAAACGACCGATTAGAAAACAAGTCTTTGTATGGAAAACTTTTTTGTTTTCCAAGCTATTGCAACCGCATTCAAAATTTATTGTTTTGACATAGCCGTACATAATTTTGAAAAGTTTGATCTGGATCGGACCACTATATCATATAGCTGCCATACAAACGACCGATATGAAAACAAGTCTTTGTATGGAAAACTTTTTTGTTTTCCAAGCTATTGCAACTGAATTCAACATTTATTTATTTAACTTAGCCATACACGATTTGTGAAAGTTTGGCGCGGATCAGACCACTATATGATATAGCTGCCATACAAACGACCGATTAGAAAACAAGTCTTTGTATGGAAAACTTTTTGTTTTAAAAGCTATTGCAACTGAATTCAACATTTATTTATTTGACTTAGCCATACACGATTTGTGAAAGGTTGGCGTGGATCATACCACTATATGATATAGCTGCCATACAAACGACCGATATGAAAACAAGTCTTTGTATGGAAAACTTTTTGTTTTCCAAGCTATTGCAACTGAATTCAACATTTATTTATTTAACTTAGCCATACACGATTTGTGAAAGTTTGGCGCGGATCAGACCACTATATGATATAGCTGCCATACAAACGACCGATTAGAAAACAAGTCTTTGTATGGAAAACTTTTTGTTTTCCAAGCTATTGCAACTGAATTCAACATTTATTTATTTGACTTAGCCATACACGATTTGTGAAAGTTTGGCGCGGATCAGACCACTATATGATATAGCTGCTATACAAACGACCGATTAGAATACAAGTCTTTGTATGGAAAACTTTTTTGTTTTCCAAGCTATTGCAACCGATATCAAAATTTATTTATTTAACAAAGCCATACATGATTTTTAAAAGTTTGATTTGGATCGGACCACTATATCATATAGCTGCCATACAAACGACCGATATGAAAACAAGTCTTTGTATGGGAAATTTTTTTGTTTTCCAATCTATTGCAACTGAATTCAACAATTATTTATTTGACTTAGCCATACACGATTTGTGAAAGTTTGGCGTGGATCATACCACTATATGATATAGCTGCCATACAAACGACCGATATGAAAACAAGTCTTTGTATGGGAAATTTTTTTGTTTTCCAAGCTATTGCAACTGAATTCAACATTTATTTATTTGACTTAGCCATACACGATTTGTGAAAGGTTGGCGTGGATCATACCACTATATGATATAGCTGCCATACAAACGACCGATATGAAAACAAGTCTTTGTATGGAAAACTTTTTGTTTTCCAAGCTATTGCAACTGAATTCAACATTTATTTATTTAACTTAGCCATACACGATTTGTGAAAGTTTGGCGCGGATCAGACCACTATATGATATAGCTGCTATACAAACGACCGATTAGTATACAAGTCTTTGTATGGAAAACTTTTTTGTTTTCCAAGCTATTGCAACCGATATCAAAATTTATTTATTTAACAAAGCCATACATGATTTTTAAAAGTTTGATTTGGATCGGACCACTATATCATATAGCTGCCATACAAACGACCGATATGAAAACAAGTCTTTGTATGGGAAATTTTTTTGTTTTCCAAGCTATTGCAACTGAATTCAACAATTATTTATTTGACTTAGCCATACACGATTTGTGAAAGTTTGGCGTGGATCATACCACTATATGATATAGCTGCCATACAAACGACCGATATGAAAACAAGTCTTTGTATGGGAAATTTTTTTGTTTTCCAAGCTATTGCAACTGAATTCAACATTTATTTATTTGACTTAGCCATACACGATTTGTGAAAGGTTGGCGTGGATCATACCACTATATGATATAGCTGCCATACAAACGACCGATATGAAAACAAGTCTTTGTATGGAAAACTTTTTGTTTTCCAAGCTATTGCAACTGAATTCAACATTTATTTATTTAACTTAGCCATACACGATTTGTGAAAGTTTGGCGCGGATCAGACCACTATATGATATAGCTGCCATACAAACGACCGATTAGAAAACAAGTCTTTGTATGGAAAACTTTTTGTTTTCCAAGCTATTGCAACTGAATTCAACATTTATTTATTTGACTTAGCCATACACGATTTGTGAAAGTTTGGCGCGGATCAGACCACTATATGATATAGCTGCTATACAAACGACCGATTAGAATACAAGTCTTTGTATGGAAAACTTTTTTGTTTTCCGATCAAACGACCGATATGAAAACAAGTCTTTGTATGGGAAATTTTTTTGTTTTCCAATCTATTGCAACTGAATTCAACAATTATTTATTTGACTTAGCCATACACGATTTGTGAAAGTTTGGCGTGGATCATACCACTATATGATATAGCTGCCATACAAACGACCGATATGAAAACAAGTCTTTGTATGGGAAATTTTTTTGTTTTCCAAGCTATTGCAACTGAATTCAACATTTATTTATTTGACTTAGCCATACACGATTTGTGAAAGGTTGGCGTGGATCATACCACTATATGATATAGCTGCCATACAAACGACCGATATGAAAACAAGTCTTTGTATGGAAAACTTTTTGTTTTCCAAGCTATTGCAACTGAATTCAACATTTATTTATTTAACTTAGCCATACACGATTTGTGAAAGTTTGGCGCGGATCAGACCACTATATGATATAGCTGCCATACAAACGACCGATTAGAAAACAAGTCTTTGTATGGAAAACTTTTTGTTTTCCAAGCTATTGCAACTGAATTCAACATTTATTTATTTGACTTAGCCATACACGATGTGTGAAAGTTTGGCGCGGATCAGACCACTATATGATATAGCTGCTATACAAACGACCGATTAGAATACAAGTCTTTGTATGGAAAACTTTTTGTTTTCCAAGCTATTGCAACCGATATCAAAATTTATTTATTTAACAAAGCCATACATGATTTTTAAAAGTTTGATCTGGATCCGACCACTATATCATATAGCTGCCATACAAACGACCGATATGAAAACAAGTCTTTGTATGGAAAACTTTTTTGTTGTTTTCCAAGCTATTGCAACTGAATTCAACATTTATTTATTTAACTTAGCTATACACGATTTGTGAAAGTTTGGCGCCGATCAGACCACTATATGATATAGCTGCCATACAAACGACCGATTAGAAAACAAGTCTTTGTATGGAAAACTTTTTTGTTTTCCAAGCTATTGCAACCGCATTCAAAATTTATTTTTTTGACATAGCCGTACATGATTTTGAAAAGTTTGATCTGGATCCGACCACTATATCATATAGCTGCCATACAAACGACCGATATGAAAACAAGTCTTTGTATGGAAAACTTTTTTGTTTTCCAAGCTATTGCAACTGAATTCAACATTTATTTATTTAACTTAGCTATACACGATTTGTGAAAGTTTGGCGCCGATCAGACCACTATATGATATAGCTGCCATACAAACGACCGATTAGAAAACAAGTCTTTGTATGCAAAACTTTTTGTTTTCCAAGCTATTGCAACCGAATTCAAATATTATTTATTTGACGTAACCATACATAATTTGTGAACGTTTGGCGCGGATCAGACCACTATATGATATAGCTGCCATACAAACGACCGATTAGAAAACAAGTCTTTGTATGGAAAACTTTTGTTTTCCAAGCTATTGCAACTGAATTCAACATTTATTTATTTAACTTAGCTATACACGATTTGTGAAAGTTTGGCGCCGATCAGACCACTATATGATATAGCTGCCATACAAACGACCGATTAGAAAACAAGTCTTTGTATGGAAAACTTTTTGTTTTCCAAGCTATTGCAACCGAATTCAAATATTATTTATTTGACGTAACCATACATAATTTGTGAACGTTTGGCGCGGATCAGACCACTTTATGATATAGCTGCCATACAAACGACCGATTAGAAAACAAGTCTTTGTATGGGAAACTTTTTGTTTTCCAAGCTATTGCAACCGAATTCAAATATTATTTATTTGACGTAACCATACATAATTTGTGAACGTTTGGCGCGGATCAGACCACTATATGATATAGCTGCCATACAAACGACCGATTAGAAAACAAGTCTTTGTATGGAAAACTTTTTTGTTTTCCAAGCTATTGCAACCGCATTCAAAATTTGTTTTTTTGACTTAGCCGTACATGATTTTGAAAAGTTTGATCTGGATCCGACCACTATATCATATAGCTGCCATACAAACGACCGATATGAAAACAAGTCTTTGTATGGAAAACTTTTTTGTTTTCCAAGCTATTGCAACTGAATTCAACATTTATTTATTTGACTTAGCCATACACGATTTGTGAAAGGTTGGCGTGGATCATACCACTATATGATATAGCTGCCATACAAACGACCGATATGAAAACAAGTCTTTGTATGGAAAACTTTTTGTTTTCCAAGCTATTGCAACTGAATTCAACATTTATTTATTTAACTTAGCCATACACGATTTGTGAAAGTTTGGCGCGGATCAGACCACTATATTATATAGCTGCCATACAAACGACCGATTAGAAAACAAGTCTTTGTATGGAAAACTTTTTTTGTTTTCCAAGCTATTGCAACCGCATTCAAAATTTATTGTTTTGACATAGCCGTACATAATTTTGAAAAGTTTGATCTGGATCGGACCACTATATCATATAGCTGCCATACAAACGACCGATATGAAAACAAGTCTTTGTATGGAAAACTTTTTGTTTTCCAAGCTATTGCAACTGAATTCAACATTTATTTATTTAACTTAGCTATACACGATTTGTGAAAGTTTGGCGCCGATCAGACCACTATATGATATAGCTGCCATACAAAAGACCGATTAGAAAACAAGTCTTTGTATGGAAAACTTTTGTTTTCCAAGCTATTGCAACCGAATTCAAATATTATTTATTTGACGTAACCATACATAATTTGTGAACGTTTGGCGCGGATCAGACCACTATATGATATAGCTGCCATACAAACGACCGATATGAAAACAAGTCTTTGTATGGAAAACTTTTTTGTTTTCCAAGCTATTGCAACTGAATTCAACATTTATTTATTTAACTTAGCTATACACGATTTGTGAAAGTTTGGCGCCGATCAGACCACTATATGATATAGCTGCCATACAAACGACCGATTAGAAAACAAGTCTTTGTATGGAAAACTTTTTTGTTTTCCAAGCTATTGCAACTGAATTCAACATTTATTTATTTAACTTAGCTATACACGATTTATGAAAGTTTGGCGCCGATCAGACCACTATATGATATAGCTGCCATACAAACGACCGATTAGAAAACAAGTCTTTGTATGGAAAACTTTTTGTTTTCCAAGCTATTGCAACCGAATTCAAATATTATTTATTTGACGTAACCATACATAATTTGTGAACGTTTGGCGCGGATCAGACCACTTTATGATATAGCTGCCATACAAACGACCGATTAGAAAACAAGTCTTTGTATGGAAAACTTTTTGTTTTCCAAGCTATTGCAACTGAATTCAACATTTATTTATTTGACTTAGCCATACACGATTTGTGAAAGGTTGGCGTGGATCATACCACTATATGATATAGCTGCCATACAAACGACCGATATGAAAACAAGTCTTTGTATGGAAAACTTTTTGTTTTCCAAGCTATTGCAACTGAATTCAACATTTATTTATTTAACTTAGCCATACACGATTTGTGAAAGTTTGGCGCGGATCAGACCACTATATGATATAGCTGCCATACAAACGACCGATTAGAAAACAAGTCTTTGTATGGAAAACTTTTTTGTTTTCCAAGCTATTGCAACTGAATTCAACATTTATTTATTTGACTTAGCTATACACGATTTGTGAAAGTTTGGCGCCGATCAGACCACTATATGATATAGCTGCCATACAAACGACCGATTAGAAAACAAGTCTTTGTATGGAAAACTTTTTGTTTTCCAAGCTATTGCAACCGAATTCAAATATTATTTATTTGACGTAACCATACATAATTTGTGAACGTTTGGCGCGGATCAGACCACTTTATGATATAGCTGCCATACAAACGACCGATTAGAAAACAAGTCTTTGTATGGAAAACTTTTTGTTTTCCAAGCTATTGCAACCGAATTCAAATATTATTTATTTGACGTAACCATACATAATTTGTGAACGTTTGGCGCGGATCAGACCACTACATGATATAGCTGCCATACAAACGACCGATTAGAAAACAAGTCTTTGTATGGAAAACTTTTTTGTTTTCCAAGCTATTGCAACCGCATTCAAAATTTGTTTTTTTGACTTAGCCGTACATGATTTTGAAAAGTTTGATCTGGATCCGACCACTATATCATATAGCTGCCATACAAACGACCGATATGAAAACAAGTCTTTGTATGGAAAACTTTTTTGTTTTCCAAGCTATTGCAACTGAATTCAACATTTATTTATTTGACTTAGCCATACACGATTTGTGAAAGGTTGGCGTGGATCATACCACTATATGATATAGCTGCCATACAAACGACCGATATGAAAACAAGTCTTTGTATGGAAAACTTTTTGTTTTCCAAGCTATTGCAACCGCATTCAAAATTTATTGTTTTGACATAGCCGTACATAATTTTGAAAAGTTTGATCTGGATCGGACCACTATATCATATAGCTGCCATACAAACGACCGATATGAAAACAAGTCTTTGTATGGAAAACTTTTTGTTTTCCAAGCTATTGCAACTGAATTCAACATTTATTTATTTAACTTAGCCATACACGATTTGTGCAAGTTTGGCGCGGATCAGACCACTATATGATATAGCTGCCATACAAACGACCGATTAGAAAACAAGTCTTTTTATGGAAAACTTTTGTTTTCCAAGCTATTGCAACTGAATTCAACATTTATTTATTTAACTTAGCCATACACGATTTGTGAAAGTTTGGCGCGGATCAGACCACTATATGATATAGCTGCTATACAAACGACCGATTAGAATACAAGTCTTTGTATGGAAAACTTTTTTGTTTTCCAAGCTATTGCAACCGCATTCAAAATTTGTTTTTTTGACTTAGCCGTACATGATTTTGAAAAGTTTGATCTGGATCCGACCACTATATCATATAGCTGCCATACAAACGACCGATATGAAAACAAGTCTTTGTATGGAAAACTTTTTTGTTTTCCAAGCTATTGCAACTGAATTCAACATTTATTTATTTGACTTAGCCATACACGATTTGTGAAAGGTTGGCGTGGATCATACCACTATATGATATAGCTGCCATACAAACGACCGATATGAAAACAAGTCTTTGTATGGAAAACTTTTTGTTTTCCAAGCTATTGCAACTGAATTCAACATTTATTTATTTAACTTAGCCATACACGATTTGTGAAAGTTTGGCGCGGATCAGACCACTATATTATATAGCTGCCATACAAACGACCGATTAGAAAACAAGTCTTTGTATGGAAAACTTTTTTGTTTTCCAAGCTATTGCAACCGCATTCAAAATTTATTGTTTTGACATAGCCGTACATAATTTTGAAAAGTTTGATCTGGATCGGACCACTATATCATATAGCTGCCATACAAACGACCGATATGAAAACAAGTCTTTGTATGGAAAACTTTTTTGTTTTCCAAGCTATTGCAACTGAATTCAACATTTATTTATTTGACTTAGCCATACACGATTTGTGAAAGGTTGGCGTGGATCATACCACTATATGATATAGCTGCCATACAAACGACCGATATGAAAACAAGTCTTTGTATGGAAAACTTTTTGTTTTCCAAGCTATTGCAACTGAATTCAACATTTATTTATTTAACTTAGCCATACACGATTTGTGCAAGTTTGGCGCGGATCAGACCACTATATGATATAGCTGCCATACAAACGACCGATTAGAAAACAAGTCTTTTTATGGAAAACTTTTTGTTTTCCAAGCTATTGCAACTGAATTCAACATTTATTTATTTAACTTAGCCATACACGATTTGTGAAAGTTTGGCGCGGATCAGACCACTATATGATATAGCTGCTATACAAACGACCGATTAGAATACAAGTCTTTGTATGGAAAACTTTTTTGTTTTCCAAGCTATTGCAACCGCATTCAAAATTTGTTTTTTTGACTTAGCCGTACATGATTTTGAAAAGTTTGATCTGGATCCGACCACTATATCATATAGCTGCCATACAAACGACCGATATGAAAACAAGTCTTTGTATGGAAAACTTTTTTGTTTTCCAAGCTATTGCAACTGAATTCAACATTTATTTATTTGACTTAGCCATACACGATTTGTGAAAGGTTGGCGTGGATCATACCACTATATGATATAGCTGCCATACAAACGACCGATATGAAAACAAGTCTTTGTATGGAAAACTTTTTGTTTTCCAAGCTATTGCAACTGAATTCAACATTTATTTATTTAACTTAGCCATACACGATTTGTGAAAGTTTAACGCGGATCAGACCACTATATTATATAGCTGCCATACAAACGACCGATTAGAAAACAAGTCTTTGTATGGAAAACTTTTTTGTTTTCCAAGCTATTGCAACCGCATTCAAAATTTATTGTTTTGACATAGCCGTACATAATTTTGAAAAGTTTGATCTGGATCGGACCACTATATCATATAGCTGCCATACAAACGACCGATATGAAAACAAGTCTTTGTATGGAAAACTTTTTTGTTTTCCAAGCTATTGCAACTGAATTCAACATTTATTTATTTGACTTAGCCATACACGATTTGTGAAAGGTTGGCGTGGATCATACCACTATATGATATAGCTGCCATACAAACGACCGATATGAAAACAAGTCTTTGTATGGAAAACTTTTTGTTTTCCAAGCTATTGCAACTGAATTCAACATTTATTTATTTAACTTAGCCATACACGATTTGTGAAAGTTTGGCGCGGATCAGACCACTATATGATATAGCTGCCATACAAACGACCGATTAGAAAACAAGTCTTTTTATGGAAAACTTTTTGTTTTCCAAGCTATTGCAACTGAATTCAACATTTATTTATTTGACTTAGCCATACACGATTTGTGAAAGTTTGGCGCGGATCAGACCACTATATGATATAGCTGCTATACAAACGACCGATTAGAATACAAGTCTTTGTATGGAAAACTTTTTTGTTTTCCAAGCTATTGCAACCGATATCAAAATTTATTTATTTAACAAAGCCATACATGATTTTTAAAAGTTTGATTTGGATCGGACCACTATATCATATAGCTGCCATACAAACGACCGATATGAAAACAAGTCTTTGTATGGGAAATTTTTTTGTTTTCCAAGCTATTGCAACTGAATTCAACATTTATTTATTTAACTTAGCCATACACGATTTGTGAAAGTTTGGCGCGGATCAGACCACTATATGATATAGCTGCTATACAAACGACCGATTAGAATACAAGTCTTTGTATGGAAAACTTTTTTGTTTTCCAAGCTATTGCAACCGCATTCAAAATTTGTTTTTTTGACTTAGCCGTACATGATTTTGAAAAGTTTGATCTGGATCCGACCACTATATCATATAGCTGCCATACAAACGACCGATATGAAAACAAGTCTTTGTATGGAAAACTTTTTTGTTTTCCAAGCTATTGCAACTGAATTCAACATTTATTTATTTGACTTAGCCATACACGATTTGTGAAAGGTTGGCGTGGATCATACCACTATATGATATAGCTGCCATACAAACGACCGATATGAAAACAAGTCTTTGTATGGAAAACTTTTTGTTTTCCAAGCTATTGCAACTGAATTCAACATTTATTTATTTAACTTAGCCATACACGATTTGTGAAAGTTTGGCGCGGATCAGACCACTATATTATATAGCTGCCATACAAACGACCGATTAGAAAACAAGTCTTTGTATGGAAAACTTTTTTGTTTTCCAAGCTATTGCAACCGCATTCAAAATTTATTGTTTTGACATAGCCGTACATAATTTTGAAAAGTTTGATCTGGATCGGACCACTATATCATATAGCTGCCATACAAACGACCGATATGAAAACAAGTCTTTGTATGGAAAACTTTTTTGTTTTCCAAGCTATTGCAACTGAATTCAACATTTATTTATTTGACTTAGCCATACACGATTTGTGAAAGGTTGGCGTGGATCATACCACTATATGATATAGCTGCCATACAAACGACCGATATGAAAACAAGTCTTTGTATGGAAAACTTTTTGTTTTCCAAGCTATTGCAACTGAATTCAACATTTATTTATTTAACTTAGCCATACACGATTTGTGAAAGTTTGGCGCGGATCAGACCACTATATGATATAGCTGCCATACAAACGACCGATTAGAAAACAAGTCTTTTTATGGAAAACTTTTTGTTTTCCAAGCTATTGCAACTGAATTCAACATTTATTTATTTGACTTAGCCATACACGATTTGTGAAAGTTTGGCGCGGATCAGACCACTATATGATATAGCTGCTATACAAACGACCGATTAGAATACAAGTCTTTGTATGGAAAACTTTTTTGTTTTCCAAGCTATTGCAACCGATATCAAAATTTATTTATTTAACAAAGCCATACATGATTTTTAAAAGTTTGATTTGGATCGGACCACTATATCATATAGCTGCCATACAAACGACCGATATGAAAACAAGTCTTTGTATGGGAAATTTTTTTTGTTTTCCAAGCTATTGCAACTGAATTCAACAATTATTTATTTGACTTAGCCATACACAATTTGTGAAAGTTTGGCGTGGATCATACCACTATATGATATAGCTGCCATACAAACGACCGATATGAAAACAAGTCTTTGTATGGGAAATTTTTTTGTTTTCCAAGCTATTGCAACTGAATTCAACATTTATTTATTTGACTTAGCCATACACGATTTGTGAAAGTTTGGCGTGGATCAGACCACTATATGATATAGCTGCCAAACAAACGACCGATTAGAAAACAAGTCTTTGTATGGAAAACTTTTGTGTTTTCCAAGCTATTGCAACCAAATTCAACATTTATTTATTTGAAATAGCCATACACGATTCAACATTTATTCCATTGACATAGCCATACATAATTTTTGAAAGTTTCATCCGGATCAGATCACTATATCATATAGCTGCCATACAAACGACCGATATGAAAACAAGTCTTTGTATGGAGAACATTTTGGTTTTCCAAAGCTATTGCAACCGCATTCAAAATATATTTATTTGACATAGCCGTACATGATTTTGAAAACTTTGATCTGGATCGGACCACTATATCATATAGCTGCCATACAAACGACCGATATGAAAACAAGTCTTTGTATGGAAAACTTTTTTGTTTTCCAAGCTATTGCAACTGAATTTAACATTTATTTATTTGACTTAGCCATACATGATTTGTGAACGTTTGGCGCGGATCAGATCACTATATGATATAGCTGCCATACAAACGACCGATTAGAAAACAAGTCTTTGTATGGAAAACTTTTTTTGTTTTCCAAGCTATTGCAACCGCATTCAAAATTTATTTTTTTGACATAGCCGTACATGATTTTGAAAAGTTTGATCTGGATCGGACCACTATATCATATAGCTGCCATACAAACGACCGATATGAAAACAAGTCTTTGTATGGAAAACTTTTTTGTTTTCCAAGCTATTGCAACTGAATTCAACATTTATTTATTTGACTTAGCCATACACGATTTGTGAAAGGTTGGCGTGGATCATACCACTATATGATATAGCTGCCATACAAACGACCGATATGAAAACAAGTCTTTGTATGGAAAACTTTTTGTTTTCCAAGCTATTGCAACTGAATTCAACATTTATTTATTTAACTTAGCCATACACGATTTGTGAAAGTTTGGCGCGGATCAGACCACTATATTATATAGCTGCCATACAAACGACCGATTAGAAAACAAGTCTTTGTATGGAAAACTTTTTTGTTTTCCAAGCTATTGCAACCGCATTCAAAATTTATTGTTTTGACATAGCCGTACATAATTTTGAAAAGTTTGATCTGGATCGGACCACTATATCATATAGCTGCCATACAAACGACCGATATGAAAACAAGTCTTTGTATGGAAAACTTTTTGTTTTCCAAGCTATTGCAACTGAATTCAACATTTATTTATTTGACTTAGCCATACACGATTTGTGAAAGGTTGGCGTGGATCATACCACTATATGATATAGCTGCCATACAAACGACCGATATGAAAACAAGTCTTTGTATGGAAAACTTTTTGTTTTCCAAGCTATTGCAACTGAATTCAACATTTATTTATTTAACTTAGCCATACACGATTTGTGAAAGTTTGGCGCGGATCAGACCACTATATGATATAGCTGCCATACAAACGACCGATTAGAAAACAAGTCTTTTTATGGAAAACTTTTTGTTTTCCAAGCTATTGCAACTGAATTCAACATTTATTTATTTGACTTAGCCATACACGATTTGTGAAAGTTTGGCGCGGATCAGACCACTATATGATATAGCTGCTATACAAACGACCGATTAGAATACAAGTCTTTGTATGGAAAACTTTTTGTTTTCCAAGCTATTGCAACCGATATCAAAATTTATTTATTTAACAAAGCCATACATGATTTTTAAAAGTTTGATTTGGATCGGACCACTATATCATATAGCTGCCATACAAACGACCGATATGAAAACAAGTCTTTGTATGGGAAATTTTTTTGTTTTCCAAGCTATTGCAACTGAATTCAACAATTATTTATTTGACTTAGCCATACACAATTTGTGAAAGTTTGGCGTGGATCATACCACTATATGATATAGCTGCCATACAAACGACCGATATGAAAACAAGTCTTTGTATGGGAAATTTTTTTGTTTTCCAAGCTATTGCAACTGAATTCAACATTTATTTATTTGACTTAGCCATACACGATTTGTGAAAGTTTGGCGTGGATCAGACCACTATATGATATAGCTGCCAAACAAACGACCGATTAGAAAACAAGTCTTTGTATGGAAAACTTTTGTGTTTTCCAAGCTATTGCAACCAAATTCAACATTTATTTATTTGAAATAGCCATACACGATTCAACATTTATTCCATTGACATAGCCATACATAATTTTTGAAAGTTTCATCCGGATCAGATCACTATATCATATAGCTGCCATACAAACGACCGATATGAAAACAAGTCTTTGTATGGAGAACATTTTGGTTTTCCAAAGCTATTGCAACCGCATTCAAAATATATTTATTTGACATAGCCGTACATGATTTTGAAAACTTTGATCTGGATCGGACCACTATATCATATAGCTGCCATACAAACGACCGATATGAAAACAAGTCTTTGTATGGAAAACTTTTTTGTTTTCCAAGCTATTGCAACTGAATTTAACATTTATTTATTTGACTTAGCCATACATGATTTGTGAACGTTTGGCGCGGATCAGATCACTATATGATATAGCTGCCATACAAACGACCGATTAGAAAACAAGTCTTTGTATGGAAAACTTTTTTGTTTTCCAAGCTATTGCAACCGCATTCAAAATTTATTTTTTTGACATAGCCGTACATGATTTTGAAAAGTTTGATCTGGATCGGACCACTATATCATATAGCTGCCATACAAACGACCGATATGAAAACAAGTCTTTGTATGGGAAACTTTTTTGTTTTCCAAGCTATTGCAACTGAATTCAACAATTATTTATTTGACTTAGCCATACACGATTTGTAAAAGTTTGGCGTGGATCATACCACTATATGATATAGCTGCCATACAAACGACCGATATGAAAACAAGTCTTTGTATGGAAAACTTTTTGTTTTCCAAGCTATTGCAACTGAATTCAACATTTATTTATTTAACTTAGCCATACACGATTTGTGAAAGTTTGGCGCGGATCAGACCACTATATTATATAGCTGCCATACAAACGACCGATTAGAAAACAAGTCTTTGTATGGAAAACTTTTTTGTTTTCCAAGCTATTGCAACCGCATTCAAAATTTATTGTTTTGACATAGCCGTACATAATTTTGAAAAGTTTGATCTGGATCGGACCACTATATCATATAGCTGCCATACAAACGACCGATATGAAAACAAGTCTTTGTATGGAAAACTTTTTTGTTTTCCAAGCTATTGCAACTGAATTCAACATTTATTTATTTGACTTAGCCATACACGATTTGTGAAAGGTTGGCGTGGATCATACCACTATATGATATAGCTGCCATACAAACGACCGATATGAAAACAAGTCTTTGTATGGAAAACTTTTTGTTTTCCAAGCTATTGCAACTGAATTCAACATTTATTTATTTAACTTAGCCATACACGATTTGTGAAAGTTTGGCGCGGATCAGACCACTATATGATATAGCTGCCATACAAACGACCGATTAGAAAACAAGTCTTTTTATGGAAAACTTTTTGTTTTCCAAGCTATTGCAACTGAATTCAACATTTATTTATTTGACTTAGCCATACACGATTTGTGAAAGTTTGGCGCGGATCAGACCACTATATGATATAGCTGCTATACAAACGACCGATTAGAATACAAGTCTTTGTATGGAAAACTTTTTTGTTTTCCAAGCTATTGCAACCGATATCAAAATTTATTTATTTAACAAAGCCATACATGATTTTTAAAAGTTTGATTTGGATCGGACCACTATATCATATAGCTGCCATACAAACGACCGATATGAAAACAAGTCTTTGTATGGGAAATTTTTTTGTTTTCCAAGCTATTGCAACTGAATTCAACAATTATTTATTTGACTTAGCCATACACAATTTGTGAAAGTTTGGCGTGGATCATACCACTATATGATATAGCTGCCATACAAACGACCGATATGAAAACAAGTCTTTGTATGGGAAATTTTTTGTTTTCCAAGCTATTGCAACTGAATTCAACATTTATTTATTTGACTTAGCCATACACGATTTGTGAAAGTTTGGCGTGGATCAGACCACTATATGATATAGCTGCCAAACAAACGACCGATTAGAAAACAAGTCTTTGTATGGAAAACTTTTGTGTTTTCCAAGCTATTGCAACCAAATTCAACATTTATTTATTTGAAATAGCCATACACGATTCAACATTTATTCCATTGACATAGCCATACATAATTTTTGAAAGTTTCATCCGGATCAGATCACTATATCATATAGCTGCCATACAAACGACCGATATGAAAACAAGTCTTTGTATGGAGAACATTTTGGTTTTCCAAAGCTATTGCAACCGCATTCAAAATATATTTATTTGACATAGCCGTACATGATTTTGAAAACTTTGATCTGGATCGGACCACTATATCATATAGCTGCCATACAAACGACCGATATGAAAACAAGTCTTTGTATGGAAAACTTTTTTGTTTTCCAAGCTATTGCAACTGAATTTAACATTTATTTATTTGACTTAGCCATACATGATTTGTGAACGTTTGGCGCGGATCAGATCACTATATGATATAGCTGCCATACAAACGACCGATTAGAAAACAAGTCTTTGTATGGAAAACTTTTTTGTTTTCCAAGCTATTGCAACCGCATTCAAAATTTATTTTTTTGACATAGCCGTACATGATTTTGAAAAGTTTGATCTGGATCGGACCACTATATCATATAGCTGCCATACAAACGACCGATATGAAAACAAGTCTTTGTATGGGAAACTTTTTTGTTTTCCAAGCTATTGCAACTGAATTCAACAATTATTTATTTGACTTAGCCATACACGATTTGTAAAAGTTTGGCGTGGATCATACCACTATATGATATAGCTGCCATACAAACGACCGATATGAAAACAAGTCTTTGTATGGAAAACTTTTTGTTTTCCAAGCTATTGCAACTGAATTCAACATTTATTTATTTGACTTAGCCATACACGATTTGTGAAAGTTTGGCGTGGATCAGACCACTATATGATATAGCTGCCAAACAAACGACCGATTAGAAAACAAGTCTTTGTATGGAAAACTTTTGTGTTTTCCAAGCTATTGCAACCAAATTCAACATTTATTTATTTGAAATAGCCATACACGATTCAACATTTATTCCATTGACATAGCCATACATAATTTTTGAAAGTTTCATCCGGATCAGATCACTATATCATATAGCTGCCATACAAACGACCGATATGAAAACAAGTCTTTGTATGGAGAACATTTTGGTTTTCCAAAGCTATTGCAACCGCATTCAAAATATATTTATTTGACATAGCCGTACATGATTTTGAAAACTTTGATCTGGATCGGACCACTATATCATATAGCTGCCATACAAACGACCGATATGAAAACAAGTCTTTGTATGGAAAACTTTTTTGTTTTCCAAGCTATTGCAACTGAATTTAACATTTATTTATTTGACTTAGCCATACATGATTTGTGAACGTTTGGCGCGGATCAGATCACTATATGATATAGCTGCCATACAAACGACCGATTAGAAAACAAGTCTTTGTATGGAAAACTTTTTTGTTTTCCAAGCTATTGCAACCGCATTCAAAATTTATTTTTTTGACATAGCCGTACATGATTTTGAAAAGTTTGATCTGGATCGGACCACTATATCATATAGCTGCCATACAAACGACCGATATGAAAACAAGTCTTTGTATGGGAAACTTTTTTGTTTTCCAAGCTATTGCAACTGAATTCAACAATTATTTATTTGACTTAGCCATACACGATTTGTAAAAGTTTGGCGTGGATCATACCACTATATGATATAGCTGCCATACAAACGACCGATATGAAAACAAGTCTTTGTATGGAAAACTTTTTGTTTTCCAAGCTATTGCAACTGAATTCAACATTTATTTATTTAACTTAGCCATACACGATTTGTGAAAGTTTGGCGCGGATCAGACCACTATATGATATAGCTGCCATACCAACGACCGATTAGAAAACAAGTCTTTGTATGGAAAACTTTTTGTTTTCCAAGCTATTGCAACCGAATTCAAATATTATTTATTTGACGTAACCATACATAATTTGTGAACGTTTGGCGCGGATCAGATCACTATATGATATAGCTGCCATACAAACGACCGATTAGAAAACAAGTCTTTGTATGGAAAACTTTTTTGTTTTCCAAGCTCTTGCAACCGCATTCAAAATTTATTTTTTTGACATAGCCGTACATGATTTTGAAAAGTTTAATCTGGATCGGACCACTATATCATATAGCTGCCATACAAACGACCGATATGAAAACAAGTCTTTGTATGGGAAATTTTTTTGTTTTCCAAGCTATTGCAACTGAATTCAACAATTATTTATTTGACTTAGCCATACACGATTTGTAAAAGTTTGGCGTGGATCATACCACTATATGATATAGCTGCCATACAAACGACCGATATGAAAACAAGTCTTTGTATGGAAAACTTTTGTTTTCCAAGCTATTGCAACTGAATTCAACATTTATTTATTTAACTTAGCCATACACGATTTGTGAAAGTTTGGCGCGGATCAGACCACTATATGATATAGCTGCCATACAAACGACCGATTATAAAACAAGTCTTTGTATGGAAAACTTTTTTGTTTTCCAAGCTATTGCAACCGCATTCAAAATTTATTTTTTTGACATAGCCATACACGATTCAACATTTATTCCATTCACATAGCCATACATAATTTTTGAAAGTTTCATCCGGATCAGATCACTATATCATATAGCTGCCATACAAACGACCGATATGAAAACAAGTCTTTGTATGGAGAACATTTTGGTTTTCCAAAGCTATTGCAACCGCATTTAAAATATATTTATTTGACATAGCCGTACATGATTTTGAAAACTTTGATCTGGATCGGACCACTATATCATATAGCTGCCATACAAACGACCGATATGAAAACAAGTCTTTGTATGGAAAACTTTTTTGTTTTCCAAGCTATTGCAACTGAATTTAACATTTATTTATTTGACTTAGCCATACATGATTTGTGAACGTTTGGCGCGGATCAGACCACTATATGATATAGCTGCCATACAAACGACCGATTAGAAAACAAGTCTTTGTATGGAAAACTTTTTTGTTTTCCAAGCTATTGCAACCGCATTCAAAATTTATTTTTTTGACATAGCCGTACATGATTTTGAAAAGTTTAATCTGGATCGGACCACTATATCATATAGCTGCCATACAAACGACCGATATGAAAACAAGTCTTTGTATGGGAAACTTTTTTGTTTTCCAAGCTATTGCAACTGAATTCAACATTTATTTATTTAACTTAGCTATACACGATTTGTGAAAGTTTGGCGCGGATCAGACCACTATATGATATAGCTGCCATACCAACGACCGATTAGAAAACAAGTCTTTGTATGGAAAACTTTTTGTTTTCCAAGCTATTGCAACCGAATTCAAATATTATTTATTTGACGTAACCACACATAATTTGTGAACGTTTGGCGCGGATCAGATCACTATATGATATAGCTGCCATACAAACGACCGATTAGAAAACAAGTCTTTGTATGGAAAACTTTTTTGTTTTCCAAGCTCTTGCAACCGCATTCAAAATTTATTTTTTTGACATAGCCGTACATGATTTTGAAAAGTTTAATCTGGATCGGACCACTATATCATATAGCTGCCATACAAACGACCGATATGAAAACAAGTCTTTGTATGGGAAATTTTTTTGTTTTCCAAGCTATTGCAACTGAATTCAACAATTATTTATTTGACTTAGCCATACACGATTTGTAAAAGTTTGGCGTGGATCATACCACTATATGATATAGCTGCCATACAAACGACCGATATGAAAACAAGTCTTTGTATGGAAAACTTTTTGTTTTCCAAGCTATTGCAACTGAATTCAACATTTATTTATTTAACTTAGCCATACACGATTTGTGAAAGTTTGGCGCGGATCAGACCACTATATGATATAGCTGCCATACAAACGACCGATTAGAAAACAAGTCTTTGTATGGAAAACTTTTTTGTTTTCCAAGCTATTGCAACCGCATTCAAAATTTATTTTTTTAACATAGCCGTACATAATTTTGAAAAGTTTGATCTGGATCGGACCACTATATCATATAGCTGCCATACAAACGACCGATATGAAAACAAGTCTTTGTATGGAAAACTTTTTTGTTTTCCAAGCTATTGCAACTGAATTCAACATTTATTTATTTGACTTAGCCATACACGATTTGTGAAAGTTTGGCGCGGATCAGACCACTATATGATATAGCTGCTATACAAACGACCGATTAGAATACAAGTCTTTGTATGGAAAACTTTATGTTTTCCAAGCTATTGCAACTGAATTCAACATTTATTTATTTAACAAAGCCATACATGATTTTTAAAAGTTTGATTTGGATCGGACCACTATATCATATAGCTGCCATACAAACGACCGATATGAAAACAAGTCTTTGTATGGGAAATTTTTTTGTTTTCCAAGCTATTGCAACTGAATTCAACAATTATTTATTTGACTTAGCCATACACGATTTGTAAAAGTTTGGCGTGGATCATACCACTATATGATATAGCTGCCATACAAACGACCGATATGAAAACAAGTCTTTGTATGGAAAACTTTTTGTTTTCCAAGCTATTGCAACTGAATTCAACATTTATTTATTTGACTTAGCCATACACGATTTGTGAAAGGTTGGCGTGGATCATACCACTATATGATATAGCTGCCATACAAACGACCGATATGAAAACAAGTCTTTGTATGGAAAACTTTTTGTTTTCCAAGCTATTGCAACTGAATTCAACATTTATTTATTTAACTTAGCCATACACGATTTGTGAAAGTTTGGCGCGGATCAGACCACTATATGATATAGCTGCCATACAAACGACCGATTAGAAAACAAGTCTTTGTATGGAAAACTTTTTTGTTTTCCAAGCTATTGCAACCGCATTCAAAATTTATTTTTTTAACATAGCCGTACATAATTTTGAAAAGTTTGATCTGGATCGGACCACTATATCATATAGCTGCCATACAAACGACCGATATGAAAACAAGTCTTTGTATGGAAAACTTTTTTGTTTTCCAAGCTATTGCAACTGAATTCAACATTTATTTATTTGACTTAGCCATACACGATTTGTGAAAGTTTGGCGCGGATCAGACCACTATATGATATAGCTGCTATACAAACGACCGATTAGAATACAAGTCTTTGTATGGAAAACTTTTTGTTTTCCAAGCTATTGCAACTGAATTCAACATTTATTTATTTAACAAAGCCATACATGATTTTTAAAAGTTTGATTTGGATCGGACCACTATATCATATAGCTGCCATACAAACGACCGATATGAAAACAAGTCTTTGTATGGGAAATTTTTTTGTTTTCCAAGCTATTGCAACTGAATTCAACATTTATTTATTTGACTTAGCCATACACGATTTGTGAAAGGTTGGCGTGGATCATACCACTATATGATTTAGCTGCCATACAAACGACCGATATGAAAACAAGTCTTTGTATGGAAAACTTTTTGTTTTCCAAGCTATTGCAACTGAATTCAACATTTATTTATTTAACAAAGCCATACATGATTTTTAAAAGTTTAATCTGGATCGGACCACTATATCATATAGCTGCCATACAAACGACCGATATGAAAACAAGTCTTTGTATGGGAAATTTTTTTGTTTTCCAAGCTATTGCAACTGAATTCAACATTTATTTATTTGACTTAGCCATACACGATTTGTGAAAGGTTGGCGTGGATCATACCACTATATGATTTAGCTGCCATACAAACGACCGATATGAAAACAAGTCTTTGTATGGAAAACTTTTTGTTTTCCAAGCTATTGCAACTGAATTCAACATTTATTTATTTAACAAAGCCATACATGATTTTTAAAAGTTTAATCTGGATCGGACCACTATATCATATAGCTGCCATACAAACGACCGATATGAAAACAAGTCTTTGTATGGAAAACTTTTTTGTTTTCCAAGCTATTGCAACTGAATTTAACATTTATTTATTTGACTTAGCCATACATGATTTGTGAACGTTTGGCGCGGATCAGACCACTATATGATATAGCTGCCATACAAACGACCGATTAGAAAACAAGTCTTTGTATGGAAAACTTTTTTGTTTTCCAAGCTCTTGCAACCGCATTCAAAATTTATTTTTTTGACATAGCCGTACATGATTTTGAAAAGTTTAATCTGGATCGGACCACTATATCATATAGCTGCCATACAAACGACCGATATGAAAACAAGTCTTTGTATGGGAAATTTTTTTGTTTTCCAAGCTATTGCAACTGAATTCAACAATTATTTATTTGACTTAGCCATACACGATTTGTAAAAGTTTGGCGTGGATCATACCACTATATGATATAGCTGCCATACAAACGACCGATATGAAAACAAGTCTTTGTATGGAAAACTTTTTTGTTTTCCAAGCTATTGCAACTGAATTCAACATTTATTTATTTAACTTAGCCATACACGATTTGTGAAAGTTTGGCGCGGATCAGACCACTATATGATATAGCTGCCATACAAACGACCGATTAGAAAACAAGTCTTTGTATGGAAAACTTTTTTGTTTTCCAAGCTATTGCAACCGCATTCAAAATTTATTTTTTTGACATAGCCGTACATAATTTTGAAAAGTTTGATCTGGATCGGACCACTATATCATATAGCTGCCATACAAACGACCGATATGAAAACAAGTCTTTGTATGGAAAACTTTTTTGTTTTCCAAGCTATTGCAACTGAATTCAACATTTATTTATTTGACTTAGCCATACACGATTTGTGAAAGTTTGGCGCGGATCAGACCACTATATGATATAGCTGCTATACAAACGACCGATTAGAATACAAGTCTTTGTATGGAAAACTTTTTGTTTTCCAAGCTATTGCAACTGAATTCAACATTTATTTATTTAACAAAGCCATACATGATTTTTAAAAGTTTGATTTGGATCGGACCACTATATCATATAGCTGCCATACAAACGACCGATATGAAAACAAGTCTTTGTATGGAAAACTTTTTTGTTTTCCAAGCTATTGCAACTGAATTTAACATTTATTTATTTGACTTAGCCATACATGATTTGTGAACGTTTGGCGCGGATCAGACCACTATATGATATAGCTGCCATACAAACGACCGATTAGAAAACAAGTCTTTGTATGGAAAACTTTTTTGTTTTCCAAGCTATTGCAACCGCATTCAAAATTTATTTTTTTGACATAGCCGTACATGATTTTGAAAAGTTTAATCTGGATCGGACCACTATATCATATAGCTGCCATACAAACGACCGATATGAAAACAAGTCTTTGTATGGGAAACTTTTTTGTTTTCCAAGCTATTGCAACTGAATTCAACATTTATTTATTTAACTTAGCTATACACGATTTGTGAAAGTTTGGCGCGGATCAGACCACTATATGATATAGCTGCCATACCAACGACCGATTAGAAAACAAGTCTTTGTATGGAATACTTTTTGTTTTCCAAGCTATTGCAACCGAATTCAAATATTATTTATTTGACGTAACCACACATAATTTGTGAACGTTTGGCGCGGATCAGATCACTATATGATATAGCTGCCATACAAACGACCGATTAGAAAACAAGTCTTTGTATGGAAAACTTTTTTGTTTTCCAAGCTCTTGCAACCGCATTCAAAATTTATTTTTTTGACATAGCCGTACATGATTTTGAAAAGTTTAATCTGGATCGGACCACTATATCATATAGCTGCCATACAAACGACCGATATGAAAACAAGTCTTTGTATGGGAAATTTTTTTGTTTTCCAAGCTATTGCAACTGAATTCAACAATTATTTATTTGACTTAGCCATACACGATTTGTAAAAGTTTGGCGTGGATCATACCACTATATGATATAGCTGCCATACAAACGACCGATATGAAAACAAGTCTTTGTATGGAAAACTTTTTGTTTTCCAAGCTATTGCAACTGAATTCAACATTTATTTATTAAACTTAGCCATACACGATTTGTGAAAGTTTGGCGCGGATCAGAGCACTATATGATATAGCTGCCATACAAACGACCGATTAGAAAACAAGTCTTTGTATGGAAAACTTTTTTGTTTTCCAAGCTATTGCAACCGCATTCAAAATTTATTTTTTGACATAGCCGTACATAATTTTGAAAAGTTTGATCTGGATCGGACCACTATATCATATAGCTGCCATACAAACGACCGATATGAAAACAAGTCTTTGTATGGAAAACTTTTTTGTTTTCCAAGCTATTGCAACTGAATTCAACATTTATTTATTTGACTTAGCCATACACGATTTGTGAAAGTTTGGCGCGGATCAGACCACTATATGATATAGCTGCTATACAAACGACCGATTAGAATACAAGTCTTTGTATGGAAAACTTTATGTTTTCCAAGCTATTGCAACTGAATTCAACATTTATTTATTTAACAAAGCCATACATGATTTTTAAAAGTTTGATTTGGATCGGACCACTATATCATATAGCTGCCATACAAACGACCGATATGAAAACAAGTCTTTGTATGGGAAATTTTTTGTTTTCCAAGCTATTGCAACTGAATTCAACAATTATTTATTTGACTTAGCCATACACGATTTGTAAAAGTTTGGCGTGGATCATACCACTATATGATATAGCTGCCATACAAACGACCGATATGAAAACAAGTCTTTGTATGGAAAACTTTTTGTTTTCCAAGCTATTGCAACTGAATTCAACATTTATTTATTTGACTTAGCCATACACGATTTGTGAAAGGTTGGCGTGGATCATACCACTATATGATATAGCTGCCATACAAACGACCGATATGAAAACAAGTCTTTGTATGGAAAACTTTTTTGTTTTCCAAGCTATTGCAACTGAATTCAACATTTATTTATTTAACTTAGCCATACACGATTTGTGAAAGTTTGGCGCGGATCAGACCACTATATGATATAGCTGCCATACAAACGACCGATTAGAAAACAAGTCTTTGTATGGAAAACTTTTTTGTTTTCCAAGCTATTGCAACCGCATTCAAAATTTATTTTTTTAACATAGCCGTACATAATTTTGAAAAGTTTGATCTGGATCGGACCACTATATCATATAGCTGCCATACAAACGACCGATATGAAAACAAGTCTTTGTATGGAAAACTTTTTTGTTTTCCAAGCTATTGCAACTGAATTCAACATTTATTTATTTGACTTAGCCATACACGATTTGTGAAAGTTTGGCGCGGATCAGACCACTATATGATATAGCTGCTATACAAACGACCGATTAGAATACAAGTCTTTGTATGGAAAACTTTTTGTTTTCCAAGCTATTGCAACTGAATTCAACATTTATTTATTTAACAAAGCCATACATGATTTTTAAAAGTTTGATTTGGATCGGACCACTATATCATATAGCTGCCATACAAACGACCGATATGAAAACAAGTCTTTGTATGGGAAATTTTTTTGTTTTCCAAGCTATTGCAACTGAATTCAACATTTATTTATTTGACTTAGCCATACACGATTTGTGAAAGGTTGGCGTGGATCATACCACTATATGATTTAGCTGCCATACAAACGACCGATATGAAAACAAGTCTTTGTATGGAAAACTTTTTGTTTTCCAAGCTATTGCAACTGAATTCAACATTTATTTATTTAACAAAGCCATACATGATTTTTAAAAGTTTGATTTGGATCGGACCACTATATCATATAGCTGCCATACAAACGACCGATATGAAAACAAGTCTTTGTATGGAAAACTTTTTTGTTTTCCAAGCTATTGCAACTGAATTTAACATTTATTTATTTGACTTAGCCATACATGATTTGTGAACGTTTGGCGCGGATCAGACCACTATATGATATAGCTGCCATACAAACGACCGATTAGAAAACAAGTCTTTGTATGGAAAACTTTTTTGTTTTCCAAGCTCTTGCAACCGCATTCAAAATTTATTTTTTTGACATAGCCGTACATGATTTTGAAAAGTTTAATCTGGATCGGACCACTATATCATATAGCTGCCATACAAACGACCGATATGAAAACAAGTCTTTGTATGGGAAATTTTTTTGTTTTCCAAGCTATTGCAACTGAATTCAACAATTATTTATTTGACTTAGCCATACACGATTTGTAAAAGTTTGGCGTGGATCATACCACTATATGATATAGCTGCCATACAAACGACCGATATGAAAACAAGTCTTTGTATGGAAAACTTTTTGTTTTCCAAGCTATTGCAACTGAATTCAACATTTATTTATTTAACTTAGCCATACACGATTTGTGAAAGTTTGGCGCGGATCAGACCACTATATGATATAGCTGCCATACAAACGACCGATTAGAAAACAAGTCTTTGTATGGAAAACTTTTTTGTTTTCCAAGCTATTGCAACCGCATTCAAAATTTATTTTTTTGACATAGCCGTACATAATTTTGAAAAGTTTGATCTGGATCGGACCACTATATCATATAGCTGCCATACAAACGACCGATATGAAAACAAGTCTTTGTATGGAAAACTTTTTTGTTTTCCAAGCTATTGCAACTGAATTCAACATTTATTTATTTGACTTAGCCATACACGATTTGTGAAAGTTTGGCGCGGATCAGACCACTATATGATATAGCTGCTATACAAACGACCGATTAGAATACAAGTCTTTGTATGGAAAACTTTATGTTTTCCAAGCTATTGCAACTGAATTCAACATTTATTTATTTAACAAAGCCATACATGATTTTTAAAAGTTTGATTTGGATCGGACCACTATATCATATAGCTGCCATACAAACGACCGATATGAAAACAAGTCTTTGTATGGGAAATTTTTTTGTTTTCCAAGCTATTGCAACTGAATTCAACAATTATTTATTTGACTTAGCCATACACGATTTGTAAAAGTTTGGCGTGGATCATACCACTATATGATATAGCTGCCATTCAAACGACCGATATGAAAACAAGTCTTTGTATGGAAAACTTTTTGTTTTCCAAGCTATTGCAACTGAATTCAACATTTATTTATTTGACTTAGCCATACACGATTTGTGAAAGGTTGGCGTGGATCATACCACTATATGATATAGCTGCCATACAAACGACCGATATGAAAACAAGTCTTTGTATGGAAAACTTTTTGTTTTCCAAGCTATTGCAACTGAATTCAACATTTATTTATTTAACTTAGCCATACACGATTTGTGAAAGTTTGGCGCGGATCAGACCACTATATGATATAGCTGCCATACAAACGACCGATTAGAAAACAAGTCTTTGTATGGAAAACTTTTTTGTTTTCCAAGCTATTGCAACCGCATTCAAAATTTATTTTTTTAACATAGCCGTACATAATTTTGAAAAGTTTGATCTGGATCGGACCACTATATCATATAGCTGCCATACAAACGACCGATATGAAAACAAGTCTTTGTATGGAAAACTTTTTTGTTTTCCAAGCTATTGCAACTGAATTCAACGTTTATTTATTTGACTTAGCCATACACGATTTGTGAAAGTTTGGCGCGGATCAGACCACTATATGATATAGCTGCTATACAAACGACCGATTAGAATACAAGTCTTTGTATGGAAAACTTTTGTTTTCCAAGCTATTGCAACTGAATTCAACATTTATTTATTTAACAAAGCCATACATGATTTTTAAAAGTTTGATTTGGATCGGACCACTATATCATATAGCTGCCATACAAACGACCGATATGAAAACAAGTCTTTGTATGGGAAATTTTTTTGTTTTCCAAGCTATTGCAACTGAATTCAACATTTATTTATTTGACTTAGCCATACACGATTTGTGAAAGGTTGGCGTGGATCATACCACTATATGATTTAGCTGCCATACAAACGACCGATATGAAAACAAGTCTTTGTATGGAAAACTTTTTGTTTTCCAAGCTATTGCAACTGAATTCAACATTTATTTATTTAACTTAGCCATACACGATTTGTGAAAGTTTGGCGCGGATCAGACCACTATATGATATAGCTGCCATACAAACGACCGATTAGAAAACAAGTCTTTGTATGGAAAACTTTTTTGTTTTCCAAGCTATTGCAACCGCATTCAAAATTTATTTTTCTGACATAGCCGTACATAATTTTGAAAAGTTTGATCTGGATCGGACCACTATATCATATAGCTGCCATACAAACGACCGATATGAAAACAAGTCTTTGTATGGAAAACTTTTTTGTTTTCCAAGCTATTGCAACTGAATTCAACATTTATTTATTTGACTTAGCCATACACGATTTGTGAAAGTTTGGCGCGGATCAGACCACTATATGATATAGCTCCTATACAAACGACCGATTAGAATACAAGTCTTTGTATGGAAAACTTTTTGTTTTCCAAGCTATTGCAACTGAATTCAACATTTATTTATTTAACAAAGCCATACATGATTTTTAAAAGTTTGATTTGGATCGGACCACTATATCATATAGCTGCCATACAAACGACCGATATGAAAACAAGTCTTTGTATGGAAAACTTTTTTGTTTTCCAAGCTATTGCAACTGAATTTAACATTTATTTATTTGACTTAGCCATACATGATTTGTGAACGTTTGGCGCGGATCAGACCACTATATGATATAGCTGCCATACAAACGACCGATTAGAAAACAAGTCTTTGTATGGAAAACTTTTTTGTTTTCCAAGCTCTTGCAACCGCATTCAAAATTTATTTTTTTGACATAGCCGTACATGATTTTGAAAAGTTTAATCTGGATCGGACCACTATATCATATAGCTGCCATACAAACGACCGATATGAAAACAAGTCTTTGTATGGGAAATTTTTTTGTTTTCCAAGCTATTGCAACTGAATTCAACAATTATTTATTTGACTTAGCCATACACGATTTGTAAAAGTTTGGCGTGGATCATACCACTATATGATATAGCTGCCATACAAACGACCGATATGAAAACAAGTCTTTGTATGGAAAACTTTTTGTTTTCCAAGCTATTGCAACTGAATTCAACATTTATTTATTTAACTTAGCCATACACGATTTGTGAAAGTTTGGCGCGGATCAGACCACTATATGATATAGCTGCCATACAAACGACCGATTAGAAAACAAGTCTTTGTATGGAAAACTTTTTTGTTTTCCAAGCTATTGCAACCGCATTCAAAATTTATTTTTTTGACATAGCCGTACATAATTTTGAAAAGTTTGATCTGGATCGGACCACTATATCATATAGCTGCCATACAAACGACCGATATGAAAACAAGTCTTTGTATGGAAAACTTTTTGTTTTCCAAGCTATTGCAACTGAATTCAACATTTATTTATTTGACTTAGCCATACACGATTTGTGAAAGTTTGGCGCGGATCAGACCACTATATGATATAGCTGCTATACAAACGACCGATTAGAATACAAGTCTTTGTATGGAAAACTTTATGTTTTCCAAGCTATTGCAACTGAATTCAACATTTATTTATTTAACAAAGCCATACATGATTTTTAAAAGTTTGATTTGGATCGGACCACTATATCATATAGCTGCCATACAAACGACCGATATGAAAACAAGTCTTTGTATGGGAAATTTTTTTGTTTTCCAAGCTATTGCAACTGAATTCAACAATTATTTATTTGACTTAGCCATACACGATTTGTAAAAGTTTGGCGTGGATCATACCACTATATGATATAGCTGCCATACAAACGACCGATATGAAAACAAGTCTTTGTATGGAAAACTTTTTGTTTTCCAAGCTATTGCAACTGAATTCAACATTTATTTATTTGACTTAGCCATACACGATTTGTGAAAGGTTGGCGTGGATCATACCACTATATGATATAGCTGCCATACAAACGACCGATATGAAAACAAGTCTTTGTATGGAAAACTTTTTGTTTTCCAAGCTATTGCAACTGAATTCAACATTTATTTATTTAACTTAGCCATACACGATTTGTGAAAGTTTGGCGCGGATCAGACCACTATATGATATAGCTGCCATACAAACGACCGATTAGAAAACAAGTCTTTGTATGGAAAACTTTTTGTTTTCCAAGCTATTGCAACCGCATTCAAAATTTATTTTTTTTAACATAGCCGTACATAATTTTGAAAAGTTTGATCTGGATCGGACCACTATATCATATAGCTGCCATACAAACGACCGATATGAAAACAAGTCTTTGTATGGAAAACTTTTTTGTTTTCCAAGCTATTGCAACTGAATTCAACATTTATTTATTTGACTTAGCCATACACGATTTGTGAAAGTTTGGCGCGGATCAGACCACTATATGATATAGCTGCTATACAAACGACCGATTAGAATACAAGTCTTTGTATGGAAAACTTTTTGTTTTCCAAGCTATTGCAACTGAATTCAACATTTATTTATTTAACAAAGCCATACATGATTTTTAAAAGTTTGATTTGGATCGGACCACTATATCATATAGCTGCCATACAAACGACCGATATGAAAACAAGTCTTTGTATGGGAAATTTTTTTGTTTTCCAAGCTATTGCAACTGAATTCAACATTTATTTATTTGACTTAGCCATACACGATTTGTGAAAGGTTGGCGTGGATCATACCACTATATGATTTAGCTGCCATACAAACGACCGATATGAAAACAAGTCTTTGTATGGAAAACTTTTTGTTTTCCAAGCTATTGCAACTGAATTCAACATTTATTTATTTAACTTAGCCATACACGATTTGTGAAAGTTTGGCGCGGATCAGACCACTATATGATATAGCTGCCATACAAACGACCGATTAGAAAACAAGTCTTTGTATGGAAAACTTTTTTGTTTTCCAAGCTATTGCAACCGCATTCAAAATTTATTTTTTTGACATAGCCGTACATAATTTTGAAAAGTTTGATCTGGATCGGACCACTATATCATATAGCTGCCATACAAACGACCGATATGAAAACAAGTCTTTGTATGGAAAACTTTTTGTTTTCCAAGCTATTGCAACTGAATTCAACATTTATTTATTTGACTTAGCCATACACGATTTGTGAAAGTTTGGCGCGGATCAGACCACTATATGATATAGCTCCTATACAAACGACCGATTAGAATACAAGTCTTTGTATGGAAAACTTTTTGTTTTCCAAGCTATTGCAACTGAATTCAACATTTATTTATTTAACAAAGCCATACATGATTTTTAAAAGTTTGATTTGGATCGGACCACTATATCATATAGCTGCCATACAAACGACCGATATGAAAACAAGTCTTTGTATGGAAAACTTTTTTGTTTTCCAAGCTATTGCAACTGAATTTAACATTTATTTATTTGACTTAGCTATACATGATTTGTGAACGTTTGGCGCGGATCAGACCACTATATGATATAGCTGCCATACAAACGACCGATTAGAAAACAAGTCTTTGTATGGAAAACTTTTTTGTTTTCCAAGCTCTTGCAACCGCATTCAAAATTTATTTTTTTGACATAGCCGTACATGATTTTGAAAAGTTTAATCTGGATCGGACCACTATATCATATAGCTGCCATACAAACGACCGATATGAAAACAAGTCTTTGTATGGGAAATTTTTTTGTTTTCCAAGCTATTGCAACTGAATTCAACAATTATTTATTTGACTTAGCCATACACGATTTGTGAAAGGTTGGCGTGGATCATACCACTATATGATTTAGCTGCCATACAAACGACCGATATGAAAACAAGTCTTTGTATGGAAAACTTTTTGTTTTCCAAGCTATTGCAACTGAATTCAACATTTATTTATTTAACTTAGCCATACACGATTTGTGAAAGTTTGGCGCGGATCAGACCACTATATGATATAGCTGCCATACAAACGACCGATTAGAAAACAAGTCTTTGTATGGAAAACTTTTTTGTTTTCCAAGCTATTGCAACCGCATTCAAAATTTATTTTTTTGACATAGCCGTACATAATTTTGAAAAGTTTGATCTGGATCGGACCACTATATCATATAGCTGCCATACAAACGACCGATATGAAAACAAGTCTTTGTATGGAAAACTTTTTTGTTTTCCAAGCTATTGCAACTGAATTCAACATTTATTTATTTGACTTAGCCATACACGATTTGTGAAAGTTTGGCGCGGATCAGACCACTATATGATATAGCTCCTATACAAACGACCGATTAGAATACAAGTCTTTGTATGGAAAACTTTTTGTTTTCCAAGCTATTGCAACTGAATTCAACATTTATTTATTTAACAAAGCCATACATGATTTTTAAAAGTTTGATTTGGATCGGACCACTATATCATATAGCTGCCATACAAACGACCGATATGAAAACAAGTCTTTGTATGGAAAACTTTTTTGTTTTCCAAGCTATTGCAACTGAATTTAACATTTATTTATTTGACTTAGCCATACATGATTTGTGAACGTTTGGCGCGGATCAGACCACTATATGATATAGCTGCCATACAAACGACCGATTAGAAAACAAGTCTTTGTATGGAAAACTTTTTTGTTTTCCAAGCTCTTGCAACCGCATTCAAAATTTATTTTTTTGACATAGCCGTACATGATTTTGAAAAGTTTAATCTGGATCGGACCACTATATCATATAGCTGCCATACAAACGACCGATATGAAAACAAGTCTTTGTATGGGAAATTTTTTTGTTTTCCAAGCTATTGCAACTGAATTCAACAATTATTTATTTGACTTAGCCATACACGATTTGTAAAAGTTTGGCGTGGATCATACCACTATATGATATAGCTGCCATACAAACGACCGATATGAAAACAAGTCTTTGTATGGAAAACTTTTTGTTTTCCAAGCTATTGCAACTGAATTCAACACTTATTTATTTAACTTAGCCATACACGATTTGTGAAAGTTTGGCGCGGATCAGACCACTATATGATATAGCTGCCATACAAACGACCGATTAGAAAACAAGTCTTTGTATGGAAAACTTTTTGTTTTCCAAGCTATTGCAACCGCATTCAAAATTTATTTTTTTGACATAGCCGTACATAATTTTGAAAAGTTTGATCTGGATCGGACCACTATATCATATAGCTGCCATACAAACGACCGATATGAAAACAAGTCTTTGTATGGAAAACTTTTTTGTTTTCCAAGCTATTGCAACTGAATTCAACATTTATTTATTTGACTTAGCCATACACGATTTGTGAAAGTTTGGCGCGGATCAGACCACTATATGATATAGCTGCTATACAAACGACCGATTAGAATACAAGTCTTTGTATGGAAAACTTTATGTTTTCCAAGCTATTGCAACTGAATTCAACATTTATTTATTTAACAAAGCCATACATGATTTTTAAAAGTTTGATTTGGATCGGACCACTATATCATATAGCTGCCATACAAACGACCGATATGAAAACAAGTCTTTGTATGGGAAATTTTTTTGTTTTCCAAGCTATTGCAACTGAATTCAACAATTATTTATTTGACTTAGCCATACACGATTTGTAAAAGTTTGGCGTGGATCATACCACTATATGATATAGCTGCCATACAAACGACCGATATGAAAACAAGTCTTTGTATGGAAAACTTTTTGTTTTCCAAGCTATTGCAACTGAATTCAACATTTATTTATTTGACTTAGCCATACACGATTTGTGAAAGGTTGGCGTGGATCATACCACTATATGATATAGCTGCCATACAAACGACCGATATGAAAACAAGTCTTTGTATGGAAAACTTTTTGTTTTCCAAGCTATTGCAACTGAATTCAACATTTATTTATTTAACTTAGCCATACACGATTTGTGAAAGTTTGGCGCGGATCAGACCACTATATGATATAGCTGCCATACAAACGACCGATTAGAAAACAAGTCTTTGTATGGAAAACTTTTTTGTTTTCCAAGCTATTGCAACCGCATTCAAAATTTATTTTTTTGACATAGCCGTACATAATTTTGAAAAGTTTGATCTGGATCGGACCACTATATCATATAGCTGCCATACAAACGACCGATATGAAAACAAGTCTTTGTATGGAAAACTTTTTTGTTTTCCAAGCTATTGCAACTGAATTCAACATTTATTTATTTGACTTAGCCATACACGATTTGTGAAAGTTTGGCGCGGATCAGACCACTATATGATATAGCTGCTATACAAACGACCGATTAGAATACAAGTCTTTGTATGGAAAACTTTTTGTTTTCCAAGCTATTGCAACTGAATTCAACATTTATTTATTTAACAAAGCCATACATGATTTTTAAAAGTTTGATTTGGATCGGACCACTATATCATATAGCTGCCATACAAACGACCGATATGAAAACAAGTCTTTGTATGGAAAACTTTTTGTTTTCCAAGCTATTGCAACTGAATTTAACATTTATTTATTTGACTTAGCCATACATGATTTGTGAACGTTTGGCGCGGATCAGACCACTATATGATATAGCTGCCATACAAACGACCGATTAGAAAACAAGTCTTTGTATGGAAAACTTTTTGTTTTCCAAGCTATTGCAACCGCATTCAAAATTTATTTTTTTGACATAGCCGTACATAATTTTGAAAAGTTTGATCTGGATCGGACCACTATATCATATAGCTGCCATACAAACGACCGATATGAAAACAAGTCTTTGTATGGAAAACTTTTTTGTTTTCCAAGCTATTGCAACTGAATTCAACATTTATTTATTTGACTTAGCCATACACGATTTGTGAAAGTTTGGCGCGGATCAGACTACTATATGATATAGCTGCTATACAAACGACCGATATGAAAACAAGTCTTTGTATGGAGAACATTTTGGTTTTCCAAAGCTATTGCAACCGCATTCAAAATTTATTTATTTGACATAGCCGTACATGATTTTTAAAAGTTTGATCTGGATCGGACCACTATATCATATAGCTGCCATACAAACGACCGATATGAAAACAAGTCTTTGTATGGAAAACTTTTTTGTTTTCCAAGCTATTGCAACTGAATTTAACATTTATTTATTTGACTTAGCCATACATGATTTGTGAACGTTTGGCGCGGATCAGACCACTATATGATATAGCTGCCATACAAACGACCGATTAGAAAACAAGTCTTTGTATGGAAAACTTTTTTGTTTTCCAAGCTATTGCAACCGCATTCAAAATTTATTTTTTTGACATAGCCGTACATAATTTTGAAAAGTTTGATCTGGATCGGACCACTATATCATATAGCTGCCATACAAACGACCGATATGAAAACAAGTCTTTGTATGGAAAACTTTTTTGTTTTCCAAGCTATTGCAACTGAATTCAACATTTATTTATTTGACTTAGCCATACACGATTTGTGAAAGTTTGGCGCGGATCAGACCACTATATGATATAGCTGCTATACAAACGACCGATTAGAATACAAGTCTTTGTATGGAAAACTTTTTGTTTTCCAAGCTATTGCAACTGAATTCAACATTTATTTATTTAACAAAGCCATACATGATTTTTAAAAGTTTGATTTGGATCGGACCACTATATCATATAGCTGCCATACAAACGACCGATATGAAAACAAGTCTTTGTATGGAAAATTTTTTTGTTTTCCAAGCTATTGCAACTGAATTCAACATTTATTTATTTGACTTAGCCATACACGATTTGTGAAAGTTTGGCGTGGATCATACCACTATATGATATAGCTGCCAAACAAACGACCGATTAGAAAACAAGTCTTTGTATGGAAAACTTTTGTGTTTTCCAAGCTATTGCAACCGAATTCAAATATTATTTATTTGACGTAACCATACATAATTTGTGAACGTTTGGCGCGGATCAGACCACTATATGATATAGCTGCTATACAAACGACCGATTAGAATACAAGTCTTTGTATGGAAAACTTTTTGTTTTCCAAGCTATTGCAACCGCATTCAAAATTTATTTTTTTGACATAGCCGTACATGATTTTGAAAAGTTTGATCTGGATCCGACCACTATATCATATAGCTGCCATACAAACGACCGATATGAAAACAAGTCTTTGTATGGAAAACTTTTTTGTTTTCCAAGCTATTGCAACTGAATTCAACATTTATTTATTTGACTTAGCCATACACGATTTGTGAAAGTTTGGCGTGGATCATACCACTATATGATATAGCTGCCAAACAAACGACCGATTAGAAAACAAGTCTTTGTATGGAAAACTTTTGTGTTTTCCAAGCTATTGCAACCGAATTCAAATATTATTTATTTGACGTAACCATACATAATTTGTGAACGTTTGGCGCGGATCAGACCACTATATGATATAGCTGCTATACAAACGACCGATTAGAATACAAGTCTTTGTATGGAAAACTTTTTTGTTTTCCAAGCTATTGCAACCGCATTCAAAATTTATTTTTTTGACATAGCCGTACATGAATTTGAAAAGTTTGATCTGGATCCGACCACTATATCATATAGCTGCCATACAAACGACCGATATGAAAACAAGTCTTTGTATGGAAAACTTTTTTGTTTTCCAAGCTATTGCAACTGAATTCAAAATTTATTTATTTGACTTAGCCATACACGATTTGTGAAAGGTTGGCGTGGATCATACCACTATATGATATAGCTGCCATACAAACGACCGATATGAAAACAAGTCTTTGTATGGAAAACTTTTTGTTTTCCAAGCTATTGCAACTGAATTCAACATTTATTTATTTAACTTAGCCATACACGATTTGTGAAAGTTTGGCGCGGATCAGACCACTATATGATATAGCTGCCAAACAAACGACCGATTAGAAAACAAGTCTTTGTATGGAAAACTTTTGTGTTTTCCAAGCTATTGCAACCGAATTCAAATATTATTTATTTGACGTAACCATACATAATTTGTGAACGTTTGGCGCGGATCAGACCACTATATGATATAGCTGCTATACAAACGACCGATTAGAATACAAGTCTTTGTATGGAAAACTTTTTGTTTTCCAAGCTATTGCAACTGAATTCAACATTTATTTATTTAACAAAGCCATACATGATTTTTAAAAGTTTGATTTGGATCGGACCACTATATCATATAGCTGCCATACAAACGACCGATATGAAAACAAGTCTTTGTATGGAAAATTTTTTGTTTTCCAAGCTATTGCAACTGAATTCAACATTTATTTATTTGACTTAGCCATACACGATTTGTGAAAGTTTGGCGTGGATCATACCACTATATGATATAGCTGCCAAACAAACGACCGATTAGAAAACAAGTCTTTGTATGGAAAACTTTTGTGTTTTCCAAGCTATTGCAACCGAATTCAAATATTATTTATTTGACGTAACCATACATAATTTGTGAACGTTTGGCGCGGATCAGACCACTATATGATATAGCTGCTATACAAACGACCGATTAGAATACAAGTCTTTGTATGGAAAACTTTTTTGTTTTCCAAGCTATTGCAACCGCATTCAAAATTTATTTTTTTGACATAGCCGTACATGAATTTGAAAAGTTTGATCTGGATCCGACCACTATATCATATAGCTGCCATACAAACGACCGATATGAAAACAAGTCTTTGTATGGAAAACTTTTTGTTTTCCAAGCTATTGCAACTGAATTCAAAATTTATTTATTTGACTTAGCCATACACGATTTGTGAAAGGTTGGCGTGGATCATACCACTATATGATATAGCTGCCATACAAACGACCGATATGAAAACAAGTCTTTGTATGGAAAACTTTTTGTTTTCCAAGCTATTGCAACTGAATTCAACATTTATTTATTTAACTTAGCCATACACGATTTGTGAAAGTTTGGCGCGGATCAGACCACTATATGATATAGCTGCCATACAAACGACCGATTAGAAAACAAGTCTTTGTATGGAAAACTTTTTTGTTTTCCAAGCTATTGCAACCGCATTCAAAATTTATTTTTTTGACATAGCCGTACATAATTTTGAAAAGTTTGATCTGGATCGGACCACTATATCATATAGCTGCCATACAAACGACCGATATGAAAACAAGTCTTTGTATGGAAAACTTTTTTGTTTTCCAAGCTATTGCAACTGAATTCAACATTTATTTATTTGACTTAGCCATACACGATTTGTGAAAGTTTGGCGCGGATCAGACCACTATATGATATAGCTGCTATACAAACGACCGATTAGAATACAAGTCTTTGTATGGAAAACTTTATGTTTTCCAAGCTATTGCAACTGAATTCAACATTTATTTATTTAACAAAGCCATACATGATTTTTAAAAGTTTGATTTGGATCGGACCACTATATCATATAGCTGCCATACAAACGACCGATATGAAAACAAGTCTTTGTATGGGAAATTTTTTTGTTTTCCAAGCTATTGCAACTGAATTCAACAATTATTTATTTGACTTAGCCATACACGATTTGTAAAAGTTTGGCGTGGATCATACCACTATATGATATAGCTGCCATACAAACGACCGATATGAAAACAAGTCTTTGTATGGGAAATTTTTTTGTTTTCCAAGCTATTGCAACTGAATTCAACATTTATTTATTTGACTTAGCCATACACGATTTGTGAAAGTTTGGCGTGGATCAGACCACTATATGATATAGCTGCCAAACAAACGACCGATTAGAAAACAAGTCTTTGTATGGAAAACTTTTGTGTTTTCCAAGCTATTGCAACCAAATTCAACATTTATTTATTTGAAATAGCCATACACGATTCAACATTTATTCCATTGACATAGCCATACATAATTTTTGAAAGTTTCATCCGGATCAGATCACTATATCATATAGCTGCCATACAAACGACCGATATGAAAACAAGTCTTTGTATGAAGAACATTTTGGTTTTCCAAAGCTATTGCAACCGCATTCAAAATTTATTTATTTGACATAGCCGTACATGATTTTGAAAAGTTTGATCTGGATCGGACCACTATATCATATAGCTTCCATACAAACGACTGATTAGAAAACAAGTCTTTGTATGGAAAACTTTTTTGTTTTCCAAGCTTTTGCAACCGCATTCAAAATTTATTTATTTGACATAGCCGTACATAATTTTAAAAAGTTTGATCTGGATCGGACCACTATATCATATAGCTGCCATACAAACGACCGATATGAAAACAAGTCTTTGTATGGAAAACTTTTTTGTTTTCCAAGCTATTGCAACTGAATTCAACATTTATTTATTTGACTTAGCCATACACGATTTGTGAAAGTTTGGCGCGGATCAGACCACTATATGATATAGCTGCCATACAAACGACCGATTAGAAAACAAGTCTTTGTATGGAAAACTTTTTTGTTTTCCAAGCTATTGCAACCGCATTCAAAATTTATTTATTTGACATAGCCGTACATGATTTTTAAAAGTTTGATCTGGATCGGACCACTATATCATATAGCTGCCATACAAACGACCGATATGAAAACAAGTCTTTGTATGGAAAACTTTTTTGTTTTCCAAACTATTGCAACTGAATTTAACATTTATTTATTTGACATAGCCATACATGATTTGTGAACGTTTGGCGCGGATCAGACCACTATATGATATAGCTGCCATACAAACGACCGATTAGAAAACAAGTCTTTGTATGGAAAACTTTTTTGTTTTGCAAGCTATTGCAACCGCATTCAAAATTTATTTTTTTGACATAGCCGTACATAATTTTGAAAAGTTTGATCTGGATCGGACCACTATATCATATAGCTGCCATACAAACGACCGATATGAAAACAAGTCTTTGTATGGAAAACTTTTTTGTTTTCCAAGCTATTGCAACTGAATTCAACATTTATTTATTTGACTTAGCCATACACGATTTGTGAAAGTTTGGCGCGGATCAGACCACTATATGATATAGCTGCTATACAAACGACCGATTAGAATACAAGTCTTTGTATGGAAAACTTTTTGTTTTCCAAGCTATTGCAACTGAATTCAACATTTATTTATTTAACAAAGCCATACATGATTTTTAAAAGTTTGATTTGGATCGGACCACTATATCATATAGCTGCCATACAAACGACCGATATGAAAACAAGTCTTTGTATGGAAAATTTTTTTGTTTTCCAAGCTATTGCAACTGAATTCAACATTTATTTATTTGACTTAGCCATACACGATTTGTGAAAGTTTGGCGTGGATCATACCACTATATGATATAGCTGCCAAACAAACGACCGATTAGAAAACAAGTCTTTGTATGGAAAACTTTTGTGTTTTCCAAGCTATTGCAACCGAATTCAAATATTATTTATTTGACGTAACCATACATAATTTGTGAACGTTTGGCGCGGATCAGACCACTATATGATATAGCTGCTATACAAACGACCGATTAGAATACAAGTCTTTGTATGGAAAACTTTTTGTTTTCCAAGCTATTGCAACCGCATTCAAAATTTATTTTTTTGACATAGCCGTACATGATTTTGAAAAGTTTGATCTGGATCCGACCACTATATCATATAGCTGCCATACAAACGACCGATATGAAAACAAGTCTTTGTATGGAAAACTTTTTTGTTTTCCAAGCTATTGCAACTGAATTCAACATTTATTTATTTGACTTAGCCATACACGATTTGTGAAAGTTTGGCGTGGATCATACCACTATATGATATAGCTGCCATACAAACGACCGATATGAAAACAAGTCTTTGTATGGAAAACTTTTTGTTTTCCAAGCTATTGCAACCAAATTCAACATTTATTTATTTGAAATAGCCATACACGATTCAACATTTATTCCATTGACATAGCCATACATAATTTTTGAAAGTTTCATCCGGATCAGATCACTATATCATATAGCTGCCATACAAACGACCGATATGAAAACAAGTCTTTGTATGGAGAACATTTTGGTTTTCCAAAGCTATTGCAACCGCATTCAAAATTTATTTATTTGACATAGCCGTACATAATTTTAAAAAGTTTGATCTGGATCGGACCACTATATCATATAGCTGCCATACAAACGACCGATATGAAAACAAGTCTTTGTATGGAAAACTTTTTTGTTTTCCAAGCTATTGCAACTGAATTCAACATTTATTTATTTGACTTAGCCATACACGATTTGTGAAAGTTTGGCGCGGATCAGACCACTATATGATATAGCTGCTATACAAACGACCGATTAGAATACAAGTCTTTGTATGGAAAACTTTTGTTTTCCAAGCTATTGCAACTGAATTCAACATTTATTTATTTAACAAAGCCATACATGATTTTTAAAAGTTTGATTTGGATCGGACCACTATATCATATAGCTGCCATACAAACGACCGATATGAAAACAAGTCTTTGTATGGAAAATTTTTTTGTTTTCCAAGCTATTGCAACTGAATTCAACATTTATTTATTTGACTTAGCCATACACGATTTGTGAAAGTTTGGCGTGGATCATACCACTATATGATATAGCTGCCAAACAAACGACCGATTAGAAAACAAGTCTTTGTATGGAAAACTTTTGCGTTTTCCAAGCTATTGCAACCGAATTCAAATATTATTTATTTGACGTAACCATACATAATTTGTGAACGTTTGGCGCGGATCAGACCACTATATGATATAGCTGCTATACAAACGACCGATTAGAATACAAGTCTTTGTATGGAAAACTTTTGTTTTCCAAGCTATTGCAACCGCATTCAAAATTTATTTTTTTGACATAGCCGTACATGATTTTGAAAAGTTTGATCTGGATCCGACCACTATATCATATAGCTGCCATACAAACGACCGATATGAAAACAAGTCTTTGTATGGAAAACTTTTTGTTTTCCAAGCTATTGCAACTGAATTCAACATTTATTTATTTGACTTAGCCATACACGATTTGTGAAAGTTTGGCGTGGATCATACCACTATATGATATAGCTGCCATACAAACGACCGATATGAAAACAAGTCTTTGTATGGAAAACTTTTTTGTTTTCCAAGCTATTGCAACCAAATTCAACATTTATTTATTTGAAATAGCCATACACGATTCAACATTTATTCCATTGACATAGCCATACATAATTTTTGAAAGTTTCATCCGGATCAGATCACTATATCATATAGCTGCCATACAAACGACCGATATGAAAACAAGTCTTTGTATGGAGAACATTTTGGTTTTCCAAAGCTATTGCAACCGCATTCAAAATTTATTTATTTGACATAGCCGTACATAATTTTAAAAAGTTTGATCTGGATCGGACCACTATATCATATAGCTGCCATACAAGCGACCGATATGAAAACAAGTCTTTGTATGGAAAACTTTTTTGTTTTCCAAGCTATTGCAACTGAATTCAACATTTATTTATTTAACTTAGCCATACACGATTTGTGAACGTTTGGCGCGGATCGAGACCACTATATGATATAGCTGCCATACAAACGACCGATTAGAAAACAAGTCTTTGTATGGAAAACTTTTTTGTTTTCCAAGCTATTGCAACCGCATTCAAAATTTATTTTTTTGACATAGCCGTACATGAATTTGAAAAGTTTGATCTGGATCCGACCACTATATCATATAGCTGCCATACAAACGACCGATATGAAAACAAGTCTTTGTATGGAAAACTTTTTTGTTTTCCAAGCTATTGCAACTGAATTCAAAATTTATTTATTTGACTTAGCCATACACGATTTGTGAAAGGTTGGCGTGGATCATACCACTATATGATATAGCTGCCATACAAACGACCGATATGAAAACAAGTCTTTGTATGGAAAACTTTTTGTTTTCCAAGCTATTGCAACTGAATTCAACATTTATTTATTTAACTTAGCCATACACGATTTGTGAAAGTTTGGCGCGGATCAGACCACTATATGATATAGCTGCCATACAAACGACCGATTAGAAAACAAGTCTTTGTATGGAAAACTTTTTTGTTTTCCAAGCTATTGCAACCGCATTCAAAATTTATTTTTTTGACATAGCCGTACATAATTTTGAAAAGTTTGATCTGGATCGGACCACTATATCATATAGCTGCCATACAAACGACCGATATGAAAACAAGTCTTTGTATGGAAAACTTTTTGTTTTCAAGCTATTGCAACTGAATTCAACATTTATTTATTTGACTTAGCCATACACGATTTGTGAAAGTTTGGCGCGGATCAGACCACTATATGATATAGCTGCTATACAAACGACCGATTAGAATACAAGTCTTTGTATGGAAAACTTTATGTTTTCAAGCTATTGCAACTGAATTCAACATTTATTTATTTAACAAAGCCATACATGATTTTTAAAAGTTTGATTTGGATCGGACCACTATATCATATAGCTGCCATACAAACGACCGATATGAAAACAAGTCTTTGTATGGGAAATTTTTTTTGTTTTCCAAGCTATTGCAACTGAATTCAACAATTATTTATTTGACTTAGCCATACACGATTTGTAAAAGTTTGGCGTGGATCATACCACTATATGATATAGCTGCCATACAAACGACCGATATGAAAACAAGTCTTTGTATGGGAAATTTTTTTGTTTTCCAAGCTATTGCAACTGAATTCAACATTTATTTATTTGACTTAGCCATACACGATTTGTGAAAGTTTGGCGTGGATCAGACCACTATATGATATAGCTGCCAAACAAACGACCGATTAGAAAACAAGTCTTTGTATGGAAAACTTTTGTGTTTTCCAAGCTATTGCAACCAAATTCAACATTTATTTATTTGAAATAGCCATACACGATTCAACATTTATTCCATTGACATAGCCATACATAATTTTTGAAAGTTTCATCCGGATCAGATCACTATATCATATAGCTGCCATACAAACGACCGATATGAAAACAAGTCTTTGTATGAAGAACATTTTGGTTTTCCAAAGCTATTGCAACCGCATTCAAAATTTATTTATTTGACATAGCCGTACATGATTTTGAAAAGTTTGATCTGGATCGGACCACTATATCATATAGCTTCCATACAAACGACTGATTAGAAAACAAGTCTTTGTATGGAAAACTTTTTTGTTTTCCAAGCTTTTGCAACCGCATTCAAAATTTATTTATTTGACATAGCCGTACATAATTTTAAAAAGTTTGATCTGGATCGGACCACTATATCATATAGCTGCCATACAAACGACCGATATGAAAACAAGTCTTTGTATGGAAAACTTTTTTGTTTTCCAAGCTATTGCAACTGAATTCAACATTTATTTATTTAACTTAGCCATACACGATTTGTGTACGTTTGGCGCGGATCAGACCACTATATGATATAGCTGCCATACAAACGACCGATTAGAAAACAAGTCTTTGTATGGAAAACTTTTTTGTTTTCCAAGCTATTGCAACCCGCATTCAAAATTTATTTTTTTGACATAGCCGTACATGATTTTGAAAAGTTTGATCTGGATCCGACCACTATATCATATAGCTGCCATACAAACGACCGATATGAAAACAAGTCTTTGTATGGAAAACTTTTTTGTTTTCCAAGCTATTGCAACTGAATTCAAAATTTATTTATTTGACTTAGCCATACACGATTTGTGAAAGGTTGGCGTGGATCATACCACTATATGATATAGCTGCCATACAAACGACCGATATGAAAACAAGTCTTTGTATGGAAAACTTTTTGTTTTCCAAGCTATTGCAACTGAATTCAACATTTATTTATTTAACTTAGCCATACACGATTTGTGAAAGGTTGGCGTGGATCATACCACTATATGATATAGCTGCCATACAAACGACCGATTAGAAAACAAGTCTTTGTATGGAAAACTTTTTTGTTTTCCAAGCTATTGCAACCGCATTCAAAATTTATTTTTTTGACATAGCCGTACATAATTTTGAAAAGTTTGATCTGGATCGGACCACTATATCATATAGCTGCCATACAAACGACCGATATGAAAACAAGTCTTTGTATGGAAAACTTTTTTGTTTTCCAAGCTATTGCAACTGAATTCAACATTTATTTATTTGACTTAGCCATACACGATTTGTGAAAGTTTGGCGCGGATCAGACCACTATATGATATAGCTGCTATACAAACGACCGATTAGAATACAAGTCTTTGTATGGAAAACTTTATGTTTTCCAAGCTATTGCAACTGAATTCAACATTTATTTATTTAACAAAGCCATACATGATTTTTAAAAGTTTGATTTGGATCGGACCACTACATCATATAGCTGCCATACAAACGACCGATATGAAAACAAGGGTTTGTATGGGAATTTTTTTTGTTTTCCAAGCTTTTGCAACTGAATTCAACAATTATTTATTTGACTTAGCCATACACGATTTGTAAAAGTTTGGCGTGGATCATACAACTATATGATATAGCTGCCATACAAACGACCGATATGAAAACAAGTCTTTGTATGGGAAATTTTTTTGTTTTCCAAGCTATTGCAACTGAATTCAACATTTATTTATTTGACTTAGCCATACACGATTTGTGAAAGTTTGGCGTGGATCAGACCACTATATGATATAGCTGCCAAACAAACGACCGATTAGAAAACAAGTCTTTGTATGGAAAACTTTTGTGTTTTCCAAGCTATTGCAACCAAATTCAACATTTATTTATTTGAAATAGCCATACACGATTCAACATTTATTCCATTGACATAGCCATACATAATTTTTGAAAGTTTCATCCGGATCAGATCACTATATCATATAGCTGCCATACAAACGACCGATATGAAAACAAGTCTTTGTATGGAGAACATTTTGGTTTTCCAAAGCTATTGGAACCGCATTCAAAATTTATTTATTTGACATAGCCGTACATGATTTTGAAAAGTTTGAGCTGGATCGGACCACTATATCATATAGCTGCCATACAAACGACTGATATGAAAACAAGTCTTTGTATGGAAAACTTTTTTGTTTTCCAAGCTATTGCAACTGAATTCAACATTTATTTATTTGACTTAGCCATACACGATTTGTGAAAGTTTGGCGCGGATCAGACCACTATATGATATAGCTGCTATACAAACGACCGATTAGAATACAAGTCTTTGTATGGAAAACTTTATGTTTTCCAAGCTATTGCAACTGAATTCAACATTTATTTATTTAACAAAGCCATACATGATTTTTAAAAGTTTGATTTGGATCGGACCACTATATCATATAGCTGCCATACAAACGACCGATATGAAAACAAGTCTTTGTATGGGAAATTTTTTTGTTTTCCAAGCTATTGCAACTGAATTCAACAATTATTTATTTGACTTAGCCATACACGATTTGTAAAAGTTTGGCGTGGATCATACCACTATATGATATAGCTGCCATACAAACGACCGATATGAAAACAAGTCTTTGTATGGGAAATTTTTTTGTTTTCCAAGCTATTGCAACTGAATTCAACATTTATTTATTTGACTTAGCCATACACGATTTGTGAAAGTTTGGCGTGGATCAGACCACTATATGATATAGCTGCCAAACAAACGACCGATTAGAAAACAAGTCTTTGTATGGAAAACTTTTGTGTTTTCCAAGCTATTGCAACCAAATTCAACATTTATTTATTTGAAATAGCCATACACGATTCAACATTTATTCCATTGACATAGCCATACATAATTTTTGAAAGTTTCATCCGGATCAGATCACTATATCATATAGCTGCCATACAAACGACCGATATGAAAACAAGTCTTTGTATGGAGAACATTTTGGTTTTCCAAAGCTATTGCAACCGCATTCAAAATTTATTTATTTGACATAGCCGTACATGATTTTGAAAAGTTTGATCTGGATCGGACCACTATATCATATAGCTGCCATACAAACGACTGATATGAAAACAAGTCTTTGTATGGAAAACTTTTTGTTTTCCAAGCTATTGCAACTGAATTCAACATTTATTTATTTGACTAAGCCATACACGATTTGTGAAAGTTTGGCGCGGATCAGACCACTATATGATATAGCTGCTATACAAACGACCGATTAGAATACAAGTCTTTGTATGGAAAACTTTATGTTTTCCAAGCTATTGCAACTGAATTCAACATTTATTTATTTAACAAAGCCATACATGATTTTTAAAAGTTTGATTTGGATCGGACCACTATATCATATAGCTGCCATACAAACGACCGATATGAAAACAAGTCTTTGTATGGGAAATTTTTTTGTTTTCCAAGCTATTGCAACTGAATTCAACAATTATTTATTTGACTTAGCCATACACGATTTGTAAAAGTTTGGCGTGGATCATACCACTATATGATATAGCTGCCATACAAACGACCGATATGAAAACAAGTCTTTGTATGGGAAATTTTTTGTTTTCCAAGCTATTGCAACTGAATTCAACATTTATTTATTTGACTTAGCCATACACGATTTGTGAAAGTTTGGCGTGGATCAGACCACTATATGATATAGCTGCCAAACAAACGACCGATTAGAAAACAAGTCTTTGTATGGAAAACTTTTGTGTTTTCCAAGCTATTGCAACCAAATTCAACATTTATTTATTTGAAATAGCCATACACGATTCAACATTTATTCCATTGACATAGCCATACATAATTTTTGAAAGTTTCATCCGGATCAGATCACTATATCATATAGCTGCCATACAAACGACCGATATGAAAACAAGTCTTTGTATGGAGAACATTTTGGTTTTCCAAAGCTATTGCAACCGCATTCAAAATTTATTTATTTGACATAGCCGTACATGATTTTGAAAAGTTTGATCTGGATCGGACCACTATATCATATAGCTGCCATACAAACGACCGATATGAAAACAAGTCTTTGTATGGAAAACTTTTTTGTTTTCCAAGCTATTGCAACTGAATTTAACATTTCTTTATTTGACTTAGCCATACATGATTTGTGAACGTTTGGCGCGGATCAGACCACTATATGATATAGCTGCCATACAAACGACCGATTAGAAAACAAGTCTTTGTATGGAAAACTTTTTTGTTTTCAAGCTATTGCAACCGAATTCAAATATTATTTATCTGACGTAACCATACATAATTTGTGAACGTTTGGCGCGGATCAGACCACTATATGATATAGCTGCCATACAAACGACCGATTAGAAAACAAGTCTTTGTATGGAAAACTTTTTTGTTTTCCAAGCTATTGCAACCGCATTCAAAATTTATTTTTTTGACTTAGCCATACACGATTTGTGAAAGGTTGGCGTGGATCATACCACTATATGATATAGCTGCCATACAAACGACCGATATGAAAACAAGTCTTTGTATGGAAAACTTTTTTGTTTTCCAAGCTATTGCAACTGAATTCAACATTTATTTATTTGACTTAGCCATACACGATTTGTGAAAGGTTGGCGTGGATCATACCACTATATGATATAGCTGCCATACAAACGACCGATATGAAAACAAGTCTTTGTATGGAAAACTTTTGTTTTCCAAGCTATTGCAACTGAATTCAACATTTATTTATTTGACTTAGCCATACACGATTTGTGAAAGGTTGGCGTGGATCATACCACTATATGATATAGCTGCCATACAAACGACCGATTAGAAAACAAGTCTTTGTATGGAAAACTTTTTGTTTTCCAAGCTATTGCAACTGAATTCAACATTTATTTATTTGACTTAGCCATACACGATTTGTGAAAGTTTGGCGCGGATCAGACCACTATATGATATAGCTGCCATACAAACGACCGATTAGAAAACAAGTCTTTGTATGGAAAACTTTTGTTTTCCAAGCTATTGCAACTGAATTCAACATTTATTTATTTGACTTAGCCATACACGATTTGTGAAAGTTTGGCGCGGATCAGACCACTATATGATATAGCTGCCATACAAACGACCGATTAGAAAACAAGTCTTTGTATGGAAAACTTTTTTGTTTTCCAAGCTATTGCAACCGCATTCAAAATTTATTTATTTGACATAGCCGTACATGATTTTGAAAAGTTTGATCTGGATCCGACCACTATATCATATAGCTGCCATACAAACGACCGATATGAAAACAAGTCTTTGTATGGAAAACTTTTTTGTTTTCCAAGCTATTGCAACTGAATTCAACATTTATTTATTTGACTTAGCCATACACGATTTGTGAAAGTTTGGCGTGGATCATACCACTATATGATATAGCTGCCATACAAACGACCGATATGAAAACAAGTCTTTGTATGGGAAATTTTTTTGTTTTCCAAGCTATTGCAACTGAATTCAACATTTATTTATTTGACTTAGCCATACACGATTTGTGAAAGTTTGGCGTGGATCAGACCACTATATGATATAGCTGCCAAACAAACGACCGATTAGAAAACAAGTCTTTGTATGGAAAACTTTTGTGTTTTCCAAGCTATTGCAACCAAATTCAACATTTATTTATTTGAAATAGCCATACACGATTTGTGAAAGTTTGGCGTGGATCAGACCACTATATGATATAGCTGCCAAACAAACGACCGATTAGAAAACAAGTCTTTGTATGGAAAACTTTTGTGTTTTCCAAGCTATTGCAACCAAATTCAACATTTATTTATTTGAAATAGCCATACACGATTCAACATTTATTCCATTGACATAGCCATACATAATTTTTGAAAGTTTCATCCGGATCAGATCACTATATCATATAGCTGCCATACAAACGACCGATATGAAAACATCTTTGTATGGAAAACTTTTTTGTTTTCCAAGCTATTGCAACTGAATTCAACGTTTATTTATTTAACTTAGCCATACACGATTTGTGAACGTTTGGCGCGGATCAGACCACTATATGATATAGCTGCCATACAAACGACCGATTAGAAAACAAGTCTTTGTATGGAAAACTTTTTTGTTTTCCAAGCTACGGCAACCGCATTCAAAATTTATTTTTTTGACATAGCCGTACATGATTTTAAAAAGTTTGATCTGGATCCGACCACTATATCATATAGCTGCCATACAAACGACCGATATGAAAACAAGTCTTTGTATGGAAAACTTTTTTGTTTTCCAAGCTATTGCAACTGAATTCAACATTTATTTATTTGACTTAGCCATACACGATTTGTGAAAGGTTGGCGTGGATCATACCACTATATGATATAGCTGCCATACAAACGACCGATATGAAAACAAGTCTTTGTATGGAAAACTTTTTGTTTTCCAAGCTATTGCAACTGAATTCAACATTTATTTATTTAACTTAGCTATACACGATTTGTGAAAGTTTGGCGCGGATCAGACCACTATATGATATAGCTGCCATACAAACGACCGATTAGAAAACAAGTCTTTGTATGGAAAACTTTTTGTTTTCCAAGCTATTGCAACCGAATTCATATATTATTTATTTGACATAGCCGTACATGATTTTGAAAAGTTTGATCTGGATCCGACCACTATATCATATAGCTGCCATACAAACGACCGATATGAAAACAAGTCTTTGTATGGAAAACTTTTTTTGTTTTCCAAGCTATTGCAACTGAATTCAACATTTATTTATTTGACTTAGCCATACACGATTTGTGAAAGGTTGGCGTGGATCATACCACTATATGATATAGCTGCCATACAAACGACCGATATGAAAACAAGTCTTTGTATGGAAAACTTTTTTGTTTTCCAAGCTATTGCAACTGAATTCAACATTTATTTATTTGACTTAGCCATACACGATTTGTGAAAGTTTGGCGCGGATCAGACCACTATATGATATAGCTGCCATACAAACGACCGATTAGAAAACAAGTCTTTGTATGGAAAACTTTTTTGTTTTCCAAGCTATTGCAACCGCATTCAAAATTTATTTTTTTGACATAGCCGTACATAATTTTGAAAGGTTTGATCTGGATCGGACCACTATATCATATAGCTGCCATACAAACGACCGATATGAAAACAAGTCTTTGTATGGAAAACTTTTTTGTTTTCCAAGCTATTGCAACTGAATTCAACATTTATATATTTGACTTAGCCATACACGATTTGTGAAAGTTTGGCGCGGATCAGACCACTATATGATATAGCTGCTATACAAACGACCGATTAGAATACAAGTCTTTGTATGGAAAACTTTTTGTTTTCCAAGCTATTGCAACTGAATTCAACATTTATTTATTTAACAAAGCCATACATGATTTTTAAAAGTTTGATTTGGATCGGACCACTATATCATATAGCTGCCATACAAACGACCGATTAGAAAACAAGTCTTTGTATGGAAAACTTTTTTGTTTTCCAAGCTATTGCAACTGAATTCAACATTTATTTATTTGACTTAGCCATACACGATTTGTGAAAGTTTGGCGTGGATCATACCACTATATGATATAGCTGCCATACAAACGACCGATATGAAAACAAGTCTTTGTATGGGAAATTTTTTTGTTTTCCAAGCTATTGCAACTGAATTCAACATTTATTTATTTGACTTAGCCATACACGATTTGTGAAAGTTTGGCGTGGATCAGACCACTATATGATATAGCTGCCAAACAAACGACCGATTAGAAAACAAGTCTTTGTATGGAAAACTTTTGTGTTTTCCAAGCTATTGCAACCAAATTCAACATTTATTTATTTGAAATAGCCATACACGATTCAACATTTATTCCATTGACATAGCCATACATAATTTTTGAAAGTTTCATCCGGATCAGATCACTATATCATATAGCTGCCATACAAACGACCGATATGAAAACAAGTCTTTGTATGGAGAACATTTTGGTTTTCCAAAGCTATTGCAACCGCATTCAAAATTTATTTATTTGACATAGCCGTACATGATTTTGAAAAGTTTGATCTGGATCGGACCACTATATCATATAGCTGCCATACAAACGACCGATTAGAAAACAAGTCTTTGTATGGAAAACTTTTTGTTTTCCAAGCTATTGCAACCGAATTCATATATTATTTATTTGACTTAACCATACATAATTTGTGAACGTTTGATCTGGATCCGACCACTATATGATATAGCTGCCATACAAACGACCGATATGAAAACAAGTCTTTGTATGGGAAATTTTTTTGTTTTCCAAGCTATTGCAACCGCATTCAAAATTTATTTTTTTGACATAGCCGTACATGATTTTGAAAAGTTTGATCTGGATCCGACCACTATATCATATAGCTGCCATACAAACGACCGATATGAAAACAAGTCTTTGTATGGAAAACTTTTTTGTTTTCCAAGCTATTGCAACTGAATTCAACATTTATTTATTTGACTTAGCCATACACGATTTGTGAAAGGTTGGCGTGGATCATACCACTATATGATATAGCTGCCATACAAACGACCGATATGAAAACAAGTCTTTGTATGGAAAACTTTTTTGTTTTCCAAGCTATTGCAACTGAATTCAACATTTATTTATTTGACTTAGCCATACACGATTTGTGAAAGTTTGGCGCGGATCAGACCACTATATGATATAGCTGCCATACAAACGACCGATTAGAAAACAAGTCTTTGTATGGAAAACTTTTTTGTTTTCCAAGCTATTGCAACCGCATTCAAAATTTATTTTTTTGACATAGCCGTACATAATTTTGAAAGGTTTGATCTGGATCGGACCACTATATCATATAGCTGCCATACAAACGACCGATATGAAAACAAGTCTTTGTATGGAAAACTTTTTTGTTTTCCAAGCTATTGCAACTGAATTCAACATTTATATATTTGACTTAGCCATACACGATTTGTGAAAGTTTGGCGCGGATCAGACCACTATATGATATAGCTGCTATACAAACGACCGATTAGAATACAAGTCTTTGTATGGAAAACTTTTTGTTTTCCAAGCTATTGCAACTGAATTCAACATTTATTTATTTAACAAAGCCATACATGATTTTTAAAAGTTTGATTTGGATCGGACCACTATATCATATAGCTGCCATACAAACGACCGATTAGAAAACAAGTCTTTGTATGGAAAACTTTTTTGTTTTCCAAGCTATTGCAACTGAATTCAACATTTATTTATTTGACTTAGCCATACACGATTTGTGAAAGTTTGGCGTGGATCATACCACTATATGATATAGCTGCCATACAAACGACCGATATGAAAACAAGTCTTTGTATGGGAAATTTTTTTGTTTTCCAAGCTATTGCAACTGAATTCAACATTTATTTATTTGACTTAGCCATACACGATTTGTGAAAGTTTGGCGTGGATCAGACCACTATATGATATAGCTGCCAAACAAACGACCGATTAGAAAACAAGTCTTTGTATGGAAAACTTTTGTGTTTTCCAAGCTATTGCAACCAAATTCAACATTTATTTATTTGAAATAGCCATACACGATTCAACATTTATTCCATTGACATAGCCATACATAATTTTTGAAAGTTTCATCCGGATCAGATCACTATATCATATAGCTGCCATACAAACGACCGATATGAAAACAAGTCTTTGTATGGAGAACATTTTGGTTTTCCAAAGCTATTGCAACCGCATTCAAAATTTATTTATTTGACATAGCCGTACATGATTTTGAAAAGTTTGATCTGGATCGGACCACTATATCATATAGCTGCCATACAAACGACCGATATGAAAACAAGTCTTGGTATGGAAAACTTTTTTGTTTTCCAAGCTATTGCAACTGAAATTAACATTTATTTATTTGACTTAGCCATACATGATCTGTAAAAGTTTGGCGCGGATCAGACCACTATATGATATAGCTGCCATACAAACGACCGATAAGAAAACAAGTCTTTGTAAGGAAAACTTTTTTGTTTTCCAAGCTATTGCAACTGAATTCAACATTTATTTATTTAACTTAGCCATACACGATTTGTGAAAGTTTGGCGCGGATCAGACCACTATATGATATAGCTGCTATACAAACGACCGATTAGAATACAAGTCTTTGTATGGAAAACTTTTTGTTTTCCAAGCTATTGCAACTGAATTCAACATTTATTTATTTAACAAAGCCATACATGATTTTTAAAAGTTTGATTTGGATCGGACCACTATATCATATAGCTGCCATACAAACGACCGATTAGAAAACAAGTCTTTGTATGGAAAACTTTTTTGTTTTCCAAGCTATTGCAACTGAATTCAACATTTATTTATTTGACTTAGCCATACACGATTTGTGAAAGTTTGGCGTGGATCATACCACTATATGATATAGCTGCCATACAAACGACCGATATGAAAACAAGTCTTTGTATGGGAAATTTTTTTGTTTTCCAAGCTATTGCAACTGAATTCAACATTTATTTATTTGACTTAGCCATACACGATTTGTGAAAGTTTGGCGTGGATCAGACCACTATATGATATAGCTGCCAAACAAACGACCGATTAGAAAACAAGTCTTTGTATGGAAAACTTTTGTGTTTTCCAAGCTATTGCAACCAAATTCAACATTTATTTATTTGAAATAGCCATACACGATTCAACATTTATTCCATTGACATAGCCATACATAATTTTTGAAAGTTTCATCCGGATCAGATCACTATATCATATAGCTGCCATACAAACGACCGATATGAAAACAAGTCTTTGTATGGAGAACATTTTGGTTTTCCAAAGCTATTGCAACCGCATTCAAAATTTATTTATTTGACATAGCCGTACATGATTTTGAAAAGTTTGATCTGGATCGGACCACTATATCATATAGCTGCCATACAAACGACCGATTAGAAAACAAGTCTTTGTATGGAAAACTTTTTGTTTTCCAAGCTATTGCAACCGAATTCATATATTATTTATTTGACTTAACCATACATAATTTGTGAACGTTTGATCTGGATCCGACCACTATATGATATAGCTGCCATACAAACGACCGATATGAAAACAAGTCTTTGTATGGGAAATTTTTTTGTTTTCCAAGCTATTGCAACCGCATTCAAAATTTATTTTTTTGACATAGCCGTACATGATTTTGAAAAGTTTGATCTGGATCCGACCACTATATCATATAGCTGCCATACAAACGACCGATATGAAAACAAGTCTTTGTATGGAAAACTTTTTTGTTTTCCAAGCTATTGCAACTGAATTCAACATTTATTTATTTGACTTAGCCATACACGATTTGTGAAAGGTTGGCGTGGATCATACCACTATATGATATAGCTGCCATACAAACGACCGATATGAAAACAAGTCTTTGTATGGAAAACTTTTTTGTTTTCCAAGCTATTGCAACTGAATTCAACATTTATTTATTTGACTTAGCCATACACGATTTGTGAAAGTTTGGCGCGGATCAGACCACTATATGATATAGCTGCCATACAAACGACCGATTAGAAAACAAGTCTTTGTATGGAAAACTTTTTTGTTTTCCAAGCTATTGCAACCGCATTCAAAATTTATTTTTTTGACATAGCCGTACATAATTTTGAAAGGTTTGATCTGGATCGGACCACTATATCATATAGCTGCCATACAAACGACCGATATGAAAACAAGTCTTTGTATGGAAAACTTTTTTGTTTTCCAAGCTATTGCAACTGAATTCAACATTTATATATTTGACTTAGCCATACACGATTTGTGAAAGTTTGGCGCGGATCAGACCACTATATGATATAGCTGCTATACAAACGACCGATTAGAATACAAGTCTTTGTATGGAAAACTTTTTGTTTTCCAAGCTATTGCAACTGAATTCAACATTTATTTATTTAACAAAGCCATACATGATTTTTAAAAGTTTGATTTGGATCGGACCACTATATCATATAGCTGCCATACAAACGACCGATTAGAAAACAAGTCTTTGTATGGAAAACTTTTTTGTTTTCCAAGCTATTGCAACTGAATTCAACATTTATTTATTTGACTTAGCCATACACGATTTGTGAAAGTTTGGCGTGGATCATACCACTCTATGATATAGCTGCCATACAAACGACCGATATGAAAACAAGTCTTTGTATGGGAAATTTTTTTGTTTTCCAAGCTATTGCAACTGAATTCAACATTTATTTATTTGACTTAGCCATACACGATTTGTGAAAGTTTGGCGTGGATCAGACCACTATATGATATAGCTGCCAAACAAACGACCGATTAGAAAACAAGTCTTTGTATGGAAAACTTTTGTGTTTTCCAAGCTATTGCAACCAAATTCAACATTTATTTATTTGAAATAGCCATACACGATTCAACATTTATTCCATTGACATAGCCATACATAATTTTTGAAAGTTTCATCCGGATCAGATCACTATATCATATAGCTGCCATACAAACGACCGATATGAAAACAAGTCTTTGTATGGAGAACATTTTGGTTTTCCAAAGCTATTGCAACCGCATTCAAAATTTATTTATTTGACATAGCCGTACATGATTTTGAAAAGTTTGATCTGGATCGGACCACTATATCATATAGCTGCCATACAAACGACCGATATGAAAACAAGTCTTGGTATGGAAAACTTTTTTGTTTTCCAAGCTATTGCAACTGAATTCAACATTTATTTATTTAACAAAGCCATACATGATTTGTAAAAGTTTGGCGCGGATCAGACCACTATATGATATAGCTGCCATACAAACGACCGATAAGAAAACAAGTCTTTGTAAGGAAAACTTTTTTGTTTTCCAAGCTATTGCAACTGAATTCAACATTTATTTATTTAACTTAGCCATACACGATTTGTGAAAGTTTGGCGCGGATCAGACCACTATCTGATATAGCTGCCATACAAACGACTGATTAGAAAACAAGTCTTTGTATGGAAAACTTTTTTGTTTTCCAAGCTATTGCAACCGCATTCAAAATTTATTTATTTGACATAGCCGTACATAATTTTAAAAAGTTTAATCTGGATCGGACCACTATATCATATAGCTGCCATACAAACGACCGATATGAAAACATCTTTGTATGGAAAACTTTTTTGTTTTCCAAGCTATTGCAACTGAATTCAACGTTTATTTATTTAACTTAGCCATACACGATTTGTGAACGTTTGGCGCGGATCAGACCACTATATGATATAGCTGCCATACAAACGACCGATTAGAAAACAAGTCTTTGTATGGAAAACTTTTTGTTTTCCAAGCTATTGCAACCGCATTCAAAATTTATTTTTTTGACATAGCCGTACATGATTTTGAAAAGTTTGATCTGGATCCGACCACTATATCATATAGCTGCCATACAAACGACCGATATGAAAACAAGTCTTTGTATGGAAAACTTTTTTGTTTTCCAAGCTATTGCAACTGAATTCAACATTTATTTATTTGACTTAGCCGTACACGATTTGTGAAAGGTTGGCGTGGATCATACCACTATATGATATAGCTGCCATACAAACGACCGATATGAAAACAAGTCTTTGTATGGAAAACTTTTTGTTTTCCAAGCTATTGCAACTGAATTCAACATTTATTTATTTGACTTAGCCATACACGATTTGTGAAAGTTTGGCGCGGATCAGACCACTATATGATATAGCTGCCATACAAACGACCGATTAGAAAACAAGTCTTTGTATGGAAAACTTTTTTGTTTTCCAAGCTATTGCAACCGCATTCAAAATTTATTTTTTTGACATAGCCGTACATAATTTTGAAAAGTTTGATCTGGATCGGACCACTATATCATATAGCTGCCATACAAACGACCGATATGAAAACAAGTCTTTGTATGGAAAACTTTTTTGTTTTCCAAGCTATTGCAACTGAATTAAACATTTATTTATGTAACTTAGCCATACACGATTTGTGAAAGTTTGGCGCGGATCAGACCACTATATGATATAGCTGCCATACAAACGACCGATTAGAAAACAAGTCTTTGTATGGAAAACTTTTTGTTTTCCAAGCTATTGCAACTGAATTCAACATTTATTTATTTAACAAAGCCATACATGATTTTTAAAAGTTTGATTTGGATCGGACCACTATATCATATAGCTGCCATACAAACGACCGATATGAAAACAAGTCTTTGTATGGGAAATTTTTTTGTTTTCCAAGCTATTGCAACTGAATTCAACAATTATTTATTTGACTTAGCTATACACGATTTGTAAAAGTTTGGCGTGGATCATACCACTATATGATATAGCTGCCATACAAACGACCGATATGAAAACAAGTCTTTGTATGGGAAATTTTTTTGTTTTCCAAGCTATTGCAACTGAATTCAACATTTATTTATTTGCTTAGCCATACACGATTTGTGAAAGTTTGGCGTGGATCAGACCACTATATGATATAGCTGCCAAACAAACGACCGATTAGAAAACAAGTCTTTGTATGGAAAACTTTTGTGTTTTCCAAGCTATTGCAACCAAATTCAACATTTATTTATTTGAAATAGCCGTACACGATTCAACATTTATTCCATTGACATAGCCATACATAATTTTTGAAAATTTCATCCGGATCAGATCACTATATCATATAGCTGCCATACAAACGACCGATATGAAAACAAGTCTTTGTATGGAGAACATTTTGGTTTTCCAAAGCTATTGCAACCGCATTCAAAATTTATTTATTTGACATAGCCGTACATGATTTTGAAAAGTTTGATCTGGATCGGACCACTATATCATATAGCTGCCATACAAACGACCGATATGAAAACAAGTCTTGGTATGGAAAACTTTTTTGTTTTCCAAGCTATTGCAACTGAATTCAACATTTATTTATTTGACTTAGCCATACATGATTTGTAAAAGTTTGGCGCGGATCAGACCACTATATGATATAGCTGCCATACAAACGACCGATAAGAAAACAAGTCTTTGTAAGGAAAACTTTTTTGTTTTCCAAGCTATTGCAACTGAATTCAACATTTATTTATTTAACTTAGCCATACACGATTTGTGAAAGTTTGGCGCGGATCAGACCACTATATGATATAGCTGCCATACAAACGACTGATTAGAAAACAAGTCTTTGTATGGAAAACTTTTTTGTTTTCCAAGCTATTGCAACCGCATTCAAAATTTATTTATTTGACATAGCCGTACATAATTTTATAAAGTTTAATCTGGATCGGACCACTATATCATATAGCTGCCATACAAACGACCGATATGAAAACATCTTTGTATGGAAAACTTTTTTGTTTTCCAAGCTATTGCAACTGAATTCAACGTTTATTTATTTAACTTAGCCATACACGATTTGTGAACGTTTGGCGCGGATCAGACCACTATATGATATAGCTGCCATACAAACGACCGATTAGAAAACAAGTCTTTGTATGGAAAACTTTTTTGTTTTCCAAGCTATTGCAACCGCATTCAAAATTTATTTTTTGACATAGCCGTACATGATTTTGAAAAGTTTGATCTGGATCCGACCACTATATCATATAGCTGCCATACAAACGACCGATATGAAAACAAGTCTTTGTATGGAAAACTTTTTTGTTTTCCAAGCTATTGCAACTGAATTCAACATTTATTTATTTGACTTAGCCGTACACGATTTGTGAAAGGTTGGCGTGGATCATACCACTATATGATATAGCTGCCATACAAACGACCGATATGAAAACAAGTCTTTGTATGGAAAACTTTTTGTTTTCCAAGCTATTGCAACTGAATTCAACATTTATTTATTTGACTTAGCCATACACGATTTGTGAAAGTTTGGCGCGGATCAGACCACTATATGATATAGCTGCCATACAAACGACTGATTAGAAAACAAGTCTTTGTATGGAAAACTTTTTTGTTTTCCAAGCTATTGCAACCGCATTCAAAATTTATTTATTTGACTTAGCCGTACATAATTTTAAAAAGTTTAATCTGGATCGGACCACTATATCATATAGCTGCCATACAAACGACCGATATGAAAACATCTTTGTATGGAAAACTTTTTTGTTTTCCAAGCTATTGCAACTGAATTCAACGTTTATTTATTTAACTTAGCCATACACGATTTGTGAACGTTTGGCGCGGATCAGACCACTATATGATATAGCTGCCATACAAACGACCGATTAGAAAACAAGTCTTTGTATGGAAAACTTTTTTGTTTTCCAAGCTATTGCAACTGAATTCAACATTTATTTATTTAACTTAGCCATACACGATTTGTGAAAGTTTGGCGGGGATCAGACCACTATATGATATAGCTGCCATACAAACGACCGATTAGAAAACAAAACTTTGTATGGAAAACTTTTTTGTTTTCCAAGCTATTGCAACCGCATTCAAAATTTATTTTTTTGACATAGCCGTACATAATTTTGAAAAGTTTGATCTGGATCGGACCACTATATCATATAGCTGCCATACAAACGACCGATATGAAAACAAGTCTTTGTATGGAAAACTTTTTTGTTTTCCAAGCTATTGCAACTGAGTTAAACATTTATTTATGTAACTTAGCCATACACGATTTGTGAAAGTTTGGCGCGGATCAGACCACTATATGATATAGCTGCCATACAAACGACCGATTAGAAAACAAGTCTTTGTATGGAAAACTTTTTGTTTTCCAAGCTATTGCAACTGAATTCAACATTTATTTATTTAACAAAGCCATACATGATTTTTAAAAGTTTGATTTGGATCGGACCACTATATCATATAGCTGCCATACAAACGACCGATATGAAAACAAGTCTTTGTATGGGAAATTTTTTTGTTTTCCAAGCTATTGCAACTGAATTCAACATTTATTTATTTGCTTAGCCATACACGATTTGTGAAAGTTTGGCGTGGATCAGACCACTATATGATATAGCTGCCAAACAAACGACCGATTAGAAAACAAGTCTTTGTATGGAAAACTTTTGTGTTTTCCAAGCTATTGCAACCAAATTCAACATTTATTTATTTGAAATAGCCGTACACGATTCAACATTTATTCCATTGACATAGCCATACATAATTTTTGAAAATTTCATCCGGATCAGATCACTATATCATATAGCTGCCATACAAACGACCGATATGAAAACAAGTCTTTGTATGGAGAACATTTTGGTTTTCCAAAGCTATTGCAACCGCATTCAAAATTTATTTATTTGACATAGCCGTACATGATTTTGAAAAGTTTGATCTGGATCGGACCACTATATCATATAGCTGCCATACAAACGACCGATATGAAAACAAGTCTTGGTATGGAAAACTTTTTTGTTTTCCAAGCTATTGCAACTGAAATTAACATTTATTTATTTGACTTAGCCATACATGATTTGTAAAAGTTTGGCGCGGATCAGACCACTATATGATATAGCTGCCATACAAACGACCGATAAGAAAACAAGTCTTTGTAAGGAAAACTTTTTTGTTTTCCAAGCTATTGCAACTGAATTCAACATTTATTTATTTAACTTAGCCATACACGATTTGTGAAAGTTTGGCGCGGATCAGACCACTATATGATATAGCTGCCATACAAACGACTGATTAGAAAACAAGTCTTTGTATGGAAAACTTTTTTTGTTTTCCAAGCTATTGCAACCGCATTCAAAATTTATTTATTTGACATAGCCGTACATAATTTTAAAAAGTTTAATCTGGATCGGACCACTATATCATATAGCTGCCATACAAACGACCGATATGAAAACATCTTTGTATGGAAAACTTTTTTGTTTTCCAAGCTATTGCAACTGAATTCAACGTTTATTTATTTAACTTAGCCATACACGATTTGTGAAAGTTTGGCGCGGATCAGACCACTATATGATATAGCTGCCATACAAACGACCGATTAGAAAACAAGTCTTTGTATGGAAAACTTTTTGTTTTCCAAGCTATTGCAACTGAATTCAACATTTATTTATTTAACAAAGCCATACATGATTTTTAAAAGTTTGATTTGGATCGGACCACTATATCATATAGCTGCCATACAAACGACCGATATGAAAACAAGTCTTTGTATGGGAAATTTTTTTGTTTTCCAAGCTATTGCAACTGAATTCAACAATTATTTATTTGACTTAGCTATACACGATTTGTAAAAGTTTGGCGTGGATCATACCACTATATGATATAGCTGCCATACAAACGACCGATATGAAAACAAGTCTTTGTATGGGAAATTTTTTTGTTTTCCAAGCTATTGCAACTGAATTCAACATTTATTTATTTGCTTAGCCATACACGATTTGTGAAAGTTTGGCGTGGATCAGACCACTATATGATATAGCTGCCAAACAAACGACCGATTAGAAAACAAGTCTTTGTATGGAAAACTTTTGTGTTTTCCAAGCTATTGCAACCAAATTCAACATTTATTTATTTGAAATAGCCGTACACGATTCAACATTTATTCCATTGACATAGCCATACATAATTTTTGAAAATTTCATCCGGATCAGATCACTATATCATATAGCTGCCATACAAACGACCGATATGAAAACAAGTCTTTGTATGGAGAACATTTTGGTTTTCCAAAGCTATTGCAACCGCATTCAAAATTTATTTATTTGACATAGCCGTACATGATTTTGAAAAGTTTGATCTGGATCGGACCACTATATCATATAGCTGCCATACAAACGACCGATATGAAAACAAGTCTTGGTATGGAAAACTTTTTTGTTTTCCAAGCTATTGCAACTGAAATTAACATTTATTTATTTGACTTAGCCATACATGATTTGTAAAAGTTTGGCGCGGATCAGACCACTATATGATATAGCTGCCATACAAACGACCGATAAGAAAACAAGTCTTTGTAAGGAAAACTTTTTTGTTTTCCAAGCTATTGCAACTGAATTCAACATTTATTTATTTAACTTAGCCATACACGATTTGTGAAAGTTTGGCGCGGATCAGACCACTATATGATATAGCTGCCATACAAACGACTGATTAGAAAACAAGTCTTTGTATGGAAAACTTTTTTGTTTTCCAAGCTATTGCAACCGCATTCAAAATTTATTTATTTGACATAGCCGTACATAATTTTAAAAAGTTTAATCTGGATCGGACCACTATATCATATAGCTGCCATACAAACGACCGATATGAAAACATCTTTGTATGGAAAACTTTTTTGTTTTCCAAGCTATTGCAACTGAATTCAACGTTTATTTATTTAACTTAGCCATACACGATTTGTGAACGTTTGGCGCGGATCAGACCACTATATGATATAGCTGCCATACAAACGACCGATTAGAAAACAAGTCTTTGTATGGAAAACTTTTTGTTTTCCAAGCTATTGCAACCGCATTCAAAATTTATTTTTTTGACATAGCCGTACATGATTTTGAAAAGTTTGATCTGGATCCGACCACTATATCATATAGCTGCCATACAAACGACCGATATGAAAACAAGTCTTTGTATGGAAAACTTTTTGTTTTCCAAGCTATTGCAACTGAATTCAACATTTATTTATTTGACTTAGCCGTACACGATTTGTGAAAGGTTGGCGTGGATCATACCACTATATGATATAGCTGCCATACAAACGACCGATATGAAAACAAGTCTTTGTATGGAAAACTTTTTGTTTTCCAAGCTATTGCAACTGAATTCAACATTTATTTATTTGACTTAGCCATACACGATTTGTGAAAGTTTGGCGCGGATCAGACCACTATATGATATAGCTGCCATACAAACGACTGATTAGAAAACAAGTCTTTGTATGGAAAACTTTTTTGTTTTCCAAGCTATTGCAACCGCATTCAAAATTTATTTATTTGACTTAGCCGTACATAATTTTAAAAAGTTTAATCTGGATCGGACCACTATATCATATAGCTGCCATACAAACGACCGATATGAAAACATCTTTGTATGGAAAACTTTTTGTTTTCCAAGCTATTGCAACTGAATTCAACGTTTATTTATTTAACTTAGCCATACACGATTTGTGAACGTTTGGCGCGGATCAGACAACTATATGATATAGCTGCCATACAAACGACCGATTAGAAAACAAGTCTTTGTATGGAAAACTTTTTTGTTTTCCAAGCTATTGCAACTGAATTCAACATTTATTTATTTAACTTAGCCATACACGATTTGTGAAAGTTTGGCGCGGATCAGACCACTATATGATATAGCTGCCATACAAACGACTGATTAGAAAACAAGTCTTTGTATGGAAAACTTTTTGTTTTCCAAGCTATTGCAACCGCATTCAAAATTTATTTATTTGACATAGCCGTACATAATTTTAAAAAGTTTAATCTGGATCGGACCACTATATCATATAGCTGCCATACAAACGACCGATATGAAAACATCTTTGTATGGAAAACTTTTTTGTTTTCCAAGCTATTGCAACTGAATTCAACGTTTATTTATTTAACTTAGCCATACACGATTTGTGAACGTTTGGCGCGGATCAGACCACTATATGATATAGCTGCCATACAAACGACCGATTAGAAAACAAGTCTTTGTATGGAAAACTTTTTTGTTTTCCAAGCTATTGCAACCGCATTCAAAATTTATTTTTTTGACATAGCCGTACATGATTTTGAAAAGTTTGATCTGGATCCGACCACTATATCATATAGCTGCCATACAAACGACCGATATGAAAACAAGTCTTTGTATGGAAAACTTTTTTGTTTTCCAAGCTATTGCAACTGAATTCAACATTTATTTATTTGACTTAGCCGTACACGATTTGTGAAAGGTTGGCGTGGATCATACCACTATATGATATAGCTGCCATACAAACGACCGATATGAAAACAAGTCTTTGTATGGAAAACTTTTTGTTTTCCAAGCTATTGCAACTGAATTCAACATTTATTTATTTGACTTAGCCATACACGATTTGTGAAAGTTTGGCGCGGATCAGACCACTATATGATATAGCTGCCATACAAACGACCGATTAGAAAACAAGTCTTTGTATGGAAAACTTTTTTGTTTTCCAAGCTATTGCAACCGCATTCAAAATTTATTTTTTTGACATAGCCGTACATAATTTTGAAAAGTTTGATCTGGATCGGACCACTATATCATATAGCTGCCATACAAACGACCGATATGAAAACAAGTCTTTGTATGGAAAACTTTTTTGTTTTCCAAGCTATTGCAACTGAATTAAACATTTATTTATGTAACTTAGCCATACACGATTTGTGAAAGTTTGGCGCGGATCAGACCACTATATGATATAGCTGCCATACAAACGACCGATTAGAAAACAAGTCTTTGTATGGAAAACTTTTTGTTTTCCAAGCTATTGCAACTGAATTCAACATTTATTTATTTAACAAAGCCATACATGATTTTTAAAAGTTTGATTTGGATCGGACCACTATATCATATAGCTGCCATACAAACGACCGATATGAAAACAAGTCTTTGTATGGGAAATTTTTTTGTTTTCCAAGCTATTGCAACTGAATTCAACAATTATTTATTTGACTTAGCTATACACGATTTGTAAAAGTTTGGCGTGGATCATACCACTATATGATATAGCTGCCATACAAACGACCGATATGAAAACAAGTCTTTGTATGGGAAATTTTTTTTGTTTTCCAAGCTATTGCAACTGAATTCAACATTTATTTATTTGCTTAGCCATACACGATTTGTGAAAGTTTGGCGTGGATCAGACCACTATATGATATAGCTGCCAAACAAACGACCGATTAGAAAACAAGTCTTTGTATGGAAAACTTTTGTGTTTTCCAAGCTATTGCAACCAAATTCAACATTTATTTATTTGAAATAGCCGTACACGATTCAACATTTATTCCATTGACATAGCCATACATAATTTTTGAAAATTTCATCCGGATCAGATCACTATATCATATAGCTGCCATACAAACGACCGATATGAAAACAAGTCTTTGTATGGAGAACATTTTGGTTTTCCAAAGCTATTGCAACCGCATTCAAAATTTATTTATTTGACATAGCCGTACATGATTTTGAAAAGTTTGATCTGGATCGGGCCACTATATCATATAGCTGCCATACAAACGACTGATTAGAAAAGAAGTCTTTGTATGGAAAACTTTTTTGTTTTCCAAGCTATTGCAACCGCATTCAAAATTTATTTTTTTGACATCCCCGTACATGATTTTGAAAAGTTTGATCTGGATCCGACCACTATATCATATAGCTGCCATACAAACGACCGATATGAAAACAAGTCTTTGTATGGAAAACTTTTTTGTTTTCCAAGCTATTGCAACTGAATTCAACATTTATTTATTTGACTTAGCCATACACGATTTGTGAAAGGTTGGCGTGGATCATACCACTATATGATATAGCTGCCATACAAACGACCGATATGAAAACAAGTCTTTGTATGGAAAACTTTTTGTTTTCCAAGCTATTGCAACTGAATTCAACATTTATTTATTTGACTTAGCCATACACGATTTGTGAAAGTTTGGCGTGGATCAGACCACTATATGATATAGCTGCCAAACAAACGACCGATTAGAAAACAAGTCTTTGTATGGAAAACTTTTGTGTTTTCCAAGCTATTGCAACCAAATTCAACATTTATTTATTTGAAATAGCCATACACGATTCAACATTTATTCCATTGACATAGCCATACATAATTTTTGAAAGTTTCATCCGGATCAGATCACTATATCATATAGCTGCCATACAAACGACCGATATGAAAACAAGTCTTTGTATGGAAAACTTTTTTGTTTTCCAAGCTATTGCAACCGCATTCAAAATTTATTTATTTGACATAGCCATACATAATTTAAAAAAGTTTAATCTGGATCGGACCACTATATCATATAGCTGCCATACAAACGACCGATATGAAAACATCTTTGTATGGAAAACTTTTTTGTTTTCCAAGCTATTGCAACTGAATTCAACGTTTATTTATTTAACTTAGCCATACACGATTTGTGAACGTTTGGCGCGGATCAGACCACTATATGATATAGCTGCCATACAAACGACCGATTAGAAAACAAGTCTTTGTATGGAAAACTTTTTTGTTTTCCAAGCTATTGCAACCGCATTCAAAATTTATTTTTTTGACATAGCCGTACATGATTTTGAAAAGTTTGATCTGGATCCGACCACTATATCATATAGCTGCCATACAAACGACCGATATGAAAACAAGTCTTTGTATGGAAAACTTTTTTGTTTTCCAAGCTATTGCAACTGAATTCAACATTTATTTATTTGACTTAGCCGTACACGATTTGTGAAAGGTTGGCGTGGATCATACCACTATATGATATAGCTGCCATACAAACGACCGATATGAAAACAAGTCTTTGTATGGAAAACTTTTTGTTTTCCAAGCTATTGCAACTGAATTCAACATTTATTTATTTGACTTAACCATACACGATTTGTGAAAGTTTGGCGCGGATCAGACCACTATATGATATAGCTGCCATACAAACGACCGATTAGAAAACAAGTCTTTGTATGGAAAACTTTTTTGTTTTCCAAGCTATTGCAACTGAATTAAACATTTATTTATGTAACTTAGCCATACACGATTTGTGAAAGTTTGGCGCGGATCAGACCACTATATGATATAGCTGCCATACAAACGACCGATTAGAAAACAAGTCTTTGTATGGAAAACTTTTTGTTTTCCAAGCTATTGCAACTGAATTCAACATTTATTTATTTAACAAAGCCATACATGATTTTTAAAAGTTTGATTTGGATCGGACCACTATATCATATAGCTGCCATACAAACGACCGATATGAAAACAAGTCTTTGTATGGGAAATTTTTTTGTTTTCCAAGCTATTGCAACTGAATTCAACAATTATTTATTTGACTTAGCTATACACGATTTGTAAAAGTTTGGCGTGGATCATACCACTATATGATATAGCTGCCATACAAACGACCGATATGAAAACAAGTCTTTGTATGGGAAATTTTTTTGTTTTCCAAGCTATTGCAACTGAATTCAACATTTATTTATTTGCTTAGCCATACACGATTTGTGAAAGTTTGGCGTGGATCAGACCACTATATGATATAGCTGCCAAACAAACGACCGATTAGAAAACAAGTCTTTGTATGGAAAACTTTTGTGTTTTCCAAGCTATTGCAACCAAATTCAACATTTATTTATTTGAAATAGCCGTACACGATTCAACATTTATTCCATTGACATAGCCATACATAATTTTTGAAAATTTCATCCGGATCAGATCACTATATCATATAGCTGCCATACAAACGACCGATATGAAAACAAGTGTTTGTATGGAGAACATTTTGGTTTTCCAAAGCTATTGCAACCGCATTCAAAATTTATTTATTTGACATAGCCGTACATGATTTTGAAAAGTTTGATCTGGATCGGACCACTATATCATATAGCTGCCATACAAACGACTGATTAGAAAAGAAGTCTTTGTATGGAAAACTTTTTGTTTTCCAAGCTATTGCAACCGCATTCAAAATTTATTTTTTTGACATCCCCGTACATGATTTTGAAAAGTTTGATCTGGATCCGACCACTATATCATATAGCTGCCATACAAACGACCGATATGAAAACAAGTCTTTGTATGGAAAACTTTTTTGTTTTCCAAGCTATTGCAACTGAATTCAACATTTATTTATTTGACTTAGCCATACACGATTTGTGAAAGGTTGGCGTGGATCATACCACTATATGATATAGCTGCCATACAAACGACCGATATGAAAACAAGTCTTTGTATGGAAAACTTTTGTTTTCCAAGCTATTGCAACTGAATTCAACATTTATTTATTTGACTTAGCCATACACGATTTGTGAAAGTTTGGCGTGGATCAGACCACTATATGATATAGCTGCCAAACAAACGACCGATTAGAAAACAAGTCTTTGTATGGAAAACTTTTGTGTTTTCCAAGCTATTGCAACCAAATTCAACATTTATTTATTTGAAATAGCCATACACGATTCAACATTTATTCCATTGACATAGCCATACATAATTTTTGAAAGTTTCATCCGGATCAGATCACTATATCATATAGCTGCCATACAAACGACCGATATGAAAACAAGTCTTTGTATGGAAAACTTTTTTGTTTTCCAAGCTATTGCAACCGCATTCAAAATTTATTTATTTGACATAGCCGTACATAATTTAAAAAAGTTTAATCTGGATCGGACAACTATATCATATAGCTGCCATACAAACGATCGATATGAAAACATCTTTGTATGGAAAACTTTTTTGTTTTCCAAGCTATTGCAACTGAATTCAACGTTTATTTATTTAACTTAGCCATACACGATTTGTGAACGTTTGGCGCGGATCAGACCACTATATGATATAGCTGCCATACAAACGACCGATTAGAAAACAAGTCTTTGTATGGAAAACTTTTTTGTTTTCCAAGCTATTGCAACCGCATTCAAAATTTATTTTTTTGACATAGCCGTACATGATTTTGAAAAGTTTGATCTGGATCCGACCACTATATCATATAGCTGCCATACAAACGACCGATATGAAAACAAGTCTTTGTATGGAAAACATTTTTGTTTTCCAAGCTATTGCAACTGAATTCAACATTTATTTATTTAACTTAGCCATACACGATTTGTGAAAGGTTGGCGTGGATCATACCACTATATGATATAGCTGCCATACAAACGACCGATATGAAAACAAGGCTTTGTATGGAAAACTTTTTGTTTTCCAAGCTATTGCAACTGAATTCAACATTTATTTATTTGACTTAGCCATACACGATTTGTGAAAGTTTGGCGTGGATCAGACCACTATATGATATAGCTGCCAAACAAACGACCGATTAGAAAACAAGTCTTTGTATGGAAAACTTTTGTGTTTTCCAAGCTATTGCAACCAAATTCAACATTTATTTATTTGAAATAGCCATACACGATTCAACATTTATTCCATTGACATAGCCATACATAATTTTTGAAAGTTTCATCCGGATCAGATCACTATATCATATAGCTGCCATACAAACGACCGATATGAAAACAAGTCTTTGTATGGAAAACTTTTTTGTTTTCCAAGCTATTGCAACCGCATTCAAAATTTATTTATTTGACATAGCCGTACATGATTTTGAAAAGTTTGATCTGGATCCGACCACTATATCATATAGCTGCCATACAAACGACCGATATGAAAACAAGTCTTTGTATGGGAAATTTTTTTGTTTTCCAAGCTATTGCAACTGAATTCAACATTTATTTATTTGACTTAGCCATACACGATTTGTGAAAGTTTGGCGTGGATCAGACCACTATATGATATAGCTGCCAAACAAACGACCGATTAGAAAACAAGTCTTTGTATGGAAAACTTTTGTGTTTTCCAAGCTATTGCAACCAAATTCAACATTTATTTATTTGACTTAGCCATACACGATTTGTGAAAGTTTGGCGTGGATCAGACCACTATATGATATAGCTGCCAAACAAACGACCGATTAGAAAACAAGTCTTTGTATGGAAAACTTTTGTGTTTTCCAAGCTATTGCAACCAAATTCAACATTTATTTATTTGAAATAGCCATACACGATTCAACATTTATTCCATTGACATAGCCATACATAATTTTTGAAAGTTTCATCCGGATCAGATCACTATATCATATAGCTGCCATACAAACGACCGATATGAAAACAAGTCTTTGTATGGAAAACTTTTTTGTTTTCCAAGCTATTGCAACCGCATTCAAAATTTATTTATTTGACATAGCCGTACATAATTTAAAAAAGTTTAATCTGGATCGGACCACTATATCATATAGCTGCCATACAAACGACCGATATGAAAACATCTTTGTATGGAAAACTTTTTTGTTTTCCAAGCTATTGCAACTGAATTCAACGTTTATTTATTTAACTTAGCCATACACGATTTGTGAACGTTTGGCGCGGATCAGACCACTATATGATATAGCTGCCATACAAACGACCGATTAGAAAACAAGTCTTTGTATGGAAAACTTTTTTGTTTTCCAAGCTATTGCAACCGCATTCAAAATTTATTTTTTTGACATAGCCGTACATGATTTTGAAAAGTTTGATCTGGATCCGACCACTATATCATATAGCTGCCATACAAACGACCGATATGAAAACAAGTCTTTGTATGGAAAACTTTTTTGTTTTCCAAGCTATTGCAACTGAATTCAACATTTATTTATTTGACTTAGCCGTACACGATTTGTGAAAGGTTGGCGTGGATCATACCACTATATGATATAGCTGCCATACAAACGACCGATATGAAAACAAGTCTTTGTATGGAAAACTTTTTGTTTTCCAAGCTATTGCAACTGAATTCAACATTTATTTATTTGACTTAGCCATACACGATTTGTGAAAGTTTGGCGCGGATCAGACCACTATATGATATAGCTGCCATACAAACGACCGATTAGAAAACAAGTCTTTGTATGGAAAACTTTTTTGTTTTCCAAGCTATTGCAACCGCATTCAAAATTTATTTTTTTGACATAGCCGTACATAATTTTGAAAAGTTTGATCTGGATCGGACCACTATATCATATAGCTGCCATACAAACGACCGATATGAAAACAAGTCTTTGTATGGGAAATTTTTTTGTTTTCCAAGCTATTGCAACTGAATTCAACAATTATTTATTTGACTTAGCTATACACGATTTGTAAAAGTTTGGCGTGGATCATACCACTATATGATATAGCTGCCATACAAACGACCGATATGAAAACAAGTCTTTGTATGGGAAATTTTTTTGTTTTCCAAGCTATTGCAACTGAATTCAACATTTATTTATTTGCTTAGCCATACACGATTTGTGAAAGTTTGGCGTGGATCAGACCACTATATGATATAGCTGCCAAACAAACGACCGATTAGAAAACAAGTCTTTGTATGGAAAACTTTTGTGTTTTCCAAGCTATTGCAACCAAATTCAACATTTATTTATTTGAAATAGCCGTACACGATTCAACATTTATTCCATTGACATAGCCATACATAATTTTTGAAAATTTCATCCGGATCAGATCACTATATCATATAGCTGCCATACAAACGACCGATATGAAAACAAGTCTTTGTATGGAGAACATTTTGGTTTTCCAAAGCTATTGCAACCGCATTCAAAATTTATTTATTTGACATAGCCGTACATGATTTTGAAAAGTTTGATCTGGATCGGACCACTATATCATATAGCTGCCATACAAACGACTGATTAGAAAAGAAGTCTTTGTATGGAAAACTTTTTGTTTTCCAAGCTATTGCAACCGCATTCAAAATTTATTTTTTTGACATCCCCGTACATGATTTTGAAAAGTTTGATCTGGATCCGACCACTATATCATATAGCTGCCATACAAACGACCGATATGAAAACAAGTCTTTGTATGGAAAACTTTTTTGTTTTCCAAGCTATTGCAACTGAATTCAACATTTATTTATTTGACTTAGCCATACACGATTTGTGAAAGGTTGGCGTGGATCATACCACTATATGATATAGCTGCCATACAAACGACCGATATGAAAACAAGTCTTTGTATGGAAAACTTTTTGTTTTCCAAGCTATTGCAACTGAATTCAACATTTATTTATTTGACTTAGCCATACACGATTTGTGAAAGTTTGGCGTGGATCAGACCACTATATGATATAGCTGCCAAACAAACGACCGATTAGAAAACAAGTCTTTGTATGGAAAACTTTTGTGTTTTCCAAGCTATTGCAACCAAATTCAACATTTATTTATTTGAAATAGCCATACACGATTCAACATTTATTCCATTGACATAGCCATACATAATTTTTGAAAGTTTCATCCGGATCAGATCACTATATCATATAGCTGCCATACAAACGACCGATATGAAAACAAGTCTTTGTATGGAAAACTTTTTTGTTTTCCAAGCTATTGCAACCGCATTCAAAATTTATTTATTTGACATAGCCGTACATAATTTAAAAAAGTTTGATCTGGATCGGACCACTATATCATATAGCTGCCATACAAACGACCGATATGAAAACAAGTCTTTGTATGGAAAACATTTTTGTTTTCCAAGCTATTGCAACTGAATTCAACATTTATTTATTTAACTTAGCCATACACGATTTGTGAACGTTTGGCGCGGATCAGACCACTATATGATATAGCTGCCATACAAACGACCGATTAGAAAACAAGTCTTTGTATGGAAAACTTTTTGTTTTCCAAGCTATTGCAACCGCATTCAAAATTTATTTTTTTGACATAGCCGTACATGATTTTGAAAAGTTTGATCTGGATCCGACCACTATATCATATAGCTGCCATACAAACGACCGATATGAAAACAAGTCTTTGTATGGGAAATTTTTTTGTTTTCCAAGCTATTGCAACTGAATTCAGCATTTATTTATTTGACTTAGCCATACACGATTTGTGAAAGTTTGGCGTGGATCATACCACTATATGATATAGCTGCCATACAAACGACCGATATGAAAACAAGTCTTTGTATGGGAAATTTTTTGTTTTCCAAGCTATTGCAACTGAATTCAACATTTATTTATTTGACTTAGCCATACACGATTTGTGAAAGTTTGGCGTGGATCAGACCACTATATGATATAGCTGCCAAACAAACGACCGATTAGAAAACAAGTCTTTGTATGGAAAACTTTTGTGTTTTCCAAGCTATTGCAACCAAATTCAACATTTATTTATTTGAAATAGCCATACACGATTCAACATTTATTCCATTGACATAGCCATACATAATTTTTGAAAGTTTCATCCGGATCAGATCACTATATCATATAGCTGCCATACAAACGACCGATATGAAAACAAGTCTTTGTATGGAGAACATTTTGGTTTTCCAAAGCTATTGCAACCGCATTCAAAATTTATTTATTTGACATAGCCGTACATGATTTTGAAAAGTTTGATCTGGATCGGACCACTATATCATATAGCTGCCATACAAACGACCGATATGAAAACAAGTCTTTGTATGGAAAATTTTTTTGTTTTCCAAGCTATTGCAACCGCATTCAAAATTTATTTATTTGACTTAGCCGTACATAATTTTAAAAAGTTTAATCTGGATCGGACCACTATATCATATAGCTGCCATACAAACGACCGATATGAAAACATCTTTGTATGGAAAACTTTTTGTTTTCCAAGCTATTGCAACTGAATTCAACGTTTATTTATTTAACTTAGCCATACACGATTTGTGAACGTTTGGCGCGGATCAGACCACTATATGATATAGCTGCCATACAAACGACCGATTAGAAAACAAGTCTTTGTATGGAAAACTTTTTTGTTTTCCAAGCTATTGCAACTGAATTCAACATTTATTTATTTAACTTAGCCATACACGATTTGTGAAAGTTTGGCGCGGATCAGACCACTATATGATATAGCTGCCATACAAACGACTGATTAGAAAACAAGTCTTTGTATGGAAAACTTTTTGTTTTCCAAGCTATTGCAACCGCATTCAAAATTTATTTATTTGACATAGCCGTACATAATTTTAAAAAGTTTAATCTGGATCGGACCACTATATCATATAGCTGCCATACAAACGACCGATATGAAAACATCTTTGTATGGAAAACTTTTTTGTTTTCCAAGCTATTGCAACTGAATTCAACGTTTATTTATTTAACTTAGCCATACACGATTTGTGAACGTTTGGCGCGGATCAGACCACTATATGATATAGCTGCCATACAAACGACCGATTAGAAAACAAGTCTTTGTATGGAAAACTTTTTTGTTTTCTAAGCTATTGCAACCGCATTCAAAATTTATTTTTTTGACATAGCCGTACATGATTTTGAAAAGTTTGATCTGGATCCGACCACTATATCATATAGCTGCCATACAAACGACCGATATGAAAACAAGTCTTTGTATGGAAAACTTTTTTGTTTTCCAAGCTATTGCAACTGAATTCAACATTTATTTATTTGACTTAGCCGTACACGATTTGTGAAAGGTTGGCGTGGATCATACCACTATATGATATAGCTGCCATACAAACGACCGATATGAAAACAAGTCTTTGTATGGAAAACTTTTGTTTTCCAAGCTATTGCAACTGAATTCAACATTTATTTATTTGACTTAGCCATACACGATTTGTGAAAGTTTGGCGCGGATCAGACCACTATATGATATAGCTGCCATACAAACGACCGATTAGAAAACAAGTCTTTGTATGGAAAACTTTTTTTGTTTTCCAAGCTATTGCAACCGCATTCAAAATTTATTTTTTTGACATAGCCGTACATAATTTTGAAAAGTTTGATCTGGATCGGACCACTATATCATATAGCTGCCATACAAACGACCGATATGAAAACAAGTCTTTGTATGGAAAACTTTTTTGTTTTCCAAGCTATTGCAACTGAATTAAACATTTATTTATGTAACTTAGCCATACACGATTTGTGAAAGTTTGGCGCGGATCAGACCACTATATGATATAGCTGCCATACAAACGACCGATTAGAAAACAAGTCTTTGTATGGAAAACTTTTTGTTTTCCAAGCTATTGCAACTGAATTCAACATTTATTTATTTAACAAAGCCATACATGATTTTTAAAAGTTTGATTTGGATCGGACCACTATATCATATAGCTGCCATACAAACGACCGATATGAAAACAAGTCTTTGTATGGGAAATTTTTTTGTTTTCCAAGCTATTGCAACTGAATTCAACAATTATTTATTTGACTTAGCTATACACGATTTGTAAAAGTTTGGCGTGGATCATACCACTATATGATATAGCTGCCATACAAACGACCGATATGAAAACAAGTCTTTGTATGGGAAATTTTTTGTTTTCCAAGCTATTGCAACTGAATTCAACATTTATTTATTTGCTTAGCCATACACGATTTGTGAAAGTTTGGCGTGGATCAGACCACTATATGATATAGCTGCCAAACAAACGACCGATTAGAAAACAAGTCTTTGTATGGAAAACTTTTGTGTTTTCCAAGCTATTGCAACCAAATTCAACATTTATTTATTTGAAATAGCCGTACACGATTCAACATTTATTCCATTGACATAGCCATACATAATTTTTGAAAATTTCATCCGGATCAGATCACTATATCATATAGCTGCCATACAAACGACCGATATGAAAACAAGTCTTTGTATGGAGAACATTTTGGTTTTCCAAAGCTATTGCAACCGCATTCAAAATTTATTTATTTGACATAGCCGTACATGATTTTGAAAAGTTTGATCTGGATCGGACCACTATATCATATAGCTGCCATACAAACGACTGATTAGAAAAGAAGTCTTTGTATGGAAAACTTTTTGTTTTCCAAGCTATTGCAACCGCATTCAAAATTTATTTTTTTGACATCCCCGTACATGATTTTGAAAAGTTTGATCTGGATCCGACCACTATATCATATAGCTGCCATACAAACGACCGATATGAAAACAAGTCTTTGTATGGAAAACTTTTTTGTTTTCCAAGCTATTGCAACTGAATTCAACATTTATTTATTTGACTTAGCCATACACGATTTGTGAACGTTTGGCGCGGATCAGACCACTATATGATATAGCTGCCATACAAACGACCGATTAGAAAACAAGTCTTTGTATGGAAAACTTTTTTGTTTTCTAAGCTATTGCAACCGCATTCAAAATTTATTTTTTTGACATAGCCGTACATGATTTTGAAAAGTTTGATCTGGATCCGACCACTATATCATATAGCTGCCATACAAACGACCGATATGAAAACAAGTCTTTGTATGGAAAACTTTTTTGTTTTCCAAGCTATTGCAACTGAATTCAACATTTATTTATTTGACTTAGCCGTACACGATTTGTGAAAGGTTGGCGTGGATCATACCACTATATGATATAGCTGCCATACAAACGACCGATATGAAAACAAGTCTTTGTATGGAAAACTTTTTGTTTTCCAAGCTATTGCAACTGAATTCAACATTTATTTATTTGACTTAGCCATACACGATTTGTGAAAGTTTGGCGCGGATCAGACCACTATATGATATAGCTGCCATACAAACGACCGATTAGAAAACAAGTCTTTGTATGGAAAACTTTTTTGTTTTCCAAGCTATTGCAACCGCATTCAAAATTTATTTTTTTGACATAGCCGTACATAATTTTGAAAAGTTTGATCTGGATCGGACCACTATATCATATAGCTGCCATACAAACGACCGATATGAAAACAAGTCTTTGTATGGAAAACTTTTTTGTTTTCCAAGCTATTGCAACTGAATTAAACATTTATTTATGTAACTTAGCCATACACGATTTGTGAAAGTTTGGCGCGGATCAGACCACTATATGATATAGCTGCCATACAAACGACCGATTAGAAAACAAGTCTTTGTATGGAAAACTTTTTGTTTTCCAAGCTATTGCAACTGAATTCAACATTTATTTATTTAACAAAGCCATACATGATTTTTAAAAGTTTGATTTGGATCGGACCACTATATCATATAGCTGCCATACAAACGACCGATATGAAAACAAGTCTTTGTATGGGAAATTTTTTTGTTTTCCAAGCTATTGCAACTGAATTCAACAATTATTTATTTGACTTAGCTATACACGATTTGTAAAAGTTTGGCGTGGATCATACCACTATATGATATAGCTGCCATACAAACGACCGATATGAAAACAAGTCTTTGTATGGGAAATTTTTTTGTTTTCCAAGCTATTGCAACTGAATTCAACATTTATTTATTTGCTTAGCCATACACGATTTGTGAAAGTTTGGCGTGGATCAGACCACTATATGATATAGCTGCCAAACAAACGACCGATTAGAAAACAAGTCTTTGTATGGAAAACTTTTGTGTTTTCCAAGCTATTGCAACCAAATTCAACATTTATTTATTTGAAATAGCCGTACACGATTCAACATTTATTCCATTGACATAGCCATACATAATTTTTTGAAAATTTCATCCGGATCAGATCACTATATCATATAGCTGCCATACAAACGACCGATATGAAAACAAGTCTTTGTATGGAGAACATTTTGGTTTTCCAAAGCTATTGCAACCGCATTCAAAATTTATTTATTTGACATAGCCGTACATGATTTTGAAAAGTTTGATCTGGATCGGACCACTATATCATATAGCTGCCATACAAACGACTGATTAGAAAAGAAGTCTTTGTATGGAAAACTTTTTTGTTTTCCAAGCTATTGCAACCGCATTCAAAATTTATTTTTTTGACATCCCCGTACATGATTTTGAAAAGTTTGATCTGGATCCGACCACTATATCATATAGCTGCCATACAAACGACCGATATGAAAACAAGTCTTTGTATGGAAAACTTTTTTGTTTTCCAAGCTATTGCAACTGAATTCAACATTTATTTATTTGACTTAGCCATACACGATTTGTGAAAGGTTGGCGTGGATCATACCACTATATGATATAGCTGCCATACAAACGACCGATATGAAAACAAGTCTTTGTATGGAAAACTTTTTGTTTTCCAAGCTATTGCAACTGAATTCAACATTTATTTATTTGACTTAGCCATACACGATTTGTGAAAGTTTGGCGTGGATCAGACCACTATATGATATAGCTGCCAAACAAACGACCGATTAGAAAACAAGTCTTTGTATGGAAAACTTTTGTGTTTTCCAAGCTATTGCAACCAAATTCAACATTTATTTATTTGAAATAGCCATACACGATTCAACATTTATTCCATTGACATAGCCATACATAATTTTTGAAAGTTTCATCCGGATCAGATCACTATATCATATAGCTGCCATACAAACGACCGATATGAAAACAAGTCTTTGTATGGAAACCTTTTTGTTTTCCAAGCTATTGCAACCGCATTCAAAATTTATTTATTTGACATAGCCGTACATAATTTTAAAAAGTTTGATCTGGATCGGACCACTATATCATATAGCTGCCATACAAACGACCGATATGAAAACAAGTCTTTGTATGGAAAACTTTTTGTTTTCCAAGCCATTGCAACTGAATTCAACATTTATTTTTTTAACTTAGTCATACACGATTTGTGAACGTTTGGCGCGGATCAGACCACTATATGATATAGCTGCCATACAAACGACCGATTAGAAAACAAGTCTTTGTATGGAAAACTTTTTTGTTTTCCAAGCTATTGCAACCGCATTCAAAATTTATTTTTTTGACATAGCCGTACATGATTTTTAAAAGTTTGATCTGGATCCGACCACTATATCATATAGCTGCCATACAAACGACCGATATGAAAACAAGTCTTTGTATGGAAAACTTTTTTGTTTTCCAAGCTATTGCAACCGCATTCAAAATTTATTTATTTGACATAGCCGTACATAATTTTAAAAAGTTTGATCTGGATCGGACCACTATATCATATAGCTGCCATACAAACGACCGATATGAAAACAAGTCTTTGTATGGAAAACATTTTTGTTTTCCAAGCTATTGCAACTGAATTCAACATTTATTTATTTAACTTAGCCATACACGATTTGTGAACGTTTGGCGCGGAACAGACCACTATATGATATAGCTGCCATACAAACGACCGATTAGAAAACAAGTCTTTGTATGGAAAACTTTTTTGTTTTCCAAGCTATTGCAACCGCATTCAAAATTTATTTTTTTGACATCCCTATACATGATTTTGAAAAGTTTGATCTGGATCCGACCACTATATCATATAGCTGCCATACAAACGACCGATATGAAAACAAGTCTTTGTATGGGAAATTTTTTTGTTTTCCAAGCTATTGCAACTGAATTCAGCATTTATTTATTTGACTTAGCCATACACGATTTGTGAAAGTTTGGCGTGGATCATACCACTATATGATATAGCTTCGATACAAACGACCGATATGAAAACAAGTCTTTGTATGGGAAATTTTTTTGTTTTCCAAGCTATTGCAACTGAATTCAACATTTATTTATTTGACTTAGCCATACACGATTTGTGAAAGTTTGGCGTGGATCAGACCACTATATGATATAGCTGCCAAACAAACGACCGATTAGAAAACAAGTCTTTGTATGGAAAACTTTTGTGTTTTCCAAGCTATTGCAACCAAATTCAACATTTATTTATTTGAAATAGCCATACACGATTCAACATTTATTCCATTGACATAGCCATACATAATTTTTGAAAGTTTCATCCGGATCAGATCACTATATCATATAGCTGCCATACAAACGACCGATATGAAAACAAGTCTTTGTATGGAGAACATTTTGGTTTTCCAAAGCTATTGCAACCGCATTCAAAATTTATTTATTTGACATAGCCGTACATGATTTTGAAAAGTTTGATCTGGATCGGACCACTATATCATATAGCTGCCATACAAACGACCGATATGAAAACAAGTCTTAGTATGGAAAACTTTTTTGTTTTCCAAGCTATTGCAACTGAATTTAACATTTATTTATTTGACTTAGCCATACATGATTTGTGAAAGTTTGGCGCGGATCAGACCACTATATGATATAGCTGCCATACAAACGACCGATATGAAAACAAGTCTTTGTATGGAAAACTTTTTTGTTTTCCAAGCTATTGCAACCGAATTCAAGTATTATTTATTTGACGTAACCATACATAATTTGTGAACGTTTGGCGCGGATCAGACCACTATATGATATAGCTGCCATACAAACGACTGATTAGAAAACAAGTCTTTGTATGGAAAACTTTTTGTTTTCCAAGCTATTGCAACCGCATTCAAAATTTATTTATTTGACATAGCCGTACATAATTTTAAAAAGTTTGATCTGGATCGGACCACTATATCATATAGCTGCCATACAAACGACCGATATGAAAACAAGTCTTTGTATGGAAAACTTTTTGTTTTCCAAGCTATTGCAACTGAATTCAACATTTATTTATTTAACTTAGCCATACACGATTTGTGAACGTTTGGCGCGGATCAGACCACTATATGATATAGCTGCCATACAAACGACCGATTAGAAAACAAGTCTTTGTATGGAAAACTTTTTGTTTTCCAAGCTATTGCAACTGAATTCAACATTTATTTATTTAACTTAGCTATACACGATTTGTGAAAGGTTGGCGTGGATCATACCACTATATGATATAGCTGCCATACAAACGACCGATATGAAAACAAGTCTTTGTATGGAAAACTTTTTGTTTTCCAAGCTATTGCAACCGAATTCAAGTATTATTTATTTGACGTAACCATACATAATTTGTGAACGTTTGACGCGGATCAGACCACTATATGATATAGCTGCCATACAAACGACTGATTAGAAAACAAGTCTTTGTATGGAGAACATTTTAGTTTTCCAAGCTATTGCAACCGCATTCAAAATTTATTTTTTTGACATAGCCATACACGATTCAACATTTATTCCATTGACATAGCCATACATAATTTTTGAAAGTTTCATCCGGATCAGATCACTATATCATATAGCTGCCATACAAACGACCGATATGAAAACAAGTCTTTGTATGGAGAACATTTTGGTTTTCCAAAGCTATTGCAACCGCATTCAAAATTTATTTATTTGACATAGCCGTACATGATTTTGAAAAGTTTGATCTGGATCGGACCACTATATCATATAGCTGCCATACAAACGACCGATATGAAAACAAGTCTTGGTATGGAAAACTTTTTGTTTTCCAAGCTATTGCAACTGAAATTAACATTTATTTATTTGACTTAGCCATACATGATTTGTAAAAGTTTGGCGCGGATCAGACCACTATATGATATAGCTGCCATACAAACGACCGATAAGAAAACAAGTCTTTGTAAGGAAAACTTTTTTTGTTTTCCAAGCTATTGCAACTGAATTCAACATTTATTTATTTAACTTAGCCATACACGATTTGTGAAAGTTTGGCGCGGATCAGACCACTATATGATATAGCTGCCATACAAACGACTGATTAGAAAACAAGTCTTTGCATGGAAAACTTTTTTGTTTTCCAAACTATTGCAACCGCATTCAAAATTTATTTATTTGACATAGCCGTACATAATTTTAAAAAGTTTAATCTGGATCGGACCACTATATCATATAGCTGCCATACAAACGACCGATATGAAAACATCTTTGTATGGAAAACTTTTTTGTTTTCCAAGCTATTGCAACTGAATTCAACGTTTATTTATTTAACTTAGCCATACACGATTTGTGAACGTTTGGCGCGGATCGGACCACTATATGATATAGCTGCCATACAAACGACCGATTAGAAAACAAGTCTTTGTATGGAAAACTTTTTGTTTTCCAAGCTATTGCAACCGCATTCAAAATTTATTTTTTGACATAGCCGTACATGATTTTGAAAAGTTTGATCTGGATCCGACCACTATATCATATAGCTGCCATACAAACGACCGATATGAAAACAAGTCTTTTGTATGGAAAACTTTTTTGTTTTCCAAGCTATTGCAACTCGAATTCAACATTTATTTATTTGACTTAGCCGTACACGATTTGTGAAAGGTTGGCGTGGATCATACCACTATATGATATAGCTGCCACTACAAACGACCGATATGAAAACAAGTCTTTGTATGGAAAACTTTTTGTTTTCCAAGCTATTGCAACTGAATTCAACATTTATTTATTTGACTTAGCCATACACGATTTGTGAAAGTTTGGCGCGGATCAGACCACTATATGATATAGCTGCCATACAAACGACCGATTAGAAAACAAGTCTTTGTATGGAAAACTTTTTTGTTTTCCAAGCTATTGCAACCGCATTTAAAATTTGTTTTTTGACATAGCCGTACATAATTTTGAAAAGTTTGATCTGGATCGGACCACTATATCATATAGCTGCCATACAAACGACCGATATGAAAACAAGTCTTTGTATGGAAAACTTTTTTGTTTTCAAGCTATTGCAACTGAATTAAACATTTATTTATGTAACTTAGCCATACACGATTTGTGAAAGTTTGGCGCGGATCAGACCACTATATGATATAGCTGCCATACAAACGACCGATTAGAAAACAAGTCTTTGTATGGAAAACTTTTTTGTTTTCAAAGCTATTGCAACTGAATTCAACATTTATTTATTTAACTTAGCTATCACGATTTGCGAAAGGTTGGCGTGGATCATACCACTATATGATATAGCTGCCATACAAACGACCGATATGAAAACAAGTCTTTGTATGGAAAACTTTTTGTTTTCCAAGCTATTGCAACCGAATTCAAGTATTATTTATTTGACGTAACCACTACATAATTTGTGAACGTTTGGCGCGGATCAGACCACTATATGATATAGCTGCCATACAAACGACTGATTAGAAAACAAGTCTTTGTATGGAGAACATTTTGGTTTTCCAAGCTATTGCAACCGCATTCAAAATTTATTTTTTTGACATAGCCATACACGATTCAACATTTATTCCATTGACATAGCCATACATAATTTTTGAAAGTTTCATCCGGATCAGATCACTATATCATATAGCTGCCATACAAACGACCGATATGAAAACAAGTCTTTGTATGGAGAACATTTTGGTTTTCCAAAGCTATTGCAACCGCATTCAAAATTTATTTATTTGACATAGCCGTACATGATTTTGAAAAGTTTGATCTGGATCGGACCACTATATCATATAGCTGCCATACAAACGACCGATATGAAAACAAGTCTTGGTATGGAAAACTTTTTTGTTTTCCAAGCTATTGCAACTGAAATTAACATTTATTTATTTGACTTAGCCATACATGATTTGTAAAAGTTTGGCGCGGATCAGACCACTATATGATATAGCTGCCATACAAACGACCGATAAGAAAACAAGTCTTTGTAAGGAAAACTTTTTTGTTTTCAAGCTATTGCAACTGAATTCAACATTTATTTATTTAACTTAGCCATACACGATTTATGAAAGTTTGGCGCGGATCAGACCACTATATGATATAGCTGCCATACAAACGACTGATTAGAAAACAAGTCTTTGCATGGAAAACTTTTTTGTTTTCCAAACTATTGCAACCGCATTCAAAATTTATTTATTTGACATAGCCGTACATAATTTTAAAAAGTTTAATCTGGATCGGACCACTATATCATATAGCTGCCATACAAACGACCGATATGAAAACATCTTTGTATGGAAAACTTTTTTTGTTTTCCAAGCTATTGCAACTGAATTCAACGTTTATTTATTTAACTTAGCCATACACGATTTGTGAACGTTTGGCGCGGATCAGACCACTATATGATATAGCTGCCATACAAACGACCGATTAGAAAACAAGTCTTTGTATGGAAAACTTTTTGTTTTCCAAGCTATTGCAACCGCATTCAAAATTTATTTTTTTGACATAGCCGTACATGATTTTGAAAAGTTTGATCTGGATCCGACCACTATATCATATAGCTGCCATACAAACGACCGATATGAAAACAAGTCTTTGTATGGAAAACTTTTTTGTTTTCCAAGCTATTGCAACTGAATTCAACATTTATTTATTTGACTTAGCCGTACACGATTTGTGAAAGGTTGGCGTGGATCATACCACTATATGATATAGCTGCCATACAAACGACCGATATGAAAACAAGTCTTTGTATGGAAAACTTTTTGTTTTCCAAGCTATTGCAACTGAATTCAACATTTATTTATTTGACTTAGCCATACACGATTTGTGAACGTTTGGCGCGGATCAGACCACTATATGATATAGCTGCCATACAAACGACCGATTAGAAAACAAGTCTTTGTATGGAAAACTTTTTTGTTTTCCAAGCTATTGCAACCGCATTTAAAATTTGTTTTTTTGACATAGCCGTACATAATTTTGAAAAGTTTGATCTGGATCGGACCACTATATCATATAGCTGCCATACAAACGACCGATATGAAAACAAGTCTTTGTATGGAAAACTTTTTGTTTTCCAAGCTATTGCAACTGAATTAAACATTTATTTATGTAACTTAGCCATACACGATTTGTGAAAGTTTGGCGCGGATCAGACCACTATATGATATAGCTGCCATACAAACGACCGATTAGAAAACAAGTCTTTGTATGGAAAACTTTTTGTTTTCCAAGCTATTGCAACTGAATTCAACATTTATTTATTTAACAAAGCCATACATGATTTTTAAAAGTTTGATTTGGATCGGACCACTATATCATATAGCTGCCATACAAACGACCGATATGAAAACAAGTCTTTGTATGGGAAATTTTTTTGTTTTCCAAGCTATTGCAACTGAATTCAACAATTATTTATTTGACTTAGCTATACACGATTTGTAAAAGTTTGGCGTGGATCATACCACTATATGATATAGCTGCCATACAAACGACCGATATGAAAACAAGTCTTTGTATGGGAAATTTTTTTGTTTTCCAAGCTATTGCAACTGAATTCAACATTTATTTATTTGCTTAGCCATACACGATTTGTGAAAGTTTGGCGTGGATCAGACCACTATATGATATAGCTGCCAAACAAACGACCGATTAGAAAACAAGTCTTTGTATGGAAAACTTTTGTGTTTTCCAAGCTATTGCAACCAAATTCAACATTTATTTATTTGAAATAGCCGTACACGATTCAACATTTATTCCATTGACATAGCCATACATAATTTTTGAAAATTTCATCCGGATCAGATCACTATATCATATAGCTGCCATACAAACGACCGATATGAAAACAAGTCTTTGTATGGAGAACATTTTGGTTTTCCAAAGCTATTGCAACCGCATTCAAAATTTATTTATTTGACATAGCCGTACATGATTTTGAAAAGTTTGATCTGGATCGGACCACTATATCATATAGCTGCCATACAAACGACCGATATGAAAACAAGTCTTTGTATGGAAAACTTTTTTGTTTTCCAAGCTATTGCAACTGAATTCAACATTTATTTATTTGACTTAGCCATACACGATTTGTGAAAGGTTGGCGTGGATCATACCACTATATGATATAGCTGCCATACAAACGACCGATTAGAAAACAAGTCTTTGTATGGAAAACTTTTTTGTTTTCCAAGCTATTGCAACCGCATTCAAAATTTATTTTTTTGACATAGCCGTACATGATTTTGAAAAGTTTGATCTGGATCCGACCACTATATCATATAGCTGCCATACAAACGACCGATATGAAAACAAGTCTTTGTATGGAAAACTTTTTTGTTTTCCAAGCTATTGCAACCGCATTCAAAATTTATTTATTTGACATAGCCGTACATAATTTTAAAAAGTTTGATCTGGATCGGACCACTATATCATATAGCTGCCATACAAACGACCGATATGAAAACAAGTCTTTGTATGGAAAACATTTTTGTTTTCCAAGCTATTGCAACTGAATTCAACATTTATTTATTTAACTTAGCCATACACGATTTGTGAACGTTTGGCGCGGATCAGACCACTATATGATATAGCTGCCATACAAACGACCGATTAGAAAACAAGTCTTTGTATGGAAAACTTTTTGTTTTCCAAGCTATTGCAACCGCATTCAAAATTTATTTTTTTGACATCCCCGTACATGATTTTGAAAAGTTTGATCTGGATCCGACCACTATATCATATAGCTGCCATACAAACGACCGATATGAAAACAAGTCTTTGTATGGGAAATTTTTTTTGTTTTCCAAGCTATTGCAACTGAATTCAGCATTTATTTATTTGACTTAGCCATACACGATTTGTGAAAGTTTGGCGTGGATCATACCACTATATGATATAGCTGCCATACAAACGACCGATATGAAAACAAGTCTTTGTATGGGAAATTTTTTTGTTTTCCAAGCTATTGCAACTGAATTCAACATTTATTTATTTGACTTAGCCATACACGATTTGTGAAAGTTTGGCGTGGATCAGACCACTATATGATATAGCTGCCAAACAAACGACCGATTAGAAAACAAGTCTTTGTATGGAAAACTTTTGTGTTTTCCAAGCTATTGCAACCAAATTCAACATTTATTTATTTGAAATAGCCATACACGATTCAACATTTATTCCATTGACATAGCCATACATAATTTTTGAAAGTTTCATCCGGATCAGATCACTATATCATATAGCTGCCATACAAACGACCGATATGAAAACAAGTCTTTGTATGGAGAACATTTTGGTTTTCCAAAGCTATTGCAACCGCATTCAAAATTTATTTATTTGACCTAGCCGTACATGATTTTGAAAAGTTTGATCTGGATCGGACCACTATATCATATAGCTGCCATACAAACGACCGATATGAAAACAAGTCTTAGTAAGGAAAACTTTTTTGTTTTCCAAGCTATTGCAACTGAATTTAACATTTATTTATTTGACTTAGCCATACATGATTTGTGAAAGTTTGGCGCGGATCAGACCACTATATGATATAGCTGCCATACAAACGACTGATTAGAAAACAAGTCTTTGTATGGAAAACTTTTTTGTTTTCCAAGCTATTGCAACCGCATTCAAAATTTATTTATTTGACATAGCCGTACATAATTTTAAAAAGTTTGATCTGGATCGGACCACTATATCATATAGCTGCCATACAAACGACCGATATGAAAACAAGTCTTTGTATGGAAAACTTTTGTTTTCCAAGCTATTGCAACTGAATTCAACATTTATTTAACTTACTTAGCCATACACGATTTGTGAACGTTTGGCGCGGATCAGACCACTATATGATATAGCTGCCATACAAACGACCGATTAGAAAACAAGTCTTTGTATGGAAAACTTTTTTGTTTTCCAAGCTATTGCAACTGAATTCAACATTTATTTATTTAACTTAGCTATACACGATTTGTGAAAGGTTGGCGTGGATCATACCACTATATGATATAGCTGCCATACAAACGACCGATATGAAAACAAGTCTTTGTATGGAAAACTTTTGTTTTCCAAGCTATTGCAACCGAATTCAAGTATTATTTATTTGACGTAACCATACATAATTTGTGAACGTTTGGCGCGGATCAGACCACTATATGATATAGCTGCCATACAAACGACTGATTAGAAAACAAGTCTTTGTATGGAGAACATTTTGGTTTTCCAAAGCTATTGCAACCGCATTCAAAATTTATTTATTTGACATAGCCGTACATGATTTTGAAAAGTTTGATCTGGATCGGACCACTATATCATATAGCTGCCATACAAACGACTGATTAGAAAACAAGTCTTTGTATGGAAAACTTTTTTGTTTTCCAAGCTATTGCAACCGCATTCAAAATTTATTTTTTTGACATCCCCGTACATGATTTTGAAAAGTTTGATCTGGATCCGACCACTATATCATATAGCTGCCATACAAACGACCGATATGAAAACAAGTCTTTGTATTGAAAACTTTTTTGTTTTCCAAGCTATTGCAACTGAATTCAACATTTATTTATTTGACTTAGCCATACACGATTTGTGAAAGGTTGGCGTGGATCATACCACTATATGATATAGCTGCCATACAAACGACCGATATGAAAACAAGTCTTTGTATGGAAAACTTTTTGTTTTCCAAGCTATTGCAACTGAATTCAACATTTATTTATTTGACTTAGCCATACACGATTTGTGAAAGTTTGGCGTGGATCGGACCACTATATGATATAGCTGCCAAACAAACGACCGATTAGAAAACAAGTCTTTGTATGGAAAACTTTTGTGTTTTCCAAGCTATTGCAACCAAATTCAACATTTATTTATTTGAAATAGCCATACACGATTCAACATTTATTCCATTGACATAGCCATACATAATTTTTGAAAGTTTCATCCGGATCAGATCACTATATCATATAGCTGCCATACAAACGACCGATATGAAAACAAGTCTTTGTATGGAAAACTTTTTTGTTTTCCAAGCTATTGCAACCGCATTCAAAATTTATTTATTTGACATAGCCGTACATAATTTTAAAAAGTTTGATCTGGATCGGACCACTATATCATATAGCTGCCATACAAACGACCGATATGAAAACAAGTCTTTGTATGGAAAACTTTTTTGTTTTCCAAGCTATTGCAACTGAATTCAACATTTATTTTTTTAACTTAGTCATACACGATTTGTGAACGTTTGGCGCGGATCAGACCACTATATGATATAGCTGCCATACAAACGACCGATTAGAAAACAAGTCTTTGTATGGAAAACTTTTTTGTTTTCCAAGCTATTGCAACCGCATTCAAAATTTATTTTTTTGACATAGCCGTACATGATTTTGAAAAAGTTTGATCTGGATCCGACCACTATATCATATAGCTGCCATACAAACGACCGATATGAAAACAAGTCTTTGTATGGAAAACTTTTTTTGTTTTCCAAGCTATTGCAACCGCATTCAAAATTTATTTATTTGACATAGCCGTACATAATTTTAAAAAGTTTGATCTGGATCGGACCACTATATCATATAGCTGCCATACAAACGACCGATATGAAAACAAGTCTTGGTATGGAAAACATTTTTGTTTTCCAAGCTATTGCAACTGAATTCAACATTTATTTATTTAACTTAGCCATACACGATTTGTGAACGTTTGGCGCGGATCAGACCACTATATGATATAGCTGCCATACAAACGACCGATTAGAAAACAAGTCTTTGTATGGAAAACTTTTTTGTTTTCCAAGCTATTGCAACCGCATTCAAAATTTATTTTTTTGACATCCCCGTACATGATTTTGAAAAGTTTGATCTGGATCCGACCACTATATCATATAGCTGCCATACAAACGACCGATATGAAAACAAGTCTTTGTATGGGAAATTTTTTTGTTTTCCAAGCTATTGCAACTGAATTCAGCATTTATTTATTTGACTTAGCCATACACGATTTGTGAAAGTTTGGCGTGGATCATACCACTATATGATATAGCTGCCATACAAACGACCGATATGAAAACAAGTCTTTGTATGGGAAATTTTTTTGTTTTCCAAGCTATTGCAACTGAATTCAACATTTATTTATTTGACTTAGCCATACACGATTTGTGAAAGTTTGGCGTGGATCAGACCACTATATGATATAGCTGCCAAACAAACGACCGATTAGAAAACAAGTCTTTGTATGGAAAACTTTGTGTTTTCCAAGCTATTGCAACCAAATTCAACATTTATTTATTTGAAATAGCCATACACGATTCAACATTTATTCCATTGACATAGCCATACATAATTTTTGGAAAGTTTCATCCGGATCAGATCACTATATCATATAGCTGCCATACAAACGACCGATATGAAAACAAGTCTTTGTATGGAGAACATTTTGGTTTTCCAAAGCTATTGCAACCGCATTCAAAATTTATTTATTTGACCTAGCCGTACATGATTTTGAAAAGTTTGATCTGGATCGGACCACTATATCATATAGCTGCCATACAAACGACCGATATGAAAACAAGTCTTAGTAAGGAAAAATTTTTTGTTTTCCAAGCTATTGCAACTGAATTTAACATTTATTTATTTGACTTAGCCATACATGATTTGTGAAAGTTTGGCGCGGATCAGACCACTATATGATATAGCTGCCATACAAACGACCGATATGAAAACAAGTCTTTGTATGGAAAACTTTTTTGTTTTCCAAGCTATTGCAACCGAATTCAAGTATTATTTATTTGACGTAACCATACATAATTTGTGAACGTTTGGCGCGGATCAGATATGATATAGCTGCCATACAAACGACTGATTAGAAAACAAGTCTTTGTATGGAAAACTTTTTTGTTTTCCAAGCTATTGCAACCGCATTCAAAATTTATTTATTTGACATAGCCGTACATAATTTTAAAAAGTTTGATCTGGATCGGACCACTATATCATATAGCTGCCATACAAACGACCGATATGAAAAAACAAGTCTTTTGTATGGAAAACTTTTTGTTTTCCAAGCTATTGCAACTGAATTCAACATTTATTTAACTAACTTAGCCATACACGATTTGTGAACGTTTGGCGCGGATCAGACCAATTATATGATATAGCTGCCATACAAACGACCGATTAGAAAACAAGTCTTTGTATGGAAAACTTTTTTGTTTTCCAAGCTATTGCAACCGCATTCAAAATTTATTTTTTTGACATAGCCGTACATGATTTTGAAAAGTTTGATCTGGATCCGACCACTATATCATATAGCTGCCATACAAACGACCGATATGAAAACAAGTCTTTGTATGGAAAACTTTTTTGTTTTCCAAGCTATTGCAACCGCATTCAAAATTTATTTATTTGACATAGCCGTACATAATTTTAAAAAGTTTGATCTGGATCGGACCACTATATCATATAGCTGCCATACAAACGACCGATATGAAAACAAGTCTTTGTATGGAAAACATTTTTGTTTTCCAAGCTATTGCAACTGAATTCAACATTTATTTATTTAACTTAGCCATACACGATTTGTGAACGTTTGGCGCGGATCAGACCACTATATGATATAGCTGCCATACAAACGACCGATTAGAAAACAAGTCTTTGTATGGAAAACTTTTTTGTTTTCCAAGCTATTGCAACCGCATTCAAAATTTATTTTTTTGACATCCCCGTACATGATTTTGAAAAGTTTGATCTGGATCCGACCACTATATCATATAGCTGCCATACAAACGACCGATATGAAAACAAGTCTTTGTATGGGAAATTTTTTTGTTTTCCAAGCTATTGCAACTGAATTCAGCATTTATTTATTTGACTTAGCCATACACGATTTGTGAAAGTTTGGCGTGGATCATACCACTATATGATATAGCTGCCATACAAACGACCGATATGAAAACAAGTCTTTGTATGGGAAATTTTTTTGTTTTCCAAGCTATTGCAACTGAATTCAACATTTATTTATTTGACTTAGCCATACACGATTTGTGAAAGTTTGGCGTGGATCAGACCACTATATGATATAGCTGCCAAAACAAACGACCGATTAGAAAACAAGTCTTTGTATGGAAAACTTTTGTGTTTTCCAAGCTATTGCAACCAAATTCAACATTTATTTATTTGAAATAGCCATACACGATTCAACATTTATTCCATTGACATAGCCATACATAATTTTTGAAAGTTTCATCCGGATCAGATCACTATATCATATAGCTGCCATACAAACGACCGATATGAAAACAAGTCTTTGTATGGAGAACATTTTGGTTTTCCAAAGCTATTGCAACCGCATTCAAAATTTATTTATTTGACCTAGCCGTACATGATTTTGAAAAGTTTGATCTGGATCGGACCACTATATCATATAGCTGCCATACAAACGACCGATATGAAAACAAGTCTTAGTAAGGAAAAATTTTTTGTTTTCCAAGCTATTGCAACTGAATTTAACATTTATTTATTTGACTTAGCCATACATGATTTGTGAAAGTTTGGCGCGGATCAGACCACTATATGATATAGCTGCCATACAAACGACCGATATGAAAACAAGTCTTTGTATGGAAAACTTTTTTGTTTTCCAAGCTATTGCAACCGAATTCAAGTATTATTTATTTGACGTAACCATACATAATTTGTGAACGTTTGGCGCGGATCAGATATGATATAGCTGCCATACAAACGACTGATTAGAAAACAAGTCTTTGTATGGAAAACTTTTTTGTTTTCCAAGCTATTGCAACCGCATTCAAAATTTATTTATTTGACATAGCCGTACATAATTTTAAAAAGTTTGATCTGGATCGGACCACTATATCATATAGCTGCCATACAAACGACCGATATGAAAACAAGTCTTTGTATGGAAAACTTTTGTTTTCCAAGCTATTGCAACTGAATTCAACATTTATTTAACTAACTTAGCCATACACGATTTGTGAACGTTTGGCGCGGATCAGACCACTATATGATATAGCTGCCATACAAACGACCGATTAGAAAACAAGTCTTTGTATGGAAAACTTTTTTGTTTTCCAAGCTATTGCAACTGAATTCAACATTTATTTATTTAACTTAGCTATACACGATTTGTGAAAGGTTGGCGTGGATCATACCACTATATGATATAGCTGCCATACAAACGACCGATATGAAAACAAGTCTTTGTATGGAGAACATTTTGGTTTTCCAAAGCTATTGCAACCGCATTCAAAATTTATTTATTTGACCTAGCCGTACATGATTTTGAAAAGTTTGATCTGGATCGGACCACTATATCATATAGCTGCCATACAAACGACCGATATGAAAACAAGTCTTAGTAAGGAAAAATTTTTTGTTTTCCAAGCTATTGCAACTGAATTTAACATTTATTTATTTGACTTAGCCATACATGATTTGTGAAAGTTTGGCGCGGATCAGACCACTATATGATATAGCTGCCATACAAACGACCGATATGAAAACAAGTCTTTGTATGGAAAACTTTTTTGTTTTCCAAGCTATTGCAACCGAATTCAAGTATTATTTATTTGACGTAACCATACATAATTTGTGAACGTTTGGCGCGGATCAGATATGATATAGCTGCCATACAAACGACTGATTAGAAAACAAGTCTTTGTATGGAAAACTTTTTGTTTTCCAAGCTATTGCAACCGCATTCAAAATTTATTTATTTGACATAGCCGTACATAATTTTAAAAAGTTTGATCTGGATCGGACCACTATATCATATAGCTGCCATACAAACGACCGATATGAAAACAAGTCTTTGTATGGAAAACTTTTGTTTTCCAAGCTATTGCAACTGAATTCAACATTTATTTAACTAACTTAGCCATACACGATTTGTGAACGTTTGGCGCGGATCAGACCACTATATGATATAGCTGCCATACAAACGACCGATTAGAAAACAAGTCTTTGTATGGAAAACTTTTTTGTTTTCCAAGCTATTGCAACTGAATTCAACATTTATTTATTTAACTTAGCTATACACGATTTGTGAAAGGTTGGCGTGGATCATACCACTATATGATATAGCTGCCATACAAACGACCGATATGAAAACAAGTCTTTGTATGGAAAACTTTTTGTTTTCCAAGCTATTGCAACCGAATTCAAGTATTATTTATTTGACGTAACCATACATAATTTGTGAACGTTTGGCGCGGATCAGACCACTATATGATATAGCTGCCATACAAACGACTGATTAGAAAACAAGTCTTTGTATGGAGAACATTTTGGTTTTCCAAAGCTATTGCAACCGCATTCAAAATTTATTTATTTGACATAGCCGTACATGATTTTGAAAAGTTTGATCTGGATCGGACCACTATATCATATAGCTGCCATACAAACGACTGATTAGAAAACAAGTCTTTGTATGGAAAACTTTTTTGTTTTCCAAGCTATTGCAACCGCATTCAAAATTTATTTTTTTGACATCCCCCTACATGATTTTGAAAAGTTTGATCTGGATCCGACCACTATATCATATAGCTGCCATACAAACGACCGATATGAAAACAAGTCTTTGTATTGAAAACTTTTTTGTTTTCCAAGCTATTGCAACTGAATTCAACATTTATTTACTTGACTTAGCCATACACGATTTGTGAAAGTTTGGCGCGGATCAGACCACTATATGATATAGCTGCCATACAAACGACCGATTAGAAAACAAGTCTTTGTATGGAAAACTTTTTGTTTTCCAAGCTATTGCAACTGAATTCAACATTTATTTATTTAACTTTGCCATACACGATTTGTGAAAGTTTGGCGCGGATCAGACCACTATATGATATAGCTGCCATACAAACGACCGATTAGAAAACAAGTCTTTGTATGGAAAACTTTTTTGTTTTCCAAGCTATTGCAACCGCATTCAAAATTTATTTTTTTGACATCCCCGTACATGATTTTGAAAAGTTTGATCTGGATCCGACCACTATATCATATAGCTGCCATACAAACGACCGATATGAAAACAAGTCTTTGTATGGGAAATTTTTTTGTTTTCCAAGCTATTGCAACTGAATTTAGCATTTATTTATTTGACTTAGCCATACACGATTTGTGAAAGTTTGGCGTGGATCATACCACTATATGATATAGCTGCCATACAAACGACCGATATGAAAACAAGTCTTTGTATGGGAAATTTTTTTGTTTTCCAAGCTATTGCAACTGAATTCAACATTTATTTATTTGACTTAGCCATACACGATTTGTGAAAGTTTGGCGTGGATCAGACCACTATATGATATAGCTGCCAAACAAACGACCGATTAGAAAACAAGTCTTTGTATGGAAAACTTTTGTGTTTTCCAAGCTATTGCAACCAAATTCAACATTTATTTATTTGAAATAGCCATACACGATTCAACATTTATTCCATTGACATAGCCATACATAATTTTTGAAAGTTTCATCCGGATCAGATCACTATATCATATAGCTGCCATACAAACGACCGATATGAAAACAAGTCTTTGTATGGAGAACATTTTGGTTTTCCAAAGCTATTGCAACCGCATTCAAAATTTATTTATTTGACCTAGCCGTACATGATTTTGAAAAGTTTGATCTGGATCGGACCACTATATCATATAGCTGCCATACAAACGACCGATATGAAAACAAGTCTTAGTAAGGAAAAATTTTTTGTTTTCCAAGCTATTGCAACTGAATTTAACATTTATTTATTTGACTTAGCCATACATGATTTGTGAAAGTTTGGCGCGGATCAGACCACTATATGATATAGCTGCCATACAAACGACCGATATGAAAACAAGTCTTTGTATGGAAAACTTTTGTTTTCCAAGCTATTGCAACTGAATTCAACATTTATTTAACTAACTTAGCCATACACGATTTGTGAACGTTTGGCGCGGATCAGACCACTATATGATATAGCTGCCATACAAACGACCGATTAGAAAACAAGTCTTTGTATGGAAAACTTTTTTGTTTTCCAAGCTATTGCAACTGAATTCAACATTTATTTATTTAACTTAGCTATACACGATTTGTGAAAGGTTGGCGTGGATCATACCACTATATGATATAGCTGCCATACAAACGACCGATATGAAAACAAGTCTTTGTATGGAAAACTTTTTGTTTTCCAAGCTATTGCAACCGAATTCAAGTATTATTTATTTGACGTAACCATACATAATTTGTGAACGTTTGGCGCGGATCAGACCACTATATGATATAGCTGCCATACAAACGACTGATTAGAAAACAAGTCTTTGTATGGAGAACATTTTGGTTTTCCAAAGCTATTGCAACCGCATTCAAAATTTATTTATTTGACATAGCCGTACATGATTTTGAAAAGTTTGATCTGGATCGGACCACTATATCATATAGCTGCCATACAAACGACCGATATGAAAACAAGTCTTTGTATGGAAAACTTTTTGTTTTCCAAGCTATTGCAACTGAATTCAACATTTATTTAACTAACTTAGCCATACACGATTTGTGAACGTTTGGCGCGGATCAGACCACTATATGATATAGCTGCCATACAAACGACCGATTAGAAAACAAGTCTTTGTATGGAAAACTTTTTTGTTTTCCAAGCTATTGCAACTGAATTCAACATTTATTTATTTAACTTAGCTATACACGATTTGTGAAAGGTTGGCGTGGATCATACCACTATATGATATAGCTGCCATACAAACGACCGATATGAAAACAAGTCTTTGTATGGAAAACTTTTTGTTTTCCAAGCTATTGCAACCGAATTCAAGTATTATTTATTTGACGTAACCATACATAATTTGTGAACGTTTGGCGCGGATCAGACCACTATATGATATAGCTGCCATACAAACGACTGATTAGAAAACAAGTCTTTGTATGGAGAACATTTTGGTTTTCCAAAGCTATTGCAACCGCATTCAAAATTTATTTATTTGACATAACCGTACATGATTTTGAAAAGTTTGATCTGGATCGGACCACTATATCATATAGCTGCCATACAAACGACTGATTAGAAAACAAGTCTTTGTATGGAAAACTTTTTTGTTTTCCAAGCTATTGCAACCGCATTCAAAATTTATTTTTTTGACATCCCCCTACATGATTTTGAAAAGTTTGATCTGGATCCGACCACTATATCATATAGCTGCCATACAAACGACCGATATGAAAACAAGTCTTTGTATTGAAAACTTTTTTGTTTTCCAAGCTATTGCAACTGAATTCAACATTTATTTACTTGACTTAGCCATACACGATTTGTGAAAGTTTGGCGCGGATCAGACCACTATATGATATAGCTGCCATACAAACGACCGATTAGAAAACAAGTCTTTGTATGGAAAACTTTTTGTTTTCCAAGCTATTGCAACTGAATTCAACATTTATTTATTTAACATTGCCATACACGATTTGTGAAAGTTTGGCGCGGATCAGACCACTATATGATATAGCTGCCATACAAACGACCGATTAGAAAACAAGTCTTTGTATGGAAAACTTTTTTGTTTTCCAAGCTATTGCAACCGCATTCAAAATTTATTTTTTTGACATAGCCGTACATAATTTTGAAAAGTTTGATCTGGATCGGACCACTATATCATATAGCTGCCATACAAACGACCGATATGAAAACAAGTCTTTGTATGGGAAATTTTTTTGTTTTCCAAGCTATTGCAACTGAATTCAACATTTATTTATTTGACTTAGCCATACACGATTTGTGAAAGGTTGGCGTGGATCATACCACCGATATGAAAACAAGTCTTTGTATGGGAAATTTTTTTGTTTTCCAAGCTATTGCAACTGAATTCAACATTTATTTATTTGACTTAGCCATACACGATTTGTGAAAGTTTGGCGTGGATCAGACCACTATATGATATAGCTGCCAAACAAACGACCGATTAGAAAACAAGTCTTTGTATGGAAAACTTTTGTGTTTTCCAAGCTATTGCAACCAAATTCAACATTTATTTATTTGAAATAGCCATACACGATTCAACATTTATTCCATTGACATAGCCATACATAATTTTTGAAAGTTTCATCCGGATCAGATCACTATATCATATAGCTGCCATACAAACGACCGATATGAAAACAAGTCTTTGTATGGAGAACATTTTGGTTTTCCAAAGCTATTGCAACCGCATTCAAAATTTATTTATTTGACCTAGCCGTACATGATTTTGAAAAGTTTGATCTGGATCGGACCACTATATCATATAGCTGCCATACAAACGACCGATATGAAAACAAGTCTTAGTAAGGAAAAATTTTTTGTTTTCCAAGCTATTGCAACTGAATTTAACATTTATTTATTTGACTTAGCCATACATGATTTGTGAAAGTTTGGCGCGGATCAGACCACTATATGATATAGCTGCCATACAAACGACCGATATGAAAACAAGTCTTTGTATGGAAAACTTTTTGTTTTCCAAGCTATTGCAACTGAATTCAACATTTATTTAACTAACTTAGCCATACACGATTTGTGAACGTTTGGCGCGGATCAGACCACTATATGATATAGCTGCCATACAAACGACCGATTAGAAAACAAGTCTTTGTATGGAAAACTTTTTTGTTTTCCAAGCTATTGCAACTGAATTCAACATTTATTTATTTAACTTAGCTATACACGATTTGTGAAAGGTTGGCGTGGATCATACCACTATATGATATAGCTGCCATACAAACGACCGATATGAAAACAAGTCTTTGTATGGAAAACTTTTTGTTTTCCAAGCTATTGCAACCGAATTCAAGTATTATTTATTTGACGTAACCATACATAATTTGTGAACGTTTGGCGCGGATCAGACCACTATATGATATAGCTGCCATACAAACGACTGATTAGAAAACAAGTCTTTGTATGGAGAACATTTTGGTTTTCCAAAGCTATTGCAACCGCATTCAAAATTTATTTATTTGACATAGCCGTACATGATTTTGAAAAGTTTGATCTGGATCGGACCACTATATCATATAGCTGCCATACAAACGACCGATATGAAAACAAGTCTTTGTATGGAAAACTTTTTGTTTTCCAAGCTATTGCAACTGAATTCAACATTTATTTAACTAACTTAGCCATACACGATTTGTGAACGTTTGGCGCGGATCAGACCACTATATGATATAGCTGCCATACAAACGACCGATTAGAAAACAAGTCTTTGTATGGAAAACTTTTTTGTTTTCCAAGCTATTGCAACTGAATTCAACATTTATTTATTTAACTTAGCTATACACGATTTGTGAAAGGTTGGCGTGGATCATACCACTATATGATATAGCTGCCATACAAACGACCGATATGAAAACAAGTCTTTGTATGGAAAACTTTTTGTTTTCCAAGCTATTGCAACCGAATTCAAGTATTATTTATTTGACGTAACCATACATAATTTGTGAACGTTTGGCGCGGATCAGACCACTATATGATATAGCTGCCATACAAACGACTGATTAGAAAACAAGTCTTTGTATGGAGAACATTTTGGTTTTCCAAAGCTATTGCAACCGCATTCAAAATTTATTTATTTGACATAACCGTACATGATTTTGAAAAGTTTGATCTGGATCGGACCACTATATCATATAGCTGCCATACAAACGACTGATTAGAAAACAAGTCTTTGTATGGAAAACTTTTTGTTTTCCAAGCTATTGCAACCGCATTCAAAATTTATTTTTTTGACATCCCCCTACATGATTTTGAAAAGTTTGATCTGGATCCGACCACTATATCATATAGCTGCCATACAAACGACCGATATGAAAACAAGTCTTTGTATTGAAAACTTTTTTGTTTTCCAAGCTATTGCAACTGAATTCAACATTTATTTACTTGACTTAGCCATACACGATTTGTGAAAGTTTGGCGCGGATCAGACCACTATATGATATAGCTGCCATACAAACGACCGATTAGAAAACAAGTCTTTGTATGGAAAACTTTTTGTTTTCCAAGCTATTGCAACTGAATTCAACATTTATTTATTTAACATTGCCATACACGATTTGTGAAAGTTTGGCGCGGATCAGACCACTATATGATATAGCTGCCATACAAACGACCGATTAGAAAACAAGTCTTTGTATGGAAAACTTTTTTGTTTTCCAAGCTATTGCAACCGCATTCAAAATTTATTTTTTTGACATAGCCGTACATAATTTTGAAAAGTTTGATCTGGATCGGACCACTATATCATATAGCTGCCATACAAACGACCGATATGAAAACAAGTCTTTGTATGGGAAATTTTTTTGTTTTCCAAGCTATTGCAACTGAATTCAACATTTATTTATTTGACTTAGCCATACACGATTTGTGAAAGGTTGGCGTGGATCATACCACTATATGATATAGCTGCCATACAAACGACCGATATGAAAACAAGTCTTTGTATGGAAAACTTTTTGTTTTCCAAGCTATTGCAACTGAATTCAACATTTATTTATTTAACTTTGCCATACACGATTTGTGAAAGTTTGGCGCGGATCAGACCACTATATGATATAGCTGCCATACAAACGACCGATTAGAAAACAAGTCTTTGTATGGAAAACTTTTTTGTTTTCCAAGCTATTGCAACCGCATTCAAAATTTATTTTTTTGACATAGCCGTACATAATTTTGAAAAGTTTGATCTGGATCGGACCACTATATCATATAGCTGCCATACAAACGACCGATATGAAAACAAGTCTTTGTATGGGAAATTTTTTTGTTTTCCAAGCTATTGCAACTGAATTGAAGATTTGTTTATTTGACTTAGCCATACATGATTTGTGAAAGTTTGGCGTGGATCATACCACTATATGATATAGCTGCCATACAAACGACCGATATGAAAACAAGTCTTTGTATGGGAAATTTTTTTGTTTTCCAAGCTATTGCAACTGAATTCAACATTTATTTATTTGACTTAGCCATACACGATTTGTGAAAGTTTGGCGTGGATCAGACCACTATATGATATAGCTGCCAAACAAACGACCGATTAGAAAACAAGTCTTTGTATGGAAAACTTTTGTGTTTTCCAAGCTATTGCAACCAAATTCAACATTTATTTATTTGAAATAGCCATACACGATTCAACATTTATTCCATTGACATAGCCATACATAATTTTTGAAAGTTTCATCCGGATCAGATCACTATATCATATAGCTGCCATACAAACGACCGATATGAAAACAAGTCTTTGTATGGAAAACTTTTTTGTTTTCCAAGCTATTGCAACTGAATTCAACATTTATTTATTTAACTTAGCCATACACGATTTGTGAACGTTTGGCGCGGATCAGACCACTATATGATATAGCTGCCATACAAACGACCGATTAGAAAACAAGTCTTTGTATGGAAAACTTTTTTGTTTTCCAAGCTATTGCAACCGCATTCAAAATTTATTTTTTTGACATAGCCGTACATGATTTTGAAAAGTTTGATCTGGATCCGACCACTATATCATATAGCTGCCATACAAACGACCGATATGAAAACAAGTCTTTGTATGGAAAACTTTTGTGTTTTCCAAGCTATTGCAACCAAATTCAACATTTATTTATTTGAAATAGCCATACACGATTCAACATTTATTCCATTGACATAGCCATACATAATTTTTGAAAGTTTCATCCGGATCAGATCACTATATCATATAGCTGCCATACAAACGACCGATATGAAAACAAGTCTTTGTATGGAGAACATTTTGGTTTTCCAAAGCTATTGCAACCGCATTCAAAATTTATTTATTTGACCTAGCCGTACATGATTTTGAAAAGTTTGATCTGGATCGGACCACTATATCATATAGCTGCCATACAAACGACCGATATGAAAACAAGACTTAGTAAGGAAAAATTTTTTGTTTTCCAAGCTATTGCAACTGAATTTAACATTTATTTATTTGACTTAGCCATACATGATTTGTGAAAGTTTGGCGCGGATCAGACCACTATATGATATAGCTGCCATACAAACGACCGATATGAAAACAAGTCTTTGTATGGAAAACTTTTTGTTTTCCAAGCTATTGCAACTGAATTCAACATTTATTTAACTAACTTAGCCATACACGATTTGTGAACGTTTGGCGCGGATCAGACCACTATATGATATAGCTGCCATACAAACGACCGATTAGAAAACAAGTCTTTGTATGGAAAACTTTTTTGTTTTCCAAGCTATTGCAACTGAATTCAACATTTATTTATTTAACTTAGCTATACACGATTTGTGAAAGGTTGGCGTGGATCATACCACTATATGATATAGCTGCCATACAAACGACCGATATGAAAACAAGTCTTTGTATGGAAAACTTTTTGTTTTCCAAGCTATTGCAACCGAATTCAAGTATTATTTATTTGACGTAACCATACATAATTTGTGAACGTTTGGCGCGGATCAGACCACTATATGATATAGCTGCCATACAAACGACTGATTAGAAAACAAGTCTTTGTATGGAGAACATTTTGGTTTTCCAAAGCTATTGCAACCGCATTCAAAATTTATTTATTTGACATAGCCGTACATGATTTTGAAAAGTTTGATCTGGATCGGACCACTATATCATATAGCTGCCATACAAACGACCGATATGAAAACAAGTCTTTGTATGGAAAACTTTTTGTTTTCCAAGCTATTGCAACTGAATTCAACATTTATTTAACTAACTTAGCCATACACGATTTGTGAACGTTTGGCGCGGATCAGACCACTATATGATATAGCTGCCATACAAACGACCGATTAGAAAACAAGTCTTTGTATGGAAAACTTTTTTGTTTTCCAAGCTATTGCAACTGAATTCAACATTTATTTATTTAACTTAGCTATACACGATTTGTGAAAGGTTGGCGTGGATCATACCACTATATGATATAGCTGCCATACAAACGACCGATATGAAAACAAGTCTTTGTATGGAAAACTTTTTGTTTTCCAAGCTATTGCAACCGAATTCAAGTATTATTTATTTGACGTAACCATACATAATTTGTGAACGTTTGGCGCGGATCAGACCACTATATGATATAGCTGCCATACAAACGACTGATTAGAAAACAAGTCTTTGTATGGAGAACATTTTGGTTTTCCAAAGCTATTGCAACCGCATTCAAAATTTATTTATTTGACATAACCGTACATGATTTTGAAAAGTTTGATCTGGATCGGACCACTATATCATATAGCTGCCATACAAACGACTGATTAGAAAACAAGTCTTTGTATGGAAAACTTTTTTGTTTTCCAAGCTATTGCAACCGCATTCAAAATTTATTTTTTTGACATCCCCCTACATGATTTTGAAAAGTTTGATCTGGATCCGACCACTATATCATATAGCTGCCATACAAACGACCGATATGAAAACAAGTCTTTGTATTGAAAACTTTTTTGTTTTCCAAGCTATTGCAACTGAATTCAACATTTATTTACTTGACTTAGCCATACACGATTTGTGAAAGTTTGGCGCGGATCAGACCACTATATGATATAGCTGCCATACAAACGACCGATTAGAAAACAAGTCTTTGTATGGAAAACTTTTTGTTTTCCAAGCTATTGCAACTGAATTCAACATTTATTTATTTAACATTGCCATACACGATTTGTGAAAGTTTGGCGCGGATCAGACCACTATATGATATAGCTGCCATACAAACGACCGATTAGAAAACAAGTCTTTGTATGGAAAACTTTTTTGTTTTCCAAGCTATTGCAACCGCATTCAAAATTTATTTTTTTGACATAGCCGTACATAATTTTGAAAAGTTTGATCTGGATCGGACCACTATATCATATAGCTGCCATACAAACGACCGATATGAAAACAAGTCTTTGTATGGGAAATTTTTTTGTTTTCCAAGCTATTGCAACTGAATTCAACATTTATTTATTTGACTTAGCCATACACGATTTGTGAAAGGTTGGCGTGGATCATACCACTATATGATATAGCTGCCATACAAACGACCGATATGAAAACAAGTCTTTGTATGGAAAACTTTTTGTTTTCCAAGCTATTGCAACTGAATTCAACATTTATTTATTTAACTTTGCCATACACGATTTGTGAAAGTTTGGCGCGGATCAGACCACTATATGATATAGCTGCCATACAAACGACCGATTAGAAAACAAGTCTTTGTATGGAAAACTTTTTTGTTTTCCAAGCTATTGCAACCGCATTCAAAATTTATTTTTTTGACATAGCCGTACATAATTTTGAAAAGTTTGATCTGGATCGGACCACTATATCATATAGCTGCCATACAAACGACCGATATGAAAACAAGTCTTTGTATGGGAAATTTTTTTGTTTTCCAAGCTATTGCAACTGAATTGAAGATTTGTTTATTTGACTTAGCCATACATGATTTGTGAAAGTTTGGCGTGGATCATACCACTATATGATATAGCTGCCATACAAACGACCGATATGAAAACAAGTCTTTGTATGGGAAATTTTTTTGTTTTCCAAGCTATTGCAACTGAATTCAACATTTATTTATTTGACTTAGCCATACACGATTTGTGAAAGTTTGGCGTGGATCAGACCACTATATGATATAGCTGCCAAACAAACGACCGATTAGAAAACAAGTCTTTGTATGGAAAACTTTTGTGTTTTCCAAGCTATTGCAACCAAATTCAACATTTATTTATTTGAAATAGCCATACACGATTCAACATTTATTCCATTGACATAGCCATACATAATTTTTGAAAGTTTCATCCGGATCAGATCACTATATCATATAGCTGCCATACAAACGACCGATATGAAAACAAGTCTTTGTATGGAAAACTTTTTTGTTTTCCAAGCTATTGCAACTGAATTCAACATTTATTTATTTAACTTAGCCATACACGATTTGTGAACGTTTGGCGCGGATCAGACCACTATATGATATAGCTGCCATACAAACGACCGATTAGAAAACAAGTCTTTGTATGGAAAACTTTTTTGTTTTCCAAGCTATTGCAACCGCATTCAAAATTTATTTTTTTGACATAGCCGTACATGATTTTGAAAAGTTTGATCTGGATCCGACCACTATATCATATAGCTGCCATACAAACGACCGATATGAAAACAAGTCTTTGTATGGAAAACTTTTTGTTTTCCAAGCTATTGCAACCGCATTCAAAATTTATTTATTTGACATAGCCGTCCATAATTTTAAAAAGTTTGATCTGGATCGGACCACTATATCATATAGCTGCCATACAAACGACCGATATGAAAACAAGTCTTTGTATGGAAAACTTTTTTGTTTTCCAAGCTATTGCAACTGAATTCAACATTTATTTAATTAACTTAGCCATACACCATTTGTGAACGTTTGGCGCGGATCAGACCACTATATGATATAGCTGCCATACAAACGACCGATTAGAAAACAAGTCTTTGTATGGAAAACTTTTTTGTTTTCCAAGCTATTGCAACCGCATTCAAAATTTATTTTTTTGACATAGCCGTACATGATTTTGAAAAGTTTGATCTGGATCCGACCACTATATCATATAGCTGCCATACAAACGACCGATATGAAAACAAGTCTTTGTATGGAAAACTTTTTTGTTTTCCAAGCTATTGCAACTGAATTCAACATTTATTTATTTGACTTAGCCATACATGATTTGTGAAAGGTTGGCGTGGATCATACCACTATATGATATAGCTGCCATACAAACGACCGATATGAAAACAAGTCTTTGTATGGAAAACTTTTTGTTTTCCAAGCTATTGCAACTGAATTCAACATTTATTTATTTAACTTAGCCATACACGATTTGTGAAAGTTTGGCGCGGATCAGACCACTATATGATATAGCTGCTATACAAACGACCGATTAGAATACAAGTCTTTGTATAGAAAACTTTTTGTTTTCCAAGCTATTGCAACTGAATTCAACATTTATTTATTTAACAAAGCCATACATGATTTTTAAAAGTTTGATTTGGATCGGACCACTATATCATATAGCTGCCATACAAACGACCGATATGAAAACAAGTCTTTGTATGGGAAATTTTTTTGTTTTCCAAGCTATTGCAACTGAATTCAACATTTATTTATTTGACTTAGCCATACACGATTTGTGAAAGTTTGGCGTGGATCATACCACTACCATACAAACGACCGATATGAAAACAAGTCTTTGTATGGGAAATTTTTTTGTTTTCCAAGCTATTGCAACTGAATTCAACATTTATTTATTTGACAAAGCCATACACGATTTGTGAAAGTTTGGCGTGGATCAGACCACTATATGATATAGCTGCCAAACAAACGACCGATTAGAAAACAAGTCTTTGTATGGAAAACTTTTGTGTTTTCCAAGCTATTGCAACCAAATTCAACATTTATTTATTTGAAATAGCCATACACGATTCAACATTTATTCCATTGACATAGCCATACATAATTTTTGAAAGTTTCATCCGGATCAGATCACTATATCATATAGCTGCCATACAAACGACCGATATGAAAACAAGTCTTTGTATGGAGAACATTTTGGTTTTCCAAAGCTATTGCAACCGCATTCAAAATTTATTTATTTGACATAGCCGTACATGAGTTTGAAAAGTTTGATCTGGATCGGACCACTATATCATATAGCTGCCATACAAACGACCGATATGAAAACAAGTCTTTGTATGGAAAACTTTTTTGTTTTCCAAGCTATTGCAACTGAATTCAACATTTATTTATTTGACTTAGCCATACACGATTTGTGAAAGGTTGGCGTGGATCATACCACTATATGATATAGCTGCCATACAAACGACCGATATGAAAACAAGTCTTTGTATGGAAAACTTTTTGTTTTCCAAGCTATTGCAACTGAATTCAACATTTATTTATTTAACTTAGCCATACACGATTTGTGAAAGTTTGGCGCGGATCAGACCACTATATGATATAGCTGCTATACAAACGACCGATTAGAATACAAGTCTTTGTATAGAAAACTTTTTGTTTTCCAAGCTATTGCAACTGAATTCAACATTTATTTATTTAACAAAGCCATACATGATTTTTAAAAGTTTGATTTGGGTCGGACCACTATATCATATAGCTGCCATACAAACGACCGATATGAAAACAAGTCTTTGTATGGGAAATTTTTTTGTTTTCCAAGCTATTGCAACTGAATTCAACATTTATTTATTTGACTTAGCCATACACGATTTGTGAAAGTTTGGCGTGGATCATACCACTACCATACAAACGACCGATATGAAAACAAGTCTTTGTATGGGAAATTTTTTTGTTTTCCAAGCTATTGCAACTGAATTCAACATTTATTTATTTGACAAAGCCATACACGATTTGTGAAAGTTTGGCGTGGATCAGACCACTATATGATATAGCTGCCAAACAAACGACCGATTAGAAAACAAGTCTTTGTATGGAAAACTTTTGTGTTTTCCAAGCTATTGCAACCAAATTCAACATTTATTTATTTGAAATAGCCATACACGATTCAACATTTATTCCATTGACATAGCCATACATAATTTTTGAAAGTTTCATCCGGATCAGATCACTATATCATATAGCTGCCATACAAACGACCGATATGAAAACAAGTCTTTGTATGGAGAACATTTTGGTTTTCCAAAGCTATTGCAACCGCATTCAAAATTTATTTATTTGACATAGCCGTACATGAGTTTGAAAAGTTTGATCTGGATCGGACCACTATATCATATAGCTGCCATACAAACGACCGATATGAAAACAAGTCTTTGTATGGAAAACTTTTTTGTTTTCCAAGCTATTGCAACTGAATTTAACATTTATTTATTTGACTTAGCCATACATGATTTGTGAACGTTTGGCGCGGATCAGACCACTATATGATATAGCTGCCATACAAACGACCGATTAGAAAACAAGTCTTTGTATGGAAAACTTTTTTGTTTTCCAAGCTATTGCAACCGAATTCAAAATTTATTTTTTCGACATAGCCGTACATAATTTTAAAAAGTTTGATCTGGATCGGACCACTATATCATACAGCTGCCATACAAACGACCGATATGAAAACAAGTCTTTGTATGGAAAACTTTTTTGTTTTCCAAGCTATTGCAACCGCATTCAAAATTTATTTATTTGACATAGCCGTACATAATTTTAAAAAGTTTGATCTCGATCCGACCACTATATCATATAGCTGCCATACAAACGACCGATATGAAAACAAGTCTTGGTATGGAAAACTTTTTTGTTTTCCAAGCTATTGCAACTGAATTCAACATTTATTTAACTAACTTAGCCATACACGATTTGTGAACGTTTGGCGCGGATCAGACCACTATATGATATAGCTGCCATACAAACGACCGATTAGAAAACAAGTCTTTGTATGGAAAACTTTTTTGTTTTCCAAGCTATTGCAACCGCATTCAAAATTTATTTTTTTGAAAAGTTTGATCTGGATCCGACCACTATATCATATAGCTGCCATACAAACGACCGATATGAAAACAAGTCTTTGTATGGAAAACTTTTTTGTTTTCCAAGCTATTGCAACTGAATTCAACATTTATTTATTTGACTTAGCCATACACGATTTGTGAAAGGTTGGCGTGGATCATACCACTATATGATATAGCTGCCATACAAACGACCGATATGAAAACAAGTCTTTGTATGGAAAACTTTTTGTTTTCCAAGCTATTGCAACTGAATTCAACATTTATTTATTTAACTTAGCCATACACGATTTGTGAAAGTTTGGCGCGGATCAGACCACTATATGATATAGCTGCTATACAAACGACCGATTAGAATACAAGTCTTTGTATAGAAAACTTTTTGTTTTCCAAGCTATTGCAACTGAATTCAACATTTATTTATTTAACAAAGCCATACATGATTTTTAAAAGTTTGATTTGGATCGGACCACTATATCATATAGCTGCCATACAAACGACCGATATGAAAACAAGTCTTTGTATGGGAAATTTTTTTGTTTTCCAAGCTATTGCAACTGAATTCAACATTTATTTATTTGACTTAGCCATACACGATTTGTGAAAGTTTGGCGTGGATCATACCACTACCATACAAACGACCGATATGAAAACAAGTCTTTGTATGGGAAATTTTTTTGTTTTCCAAACTATTGCAACTGAATTCAACATTTATTTATTTGACAAAGCCATACACGATTTGTGAAAGTTTGGCGTGGATCAGACCACTATATGATATAGCTGCCAAACAAACGACCGATTAGAAAACAAGTCTTTGTATGGAAAACTTTTGTGTTTTCCAAGCTATTGCAACCAAATTCAACATTTATTTATTTGAAATAGCCATACACGATTCAACATTTATTCCATTGACATAGCCATACATAATTTTTGAAAGTTTCATCCGGATCAGATCACTATATCATATAGCTGCCATACAAACGACCGATATGAAAACAAGTCTTTGTATGGAGAACATTTTGGTTTTCCAAAGCTATTGCAACCGCATTCAAAATTTATTTATTTGACATAGCCGTACATGAGTTTGAAAAGTTTGATCTGGATCGGACCACTATATCTTATAGCTGCCATACAAACGACCGATATGAAAACAAGTCTTTGTATGGAAAACTTTTTTGTTTTCCAAGCTATTGCAACTGAATTTAACATTTATTTATTTGACGTAACCATACATAATTTGTAAACGTTTGGCGCGGATCAGACCACTATATGATATAGCTGCCATACAAACGACTGATTAGAAAACAAGTCTTTGTATAGAAAACTTTTTTGTTTTCCAAGCTATTGCAACCGCATTCAAAATTTATTTATTTGACATAGCCGTACATGATTTTGAAAAGTTTGATTTGGATCGGAACACTATATAATATAGCTGCCATACAAACGACCGATATGAAAACAAGTCTTTGTATGGAAAACTTTTTTGTTTTCCAAGCTATTGCAACTGAATTCAACATTTATTTATTTAACTTAGCCATACACGATTTGTGAAAGTTTGGCGCGGATCAGACCACTATATGATATAGCTGCCATACAAACGACCGATTAGAAAACAAGTCTTTGTATGGAAAACTTTTTGTTTTCCAAGCTATTGCAACTGAATTCAACATTTATTTATTTGACTTAGCCATACACGATTTGTGAAAGTTTGGCGCGGATCAGACCACTATATGATATAGCTGCTATACAAACGACCGATTAGAATACAAGTCTTTGTATGGAAAACTTTTTTGTTTTCCAAGCTATTGCAACCGATATCAAAATTTATTTATTTAACAAAGCCATACATGTAAGATTGTTTATTATTATTGTTTATTATTAATTTAAATATTAGTTTAATTCTAAATGCGGTAATTATATAAAGTATTCTTAGTTTGTGACCGAACGACTGCTGCTGAGAACTCGACTGACTGCAACGCTGACTTCTACTCGACTCCACTGCTGCCTTGCGATCGTTCCTTCGATGACTGATTGTCGATAACTTCGATTTCCGACAATCATGTTGCTGCTCAACAGCGCTGCCAACCGGGTTGTTGCCAGCATTCAGCCTTACTCCATGTTACATTCGGCCCTCCTGATCATCATCATCCGACCCGGATGACAATAGGTCTGCATTTTCGGCTATGTACTTCCACAACTTCATGTTGTCACAGCTGGTGGATGTGACATTGGGTCCTTCGACGTTTGCTGCTTTTTTAACGTCATATCTGCCATTGTCTTTGACTCCTGTGACTTCGTATGGACCTAAATACCCGCTTGCCATCTTGCGGCCAGCTACAAATTGGGTCCTTTTAATTGCAACCAGATCACCTGCTTTGTATTTGTATTCAGCTCGGCGCTTTTTGTCGTAATTGCGCTTGTAGTCCTTCTGCGCCTGCTCGATGTTGCGTTTTACCAGCTGTCTCATCTCATAGCGGTCCTCGTTGAATTGACAGACCACTTCTTCTTGGAGCAGTTCCAGTAACCGATCCTCAACTCGGGTGTACATCTTGGTGCCAAACATGACCTCAAATGGTGACAGCTTCAGTGATGAATGCACGTGACAGTTGATCGCCTTTTGTACCTCAGGCACATATTTGTACCACTTCGACGGTTCGTCTGAAGACAGCTTTGATATTATTGCCAAAATTAAACGATTTACTCGTTCTATCTGGCCGTTGCCTCTGGCCACTCCAGTAGTTGTGCAGACGTGTTCCACGTTATGGCTGCTCATAAATTGTTCGAACGCACCACTCGTAAAGGCCGTTCCTTTGTCGCTAACAATTCGCTTAGGGAAACCAAAAATGTTTGACCAGTCGGTCAGCCTCTTGACCACTTCTTCCTGTCCGGTTGATTTGGTTGGGAATAACCAGACAAACTTTGAAAACGCATCGACTGTTGCCAGAATGTATTTATACTGTTTGGCCGATGAATCCATTGGCCCCAAATGATCGATGTGTAGTGTGTGCAACGGTGCGTCTCCTTTATCTATGCAATTTAGATATCCCTCCTGCTTTCCCAACTTTTTGCTGTGGATGATACATTTTATACAGTTAGAAATTAGCTTTTTTACCTTGTATTCCAAATGAGGAATAAAAAATTGCTGCTGTATGCTATGCATCGTCTTTTGCAACGACAAATGGCCAACTTCATGTGCGCTTTGAATCACCTCCCTCTCCATTAGTGCAGGGACAACCAGTAGTTCATTGCCATTGACCATACTATACAACAGGCCACCTTTTAGCTTGTAGGGTTGGAATAGACGATCTTTTAGAATTTCCAGGATTGCTCTAATTGAATCATCGTTCTGCTGCGACTTTTTAATACGTGCTGTCAACTCGGATGTTATCATCATGCATGCTTGGGGATGGCGGCTTAAAAAATCAACGTGTCTCATTCTTTCTCCTGCACGATGTTCGGGTTGAAAATTAAAATCCTGCATATAGAGAATCCATGGGCCAACTTCTCTTGGGACATCTGCTTTTTTTGTTGTCTGTTTAAATGCGACACAGTCCGTGACGAGCTTGAAAGGGACTCCCAATAAATAGTGTCTGAACTTTTTCAGAGCTAAGTATGCGGCTTTTACTTCAAGGTAGTAACTATGACGATTTGATTCGGCTTTTGTAGTTTTTCTGCTCCAAAAGCAGACTGGGTGAAAACTGCCTTCGAACTTCTGCAATAAAACGGCTCCTAACCCGTCCTTAGAGGCATCTGTATGAAGTTCGGTTTCTGCTTCTCGTGAGTAGATCCTCAATACTGGTTCGTTTACCAGAATCTCTTTCAGCTTATTCACCGACTGCTGCTCTACTGGTCCAATGTTGAAAATGGCATCTTTTTTTAATAGGTCCGTCAGTGGTCTCGCAATTTGGGCGTATCCAGGTATGAATTTTCTGAAGAATCCTGTGAGACCCAGAAATCCTTGAACGGCTTTTACATTCTGAGGTGTTCCAAAGGAATTCACTGCTGATGTTTTCTCTTTTCCAGGGCATATTTGTCCACCTTCGATAATATGTCCCAGGAAATGAATTCGCCGCTGCATAAAGTTGCACTTCTTCCATTTTATTTTTAGACCAAATTCTGCAGCTCTCTTAAGTACCATTTCCGTCTTTTCCATGCATTCTTCTGGGGTAGCGGCATATACAATTATGTCATCCATATATAGCTGCATTATATTGGAATTGATTAGTTCTTGAAAAATAAATTGAACGAACCGTATAAACGCTGCTGGGGAATTCTTAAAACCAAAGGGCGCTTTGTTAAACACGAATAAGCCTTCTCGGGTAACAAATGCTGTGTACGGCTTGCTGGCTTCTTCTACGGCCACATGAAAAAATCCGTTCTGTAAGTCCATGGTTGTAAACCATTTGGCACTCTGCAGTTTTTCAAGCACCTCCTCCATTATGGGTACCGGAAAACAATCCATCAGAACCATGGTGTTCAATTTTCTATAGTCCACGCAAACGCGTAGGGTACCATCCTTTTTCTTGACAACGACTATGCGACTGGCAACATTTGATGTAGATTTACGGACGATTGACTGCTCGACCCATTCCTCTACCTGCTTCTTTACAGCTATAGCTTCTTCTTCAGATAGTCGGGTGTGTCCATGGCGAAAGGGTTTAATCACGCCATCAGGAATAATTTTGAGTTCGACTGGACATTGCTTTATCTGCTTGGGTGGTGTTTCGTATGTTCTCTCTATCATGCGTTCAACGTCTTCTCGGTATTGTGGTGCAACTGTAAAAGAAGATTCTTCACAAATATTAAACATTTGGGAATACTCAACCGCTTGTTTTTTATCTGCTTCCAGGTCAAGAAAAGTATAGCCTTCTGCACTACAGATAAGACGAAACTTGCTGATAAAATCGTGTCCCACTATTCCATCGCAACTGAATTTAGAATCGTGGACGACTAAAACGTTGTGGCTTGCTTCCACCTGGTCGGTCTTGATTAATGCTCTGAAGCATCCAATCGGCTGTGTTGAGGCATTTCCCAAACCTCGCAATACTGTTGCAGTGCGGTTTAAATCAACATCTTTCATCTTCTTGAATATAGCTTCTTTAATTATGGTCACATCTGATCCTGTGTCCACCAGACAGTTGATGATAATCCCATTTATGATTACTGGCTTTGTTCGTGCACTATCAACGTGAATGCGCATGCTGTTTGCTTTTTCCGGACACTTGCTTGAGATATGGCCCTCTTGATTACAGCTGAAACATTTGGTAGGAAGTGTACAATCCTTTCGTTTGTGTTCCCTCGAACCACAGTTGAAGCAGTGATCTGCTTTTACACCTTGTGTAATTTGCTTTGGTTTTGGTTGAATATTCGGCTTGTCAACAATATTCAGACTCTCGTAGATTTCGAATTCTTGCTTTAATTCCTTAAGAGTTTTACAACGGAGCATAGCACCCTTATACTCCTTTTTAATGTCGAGGCCGTTTACGATATGAGTTATCAAAGCAACTGTTTCAACTTCACCTAAGGCTGCTATTTTCTTCATTTGTAACAAATAGTCGTGTAGAGTTTCCTCCCTCTTCTTCTTCCTGTCTTGCAACTTTTTGTGAATAACGGCGCTATTATAGCTGCCTGAAAATTCTTCAATTAGTAACTCTTTGAGTTCAGTGTATCCACTGACACATTCAGATTCTAAGAAAAGTTCTGCTGATCCAATCATCTTACTTCTGGCTTGAACATATTTTTGTTTCTCCGAAAGTTCATATGCCTCGGCATTTTTCTCAAAAATTTCAAACCATTTTTTAATAGGAATTGATTTGCCATCACAGTCACTTACAACTTTTTCAAATTTTTCTGCAGCGATAATTACTTGCCCCTCTTGTCTAGATTTTGCCAACATGCTCTGGGTTAGAGTATTCATCATTTGTTCAAATTTCTCTTCGACTTTAGCACTAGCGTCTTTATTCTGCTTCTTTGCCTCTGCTTCTCCTACAGGCGCCAACTTTTGATCTTCTTCGTTCATTTTTTCTTTTCTACTTTCGTCCTCGCTTTCGTTCTCTAGAATTGCTTGTATTTGGTCGGTGTTAAGTTTTTTATTTGTAGGTGGTGTACGTGTGAACATTCCGCGACAAGGCACTAACACCAGCAAACAACGACAATGTTCTAACGGCGCGACGGTAGTCGATTTTGCAGACGGCGCCAACGGTTAAAAGACAAATTTTGATTTTCGTTAGAAACGAATTTCACCACCTTTGCAATTTAATTGTTTTAAATTCCACAACAGCAAAACGACATGAGTCTGTATGAGTTCAACCGATTTTTTCAACTTGCAATGCAGTAGACGTAGCCACAACTTTACAACTTTAAAGACTAAATCCACGCACACGACAATTTCAACTTTATCAGTTCTCTCTAGCAGCTTTCCCGACTTTTACCGACTTGTGTTCAAACAAAATCTGTACAACTGATTTTTCAACTTTAAATGCAACAGATATAGCCACAACTTTACAACTTTTAAAGACTATACCCACGCACACAACAATGTCTTTTTTCTTTAAACAACTGCACCTTCATATAACCGATTTAGGACTGGACGAGCCCCCATGTAAGATTGTTTATTATTATTGTTTATTATTAATTTAAATATTAGTTTAATTCTAAATGCGGTAATTATATAAAGTATTCTTAGTTTGTGACCGAACGACTGCTGCTGAGAACTCGACTGACTGCAACGCTGACTTCTACTCGACTCCACTGCTGCCTTGCGATCGTTCCTTCGATGACTGATTGTCGATAACTTCGATTTCCGACAATCATGTTGCTGCTCAACAGCGCTGCCAACCGGGTTGTTGCCAGCATTCAGCCTTACTCCATGTTACATACATGATTTTTAAAAGTTTGATTTGGATCGGACCACTATATCATATAGCTGCCATACAATCGACCGATATGAAAACAAGTCTTTGTATGGGAAATTTTTTTGTTTTCCAAGCTATTGCAACTGAATTCAACATTTATTTATTAGACTTAGCCATACACGATTTGTGAAAGTTTGGCGTGGATCATACCACTATATCATATAGCTGCCATACAAACGACCGATATGAAAACAAGTCTTTGTATAAGAAACTTTTTTGTTTTCCAAGCTATTGCAACTGAATTCAAGATTTATTTATTTGGCTTAGCCATACACGATTTGTGAAAGTTTGGCGCGGATCAGACCACTATATGATATAGCTGCCATACAAACGACCGATTAGAAAACAAGTCTTTGTATGGAAAACTTTTGTGTTTTCCAAGCTATTGCAACCAAATTCAACATTTATTTATTTGAAATAGCCATACACGATTCAACATTTATTCCATTGACATAGCCATACATAATTTTTGAAAGTTTCATCCGGATCAGATCACTATATCATATAGCTGCCATACAAACGACCGATATGAAAACAAGTCTTTGTATAAGAAACTTTTTTGTTTTCCAAGCTATTGCAACTGAATTGAAGATTTATTTATTTGGCTTAGCCATACACGATTTGTAAAAGTTTGGCGTGGATCAGACCACTATATGATATAGCTGCCATACAAACGACCGATTAGAAAACAAGTCTTTGTATGGAAAACTTTTGTGTTTTCCAATCTATTGCAACCAAATTCAACATTTATTTATTTGAAATAGCCATACACGATTCAAACTTTATTCCACTGACATAGCCATACATAATTTTTGAAAGTTTCATCCGGATCAGATCACTATATCATATAGCTGCCATACAAACGAACGATATGAAAACAAGTCTTTGTATGGAGAACATTTTGGTTTTCCAAGCTATTGCAACCACATTCAACATTTATTTATTTGACATAGCCGTACATGATTTTGAAAAGTTTGATCTGGATCGGACCACTATATCATATAGCTGCCATACAAACGACAGATATGAAAACAAGTCTTTGTATGGAAAACTTTTTTGTTTTCCAAGATATTGCAACAGAATTTAATATTTATTTATGTGACTTAGCCATACATGATTTTTGAACGTTTGGCGCGGATCAGACCACTATATGATATAGCTGCCATACAAACGACCGATTAGAAAACAAGTCTTTGTATGGAAAACTTTTTTGTTTTCCAAGCTATTGCAACCGAATTCAATTATTATTTATTTGACGTAACCATACATAATTTGTGAACGTTTGGCGCGGATCAGACCACTATATGATATAGCTGCCATACAAACGACCGATTAGAAAACAAGTCTTTGTATGGAAAACTTTTTTGTTTTCTAAGCTATTGCAACCGAATTCAAAATTTATTTATTTAACAAAGCCGTACATGATTTTTTAAAGGTTTGATTTGGATCGGACCACTATATCATATAGCTGCCATACAAACGACCGATATGAAAACAAGTCTTTGTATAAGAAACTTTTTTGTTTTCCAAGCTATTGCAACTGAATTCAAGATTTATTTATTTGGCTTAGCCATACACGATTTGTGAAAGTATGGCGCGGATCAGACCGCTATATGATATAGCTGCCATACAAACGACCGATTAGAAAACAAGTGTTTGTATGGAAAACTTTTGTGTTTTCCACGCTATTGCAACCAAATTCAACATTTATTTATTTGAAATAGCCATACACGATTCAACATTTATTCCATTGACATAGCCATACATAATTTTTGAAAGTTTCATCCGGATCAGATCACTATATCATGTAGCTGCCATACAAACGACCGATATGAAAACAAGTCTTTGTATGGAGCTGCCATACAAACGACCGATATGAAAACAAGTCTTTGTATGGGAAATTTTTTTTTGGTTTTCCGAAGCTATTGCAACCGCATTTAAAATTTATTTATTTGACCAAGCCGTACATGATTTTGAAAAGTTTGATCTGGATCGGACCACTATATCATATAGCTGCCATACAAACGACCGATATGAAAACAAGTCTTTGTATGGGAAATTTTTTTGTTTTCCAAGCTATTGCAACTGAATTCAACATTTATTTATAAGACTTAGCCATACACGATTTGTGAAAGTTTGGCGTGGATCATACCACTATATCATATAGCTGCCATACAAACGACCGATATGAAAACAAGTCTTTGTATAAGAAACTTTTTTGTTTTCCAAGCTATTGCAACTGAATTCAAGATTTATTTATTTGGCTTAGCCATACACGATTTGTGAAAGTTTGGCGCGGATCAGACCACTATATGATATAGCTGCCATACAAACGACCGATTAGAAAACAAGTCTTTGTATGGAAAACTTTTGTGTTTTCCAAGCTATTGCAACCAAATTCAACATTTATTTATTTGAAATAGCCATACACGATTCAACATTTATTCCATTGACATAGCCATACATAATTTTTGAAAGTTTCATCCGGATCAGATCACTATATCATATAGCTGCCATACAAACGACCGATATGAAAACAAGTCTTTGTATAAGAAACTTTTTTGTTTTCCAAGCTATTGCAACTGAATTCAAGATTAGCTAGATTTGGCTTAGCCATACACGATTTGTAAAAGTTTGGCGTGGATCAGACTACTATATGATATAGCTGCCATACAAACGACCGATTAGAAAACAAGTCTTTGTATGGAAAACTTTTGTGTTTTCCAATCTATTGCAACCAAATTCAACATTTATTTATTTGAAATAGCCATACACGATTCAAACTTTATTCCACTGACATAGCCATACATAATTTTTGAAAGTTTCATCCGGATCAGATCACTATATCATATAGCTGCCATACAAACGAACGATATGAAAACAAGTCTTTGTATGGAGAACATTTTGGTTTTCCGAGCTATTGCAACCACATTCAACATTTATTTATTTGACATAGCCGTACATGATTTTGAAAAGTTTGATCTGGATCGGACCACTATATCATATAGCTGCCATACAAACGACAGATATGAAAACAAGTCTTTGTATGGAAAACTTTTTGTTTTCCAAGATATTGCAACAGAATTTAACATTTATTTATGTGACTTAGCCATACATGATTTTTGAACGTTTGGCGCGGATCAGACCACTATATGATATAGCTGCCATACAAACGACCGATTAGAAAACAAGTCTTTGTATGGAAAACTTTTTTGTTTTCCAAGCTATTGCAACCGAATTCAAATATTATTTATTTGACGTAACCATACATAATTTGTGATCGTTTGGCGCGGATCAGACCACTATATGATATAGCTGCCATACAAACGACCGATTAGAAAACAAGTCTTTGTATGGAAAACTTTTTTGTTTTCCAAGCTATTGCAACCGAATTCAAAATTTATTTATTTAACAAAGCCGTACATGATTTTTTAAAGGTTTGATTTGGATCGGACCACTATATCATATAGCTGCCATACAAACGACCGATATGAAAACAAGTCTTTGTATAAGAAACTTTTTTGTTTTCCAAGCTATTGCAACTGAATTCAAGATTTATTTATTTGGCTTAGCCATACACGATTTGTGAAAGTATGGCGCGGATCAGACCGCTATATGATATAGCTGCCATACAAAAGACCGATTAGAAAACAAGTGTTTGTATGGAAAACTTTTGTGTTTTCCACGCTATTGCAACCAAATTCAACATTTATTTATTTGAAATAGCCATACACGATTCAACATTTATTCCATTGACATAGCCATACATAATTTTTGAAAGTTTCATCCGGATCAGATCACTATATCATGTAGCTGCCATACAAACGACCGATATGAAAACAAGTCTTTGTATGGAGAACATTTTGGTTTTCCAAAGCTATTGCAACCGCATTCAAAATTTATTTATTTGACATAGCCGTACATGATTTTGAAAAGTTTGATCTGGATCGGACCACTATATCATATAGCTGCCATACAAACGACCGATATGAAAACAAGTCTTTGTATGGAAAACTTTTTTGTTTTCCAAGCTATTGCAACTGAATTTAACATTTATTTATTTGACTTAGCCATACATGATTTGTGAAAGTTTGGCGTGGATCAGACCACTATATGATATAGCTGCCATACAAACGACCGATTAGAAAACAAGTGTTTGTATGGAAAACTTTTGTGTTTTCCAAGCTATTGCAACCAAATTCAACATTTATTTATTTGAAATAGCCATACACGATTCAACATTTATTCCATTGACATAGCCATACATAATTTTTGAAAGTTTCATCCGGATCAGATCACTATATCATATAGCTGCCATACAAACGACCGATATGAAAACAAGTCTTTGTATGGAGAACATTTTGGTTTTCCAAGCTATTGCAACCGCATTCAAAATTTATTTATTTGACATAGCCGTACATGATTTTGAAAAGTTTGATCTGGATCGGACCACTATATCATATAGCTGCCATACAAACGACAGATATGAAAACAAGTCTTTGTATGGAAAACTTTTTTGTTTTCCAAGCTATTGCAACCGAATTCAAATATTATTTATTTGACGTAACCATACATAATTTGTGAACGTTTGGCGCATATCAGACCACTATATGATATAGCTGCCATACAAACGACCGATTAGAAAACAAGTCTTTGTATGGAAAACTTTTTTGTTTTCCAAGCTATTGCAACCGAATTCAAAATTTATTTATTTAACAAAGCCATACATGATTTTTTAAAGGTTTGATTTGGATCGGACCACTATATCATATAGCTGCCATACAAACGACCGATATGAAAACAAGTCTTTGTATAAGAAACTTTTTTGTTTTCCAAACTATTGCAACTGAATTCAAGATTAGCTAGATTTGGCTTAGCCATACACGATTTGTGAAAGTATGGCGCGGATCAGACCGCTATATGATATAGCTGCCATACAAACGACCGATTAGAAAACAAGTGTTTGTATGGAAAACTTTTGTGTTTTCCAAGCTATTGCAACCAAATTCAACATTTATTTATTTGAAATAGCCATACACGATTCAACATTTATTCCATTGACATAGCCATACATAATTTTTGAAAGTTTCATCCGGATCAGATCACTATATCATGTAGCTGCCATACAAACGACCGATATGAAAACAAGTCTTTGTATGGAGAACATTTTGGTTTTCCAAAGCTATTGCAACCGCATTCAAAATTTATTTATTTGACATAGCCGTACATGATTTTGAAAAGTTTGATCTGGATCGGACCACTATATCATATAGCTGCCATACAAACGACCGATATGAAAACAAGTCTTTGTATGGAAAACTTTTTTGTTTTCCAAGCTATTGCAACTGAATTTAACATTTATTTATTTGACTTAGCCATACATGATTTGTCAAAGTTTGGCGCGGATCAGACCACTATATGATATAGCTGCCATACAAACGACCGATTAGAAAACAAGTGTTTGTATGGAAAACTTTTGTGTTTTCCAAGCTATTGCAACCAAATTCAACATTTATTTATTTGAAATAGCCATACACGATTCAACATTTATTCCATTGACATAGCCATACATAATTTTTGAAAGTTTCATCCGGATCAGATCACTATATCATATAGCTGCCATACAAACGACCGATATGAAAACAAGTCTTTGTATGGAGAACATTTTGGTTTTCCAAGCTATTGCAACCGCATTCAAAATTTATTTATTTGACATAGCCGTACATGATTTTGAAAAGTTTGATCTGGATCGGACCACTATATCATATAGCTGCCATACAAACGACAGATATGAAAACAAGTCTTTGTATGGAAAACTTTTTTGTTTTCCAAGATATTGCAACAGAATTTAACATTTATTTATGTGACTTAGCCATACATGATTTGTAAACGTTTGACGCGGATCAGACCACTATATGATATAGCTGCCATACAAACGACCGATTAGAAAACAAGTGTTTGTATGGAAAACTTTTGTGTTTTCCACGCTATTGCAACCAAATTCAACATTTATTTATTTGAAATAGCCATACACGATTCAACATTTATTCCATTGACATAGCCATACATAATTTTTGAAAGTTTCATCCGGATCAGATCACTATATCATATAGCTGCCATACAAACGACCGATATGAAAACAAGTCTTTGTATGGAGAACATTTTGGTTTTCCAAGCTATTGCAACCGCATTCAAAATTTATTTATTTGACATAGCCGTACATGATTTTGAAAAGTTTGATCTGGATCGGACCACTATATCATATAGCTGCCATACAAACGACAGATATGAAAACAAGTCTTTGTATGGAAAACTTTTTTGTTTTCCAAGCTATTGCAACCGAATTCAAATATTATTTATTTGACGTAACCATACATAATTTGTGAACGTTTGGCGCATATCAGACCACTATATGATATAGCTGCCATACAAACGACCGATTAGAAAACAAGTCTTTGTATGGAAAACTTTTTTGTTTTCCAAGCTATTGCAACCGAATTCAAAATTTATTTATTTAACAAAGCCATACATGATTTTTTAAAGGTTTGATTTGGATCGGACCACTATATCATATAGCTGCCATACAAACGACCGATATGAAAACAAGTCTTTGTATAAGAAACTTTTTTGTTTTCCAAACTATTGCAACTGAATTCAAGATTAGCTAGATTTGGCTTAGCCATACACGATTTGTGAAAGTATGGCGCGGATCAGACCGCTATATGATATAGCTGCCATACAAACGACCGATTAGAAAACAAGTGTTTGTATGGAAAACTTTTGTGTTTTCCAAGCTATTGCAACCAAATTCAACATTTATTTATTTGAAATAGCCATACACGATTCAACATTTATTCCATTGACATAGCCATACATAATTTTTGAAAGTTTCATCCGGATCAGATCACTATATCATGTAGCTGCCATACAAACGACCGATATGAAAACAAGTCTTTGTATGGAGAACATTTTGGTTTTCCAAAGCTATTGCAACCGCATTCAAAATTTATTTATTTGACATAGCCGTACATGATTTTGAAAAGTTTGATCTGGATCGGACCACTATATCATATAGCTGCCATACAAACGACCGATATGAAAACAAGTCTTTGTATGGAAAACTTTTTTGTTTTCCAAGCTATTGCAACTGAATTTAACATTTATTTATTTGACTTAGCCATACATGATTTGTCAAAGTTTGGCGTGGATCAGACCACTATATGATATAGCTGCCATACAAACGACCGATTAGAAAACAAGTGTTTGTATGGAAAACTTTGTGTTTTCCAAGCTATTGCAACCAAATTCAACATTTATTTATTTGAAATAGCCATACACGATTCAACATTTATTCCATTGACATAGCCATACATAATTTTTGAAAGTTTCATCCGGATCAGATCACTATATCATATAGCTGCCATACAAACGACCGATATGAAAACAAGTCTTTGTATGGAGAACATTTTGGTTTTCCAAGCTATTGCAACCGCATTCAAAATTTATTTATTTGACATAGCCGTACATGATTTTGAAAAGTTTGATCTGGATCGGACCACTATATCATATAGCTGCCATACAAAC